>NMXI01000038.1:0-351924 GCA_002851675.1 Verticillium nubilum | reverse complement strand
CTAGAACAGCAGTTGGAACAGGCACGACCTAGGAAGAAGAAGAGGGTCCGGATTAGCCCAAATTCGAAGTTTGCCGACATTGAAGCTATCCACAGGGCCCAAATCGAGGCAGGCGATAAAGAGGATAGTCTAGGTGAAATCAGCGGCCCTGAATTACCTAGTGACTCGGAGGACTGTATTATCGTTGCATCGGAACGGGTCGAAAATTCGGGTTGAATTGAGGGTATAATATTGAGGGGTCTGATTTTGGGGTGGCCCACATGGGGGGGTGGCCCGTAAGTGGGTGAGCAACGTTAACTCGCACTTCCTTCCCTCCGATTCGCCGTGACCCCCAAAACGCCCGCCAAGGCCCTTTTGTCCTTCTCATGATGTCGTGTGAGGGGCCGCGCCGACGAACAAAGTTCAAAGTACCAAGCCCCAGCCCCAGCCCAGCCCTCGTGCCAGCGCTGTCAGACAAGCTGCAAAGCTGTCTCGAAGAATGCAGCAGCCGCCTAAAGCGGGCGCGCCGCCTGTGTCGCCCTCTGCTGGAGCCTCTGAGTCCCCCGAAGCCCATGATGCTGCAGAGGCTAGGACGGGGAAACTGAAGTTTAAACACTACGATGCCAACACCGGCGGCTTTCAGTACGTTGACCTTCCCTTCCTGGACAGCACCTGGAAAAGGCATAAACAAGCTTCACACCGGCTCCGGCCACTAACGGCGCGCGCTACAGGCAAGTCGTCCCCGGCACGGCCGTCTTCTCATTGCCCAGCCGCGGCCGATCCAGAGGTGCCGGCTTCCCGCGGACCCGCATAGGATGTAAGGAATGCAAGTATGTTCGGGACCTTTCCACGCACTTGTTGCCGTCTCGGCTGGCTCGGTACTGCGTACTGACACATGACATGATGGAGGCGGCGTCGAGTCAAGTGTGACGAAACAACGCCCGTCTGCCGGAGGTGCATACAGAGTGGCCATGTTTGCGAGGGACTTCTCGTGGCGCCCCAGTCGAGACCCCAGCAGCAGCAGCAAATCGAAACTGTAGCGAGGAGGGCGAATCTACAGCAGGGCGTCGACTATGTGTCCGTCCTTTTCCCTGACCAGCACCATTGGGACTCGTTCCATGCGTTCGTACAAGTGGCAGAGCAAGGGGGCTCCCTCCCCGCCGACAACATCATGGAGCTCGTCCCGCAGGTGGCGCAAGAGGATACAGCCCTCCGCGAGATCTGCTGCTCCATCGGTGCCCTGAACCTCCGCAATCTCCGGGCTACGCGGGCAATCGATGCGGCGCGCCACCGCGCTTCGCTCGAGCACTACGGCCGCGCGTTGCGGGCCGTGGCCAGCGCGGGGCAGTCGACCGGAAGCTTCTTGCGGACGATACTCGCGTCTCTCATGTTTATCACGGTGGAGATACTTCGCGGGGACTCGAGAGCGGCGTTTGACCATTATGCCCACAGTCGGCGCATGATGAATCAGTATCTCTGTCGCAGGTCTGCCGAGATGGGTCTTGAAGTGACAAGTCTTCCGCTGGATATGCTCGAGTCGAGCGCCTATAACATGATGCAGCGCATCGCTACTCATCCATGGGGTCAGAATGCGCAGGGGAGGGCCGCAGAGACGGAGAGGTTCTTATTGCCGGCCCTCCAGCACCGTCATCGCGTGCTGGACATGCCGCTTCGCTTCGGGACCACCGAGGAGGCGGTCCGATGGTGGGATGTGACGCAACACCAGGTTATGAACACGATACAGGGCTGGCAGGCGTCACAGGTAGGATCGACTACATTTGGAGATCAAGATGAGGGCGAGGAAGGGGTAGACATTTGGGGGGATTGCCTCGCGCTGACGGATCGTTGGAGATCCGCCTTCCGTCCCCTCCTCTACAGCGCGCGGCAGACCAAGGAGATGCGACCGATGATATATCTCCAGTGTCTCACGCTCGAGAGTCTGCTCCGCGAGGCGGTCGCAGCGCTTCAAGCACAGAGACGACTGAGGCGGGACTACAACATGCGGCCGCCAGCGGCGACAACGCCAGTGTATCTAGAGATGGCACGGGAGACGCGACGCATGGTCTGGCAGAAGCTGGACCGAGGTGCAGACGTGCCGGTAGGACTGGAGAGCGCCCTCATCAGACCACTCGCGTTTGTCGTGTACAAGACGCGGAACGCCCAGGTGTTGGACGAGGTGCGAGCCATCTTGGTTGAGTTCTCGGAGGACCTGCAGATCGCCACGCTGCTGCTGGGGCTCATGGAGAGTAGGGGGGAGGGCACATCGCTCGAGCTGATTGATCGTGGGTGGAAGTGGCACTTTACCTGTGCTGGGTGCAGCTCTGGGGTCGTCAACATGCTGAAGGGTGAACGGCAGCATGGGACGGTAGCACGCTGAATGTTATGGAGAACATGCCACTTTCCTCATCATTGCCCCTGGTTGCTAGTGCTGACGGTCTGTGGATGTTTGCTGGGTTTAGCGACGGGTGCCAATGCTGACAGCCAGCATGATCCCGACCAGAGCGTTGACAGCCAACTATTGTGCCGGTGGGCGGTCAACCAAAGGCGAAAACTCTTCGCCAGTGTGGCAACTGACAGGACACAAATGAAGGACACCAGGCATATGTAACCATCTTGCTCGGCATCCGCTCAATAGACAGAGAGGGCCCAGGGCTGAACTCTCAAGCTAACCCCACGTGTCCGCCTTCAGCGCCCACAACTCAAGCCTTGCGGGACGCGCCACGACGGGCACTATCTCAATGGTGCGTGGCAGCGAAGTCTTGGTGCTGAGCACTTGGTCTCTGGCGTCAACTGGGATCGAACGAGCCGGCATCTTTTGTCCTCAGCTTGGGGCTCAGAATTGGGGGCTGTCCTTGAACGACTGGGCCATTAGTCGCCATTTTCTTTAGGCTCTGGGCACGTTGACTAAGAGACGCTCAAAATAGCAATTATATTGTGGTCGCGCATGGCGCAGTTGGTAAGCCGGTGACTTGTTTCCGCCGCCTGTAAAATGGTCTCGGCGCGTCTTGGCTCAGAAGTCTGGGCCCAATGATCCACGCGATCCCTTCACAGTACCTTATTGAGATTTGGCTCGAGTTGATGGGCATCCAGCCTGCAGTTACACTCGAATCCTCCAGTTTCGTATGTTGACTTGCCGTAGAAAGGCTGTTCCGACTCTCGATCGACCCCCATGGAGATTGCACGTCTTGGTGACAGGACCGAACAGGCGAATGGCAGACTTTAACAAACAGCTCGGCGCTGTGAGAGCCCTACGCCACCTGCCCCTGGGACGGTCCGTGACACGCACGCTGCCGTCGCCCTGTTGATTCGCTTCCCGCTTTCGCTAAGATGTGGTCAGGTCGGTTTAAGGTGAAAGAAGCTTGATGGGACAAGGCTTAGTGGGCAACGTCTTTACCTTTTCTTGTCTTTCTCTTGCACCCAGTATCAAGTCCAGTCCCAGTCGAGATGCTGTTCCTTAACGATTAGTTGCTGCTCATTCTTCCAAATACTTCATTAAGACCACCATCAAGCTTCGGCAAGCCAAGCGATCCCTGACACCACACAGCTTCCAGAGGGGCCCAAGAGGGTGTGCGGCTTGCAGAACCTTCGTCATGCCATGGGCCACACACACGTTGGCCACCCGCTGCCACCCGCATCGAAGGATCGCGCTTCGATTCCTCCTGAGCCAGGGGCCGCCAGTCTGAACAGCCGCTCCAACGAACCAAGCATGTCGTAGCGCGGAGCAAGTGTGCATGCCTGGATGAATGCCTGACGCTTGTTGTCCGATCGCCCAAATATCATCCCTCTACCGCGCCCGCAGTTGGAGGGTTTCACTGCGCGACCCCAGAGCTCCGTCAGCCGCAGCCACTCATGTCGTCGTGCTGCGATCCTTCGGGGGCTCAGCAGGGCCGCGAAGTTACCCCCTCCCGCCGATCCTGGTCGGTCCCACAATGAAGAGCATCGGTCTTGAGGCGGTCGAAGCTCCTTGCTGGAGATTTGCTGTCGGCCAGGGGGTCCCCGGTCTTGATGGGTCTGGCAGGCCTGGATGGGAAGTGGACAATCTCCATGGCCCCCAAAAGGTCATGTTGCCAGGCCTTGAATCTTACTCTGCGTTCTGTCTGTTCTGAGATTCGGCCGTTTCTCGAATCTTGCTCCTCAAAGAAGCTGGACACGGCAAGCCAGTCGACCCTCTACGCCCAAGGAAAACGCGACGACAACATCACTAGATGGCCGAGTTTGACCCCAACGTCTGGTACCATATCTCTGAGGAGAGGGTCACCAACGCCTCGACGCCAGTCTTCAGCAACACTCTCCAAACGACAAACGATGGTCTCCGCGTCTTCGCCCTCGTCGCCCAGGCCTGGCAGATGCAACCCATCGACGACGAGCCGGGCCTCTACTTGATGCGCCACAACTCTTCCGGTGTTGGCCAACAGCTTTCCGTCTGTCATGACCCCGCTGAGGACCACAAGTCCAAGACCATCGCCTGTATGCGTCCCAGCAGCGTCGATGATGCGCAGAAGCACTATTTTGAGGAGATTGGCGACACCGGCGCATTCCTGTGGAAGCCCAAGGCCAACAACTCCGACTATGCCATGGATGTCCACCCGGGGTCCAACCTCTTCTTGAACGACCAGATCCAGGGCGAGACGTCTGATGCTCTGCACCCGGCACAGCGATGGGTGTTTAGCTCTGCGAGAGACGTCAACGACGGCGCCTGGTCAACCATATACTCGGGAGTAAGTTGCCTGATCGTATCTAGTTACTCAGTAATATCCATGCTAACTGATCAGGAATCCGCCGTCAGCTCGGCCCCAGCCCCGGCGACCACCGCTGCCTCCACCTCCGCAAGCACCACAGCTGCCGAGACCACGCCCACCTCCGCAGACGCATCCGCAGCTGAGACGAGCGGAACCTCTTCAGACTCAAACCACTCCTCAGACTCCGGCGGCGGCGGCATCACCCCCGGCGCAGCAGCCGGCATCGGCGTCGGCGCCACCATCGCCGGCCTTGCCCTCATCGGCGCCCTCGTCTTCTTCTTCTGGCGCCGCCGCCGTGCATCTCGCGCCGCCGACCCAACCACCAAGTCCGAAGGCGGCGACTACACATACCACGCGCCTCCCTCGCAAGCCACGACGCCAGCCAACGGCGACACGTACACAGGATCGAACGAGCACAAGGCCGGTGCCATGTGGGGAAGCACATACCCTCAGGGCGACCAGCAGTACAGCGCGACGACGCACCACTCGAGCCCTCCCCATGACATCCACTTGCCTCACTCGACTGCGCACCAGACTGAGCCTGCTGAGGCGCCGTTCCAGCCTATCCATGAGGCGCCGAGTCACCAGTACACTGAGCTCGACGCATCAGCGCCGCACTCGAACGGGATGAACAGTGTACAGCAGACGCCGGCGACGCAGTATGCTGGGACGAGGCCGTTTTAATGTGAGCGTGGTCAAAGGGTGTGCTGGACAAACGGGATGGGCGGGACAACTCTTGCCAGGCAATGGCTGATCTGAGCTTTTGGTTCTCGGTGTATCCTTCTTTTGTGTTTTTTCTTCTTCTTCTTCTTTCAGCTTCTTTCAGAGATATCCTTTTCAGCTGGGTACACGAGGCAGCATATCTAGATGAACTAGACATGTACATTTCTGTCTTGATCTCAAATGATAACCCCAGATTCTTGAGAGCTTTAAGATACATGAGTGATATTTAGTGCCTAGTCGGTCGAGGCCAGCTCTATTACTACATCCTCGCAAATAAATGAACATCTCGCACTATGGCCGCCATTTTCTTGGCTCTACTGCTGAGCCTCGATTGAACCAGAAACTTCTGGTTCCTTACGCCTGAACGATGGGATGTATCATCTCCGCAATAGCAAGCAGCTTTTCGCAACGGAACTTTTTCCTGGCAAGTTGGACGGAGAGAGGAAGGCCGTGGAACCGCTCAGCATCGTAAAGGGACTGAAGATGATCATCCTTCCCCCCAAAAGCCTTGAAGTCTGCATATTCGTGATCAATCTCCTTATCGCAATACATTCCAATCGGTCGTGACATGGCAGGCCAGTCTACGGCGTTAAAAATCGTCGTGAAAGTCGTATCAGTCTACTCATCGATAGGGAGGGCTGGGTTGGGGCTTGTCACCCAGAACAGTGCGTCCAGTGGCCATCTGCTGGCATTCCAGGCCTGCTTCATCTGGATGTTAAGAATGGCGAGCTTGCCGTTGAGTTCGAGAATGTCTTCAAGTTCGAGTCCTTGAGACCAACGAGACCCCAAAATACCTGTCTTTTCGGCGATTTTCGTGAGTGGTTCTTTTGCTACCGCCCGGGTCATAGCGGCAAGGCCTTGGACGTGGACAAAAGCCTGGCACAGATCCCACACCTCTGACATATCTGGGGCCAGGAACTCCACGAGCTCGAACCCCGCGCTTCGAAGGCGCTCTTGAGCCGCCAGATACCCTCGAAGGACCGGCGGGAAGAGATGGAACAGGTTGTTGGGCACATCTGGGACCCAAATCCCGATGCTAGGTCGTGCGGGTGCCACCGTCCCCACCCAGGGGGTTGAATAGAGGAAAGGGTCCTTCTCCCACGGTTGAGCATCTGCGACAACCTTCGATGCCAACCTGATGTCCCTGACCGAGCGACCCATGAAGCCAAAGGTTGCCACGGGCCCCAACTGCGTGCTTCTGACCATGCCGGGGTCGAGAACCTGCCTGCCGTCGGCGGGCAGACGGTATCCGCTGGGTCGGCGGCCAACTATGCCGTTAGCCATTGCCGGCATCCTGAGGGATTCTGAGCCGTCAGAGCCAAGGCCAAGCAGCGAGGCTCCCATGCTGATTGCGGTTCCTTTGCCACCTGAGGACTCTCCAACTGAAAAGGAGCTGTTGTACGAGTTCAACGTTCTCCCAAAGACGATATTGTCCGAGTCGGCACAGAGACAGGTCTGAGGAACATTGGTCTTCGCAATCACGACGGCGCCGGCGTCGATGAGCATCTGCACCAGGAATGAGTTGGCCTGGGCCGGCTCAAAGCAATACAGGAGATGCCTGCGGACGAATCATGGCCCTTGACGTCCATGTGATCCTTGACCGTAATTGGCAATCCATGCAGAGGCCCAACGGTGCTCCCGGTCTCGCGAAGATGCTGGTCCAGTTTTTTGGCCCTCTGCATAGCCTGGTAGAAATTGACCTCCGTGATAAAGTTGGTAAGGCTGTTGGCAGCAGCAGCCCGCTTGCAGTAAGTTTTGACGACGAGTTCGACACTAATATCGCCAGACGCTATGCGGCTGAGCGTTCCGACGGCATCGATAGTGAAGTCCGCCAAAGAGAGTTCCTCTGACATCAGGACTTTGCTTTTGAGGAGTAACGCGAGAGGGTTGTACTGAATCTTTCGGTCCACATCTTGGACCTGCCATTGTAGTGTGATGAGTGAGTCGCGATCTTGCCGCTTGAGCGCAACAATGTCCTTCCAATCTTTTGCCACAGCCATCGCAGAAGCTGATAGGAATAAAGGCAAATGTTATGGCCAAAAGAACAATGTGAACTGAGGGATGAGGACTCATGTATCGCAAAATGTTAATGCGATTGTGCCTAATAACTTAGCATCAAGTCGTGACATTTATATGATGAGGACTATTCTGAACCCCTGACACGTGATACGGCTGAGCCGCGCGGGACGGTTTTCAGGACCCGTCACGTCTTGTTGGGAGCTGTTGACAGTCCACCTTAGGCTTATAAATGGTCTCAAATCAAGCGATTTGAGAATCCGGGGCCGCGTCAAGGCTGAGGCTAGTTCGAACCTTAACGCAAGTGCCATTATGCTCAGATGTGGAGGAACCAATCCTAGAAACAAGATATCGGATATATGACTTGGATGGCCAATCAACATAGCACAATCTCAGATCAGGTTTGAAACTCAAAGCTCGGGATCCAGACATCAAGTGCCCCATTTCATGTGGTTGATGATGGTACGTATAGAGATAGACGGCTCGGAATGTCCAAACATGGAGGTTCTTCAAATAAGCAGGAAATCTGTCAACAGAGCTCGGAATGTCGGAATTTAACCTTCACTGTAATATTGAGAGCGGGTATAATATAATAGTTGGTCCGCAGAAATGTCATGAAGCGGAGCGCGAGAATCTACATGTATTCACAAACACTTTTGTTTTACAAGCTAAAGACCCCATAACATCAACTTTTGCAAATTCCCACGATAGATGCCTCCAGTTTTTCTGCCAAGATGGAACCTGATGCGGTAGAGACCTAATTGGCAGACCTAGAAGTAGGGACACATGTGGAAGAAATTGAGATGGTGCCTGACACCCGGATTTCGGTTGGTGCCGAGGACATCATCCTTCTTCCAGAACCCTCGGAACATCCCGACGACCCTCTCAACTGGAGCACTCTTCGGAAATACTCGTCTTTCACCATTGTTTGCATATATTCCTTCATGGCCACCGTCGTGTCACTTTCCACAGCCGTCACATACGGTGCACTGAACATGGAATTCGGAACGACGGCTGTCTACCTTAATATTGGCTCTGCTATTTCGATTCTCCTTGTCGGTATGGGTAACATATTCTGGAACCCACTGGCATGTATCTCCTTAGAGGGACAGATGGTGACAACAATGTTGAACCAATCAGGCACTTCACTACGGACGGCGCCCCGTGTACATTGTGTCTTGTTTGTTGACCGGCGTCGCCCAAGTCATCGCAGCCACGGCTCAGAGTAGCGGAGTCCTCATTGCCTCACGAATTCTCATGGGTTTTTTGCTGCGCCTTTCGAGCAACTACCCGCCGTGTTGGTGAACGACCAGTACTTTGTTCACCAGCGAGGCCTCGGACTGTCACTCTACGTGCTTGCGGCCACTTCGGGTAAGGGACTCCCAGTATGACATCCTTGTACAAATGAAACTCAAATATTTTCAGTTCAGTCATTGGGCCCATGGCAACTGACTTCATCGTTGATGACGTCTATTGGCGATGGGTGTATTGGGTCTTTGCCATCGCCATGGCAATCGTAACGCTTCTTGCCTTTTTTCTTCTCGAGGAAACGGGTTACGACCGACAAGGGACTGTTTACAGCTCGGAGCCTCAGACGAAAGGCTATCTCTCAAAACCAAGACTTGACACAAAGCTTGCCATGCCTCAAGGCCTCTTTGCTACCATGATAGAGCCCCTGAAGCTACTCGTCGAGCCGATAGTTCTTTGGTCAGCTTGCCTCTACGGCTTCGGCATTTCGTGACTCGATATTGTCGCATTCACGGCAAACACCGTCTTTCAGAGCCCCGATTATGGCTACAACTTCAGCTTCACTACTATTGGTCTCGCGAATCTGGCGCCACTCGTCGCGAGCGTGATCTTCCTCTACATAGGAGGTGCTGGCACGAATCGCTTCATGATCTGGAGAGCGCGAAAGAACAACGACATCATGGAACCTGAGTCACGAATCTACGCCGTCTTCCTCGCCGGACCTATTATGGCTGCCGGTCTGGTTCTTTATGGTGTTGGAGCAGCCGCCAAACTGTATTGGATGGTGCCTATCATGGGCATGGCACTTGTTGGAGCGGGTATCCCGATCTCGGGTGAGGTCGCTCTGGGATATGTCACTGAGTGCTACTCACACAAGGCCGGTGAGGTATCGACTGCCATGATCACTGTACGCAACGCTATTGCCTGCGGAATGATTTTTGCGACGGAACCATGGATCAGGCACAGTGGTTTGCAAGAAACTTTCATCATCATGAGTGTTCTTTGTCTCTTGGGGTTCTGGCCGGGGGCACTCCTTATCTGAAAGGGGAAGAGCTGCCGACGCCGCTCGGCCCGAGTTTGGGGCTTGTACTGATTAACAGTGCTGGTGAAATGTTGGAAACGGCTCACCGCAAAAGCTTGTTGTTTATGCTATTGTCGCGATATCACAACTTGCAGGGACCTTCGGTATGTTTGAAGTAAAGTCGCTCATATGATTGTTCTGTCTCCTCTGAATATGATACGGCGGGGAAGGCCTATAACCATTCGTAAATAGTTGAAACTATCTCTGATAGCGGCCTTTCTGATGTTGCGAACGAGTCACCCAGGAGCTTCCTATGAAGCATGTACAAGCAGAGAGACGGCACCATCGCAGCTCCCTGACTATTCCACCCCAGTTCTCGCATCACTGCTCTTCCACGGGAATCCGAATCCGCGCAAAATCTCCAGTCTGATATAGGAGTGATGGGGTTATACCGGCAATCTTCCACTCATCTCCGATCCGAACGAAACGATGCTGCATGTAGCTTCTACCATCGCTAGTCTCGGTGATGTGAGAGCCAGAAGCGCCGCTCGCTCGTTGGCTATCGACGGGCAGCCTCCCGTGGCTTGCCAGCTGCTGCCATTGTACCACTATCTCGTCTCGAGTGACCATCTTGAAGTAAGGCTGGGCCAGGAGATGCTGGGTAGCCAGAGCCTTGAGGCCCAGGTGTTCTTCCGATATCCAATGAGCTGCAAACTCGGCAGCGGAGTACTGCTTACTTCCCCATGCAGGTACATTCAGGGTGTAGTCAACTATAACGTCCGGTGCCAAGACAGCAAGAAGATGCTCTTGACTCTGAGCCCTGGAAGTGTTTCTTAGTTTCATCGATCAGGTTATGAGAAACGGAGTGTCAGCCACACTCACCTTTAAATCGTGACCATCAGCCCAAGCATGATATATTACCGCCCGGAACGTATTAGATAAGCGCTTTTCTTAAGCGGAATCCCTCTATTAAGACCCTAGTAGGTAAGAGGATCGGAAGAAACCGCATTAAGGGAGTTACGGCTTAAGTACTTAAGGATTTCTTCGCTATTCTCGCCCGCCCTAACCTTAAAGCTATCCCCCTAGCCCTGAGATAGAATATAGACGAGATAGGTATTATAGAGGGTCTAGGTATTAATAGCCTCGTTCTCGGTAGCTCTAAGAAGCGTAAAATCTACGTTTAAATAGTAGAATTACGCGCGTAGACTACTATCGTCGAGTGCGTATCTATAGAAGGCGAGGCCCTCCTTCCCCTCGTTATTTTCAGGGGTAAAACGGTTTAATAGTAATAGTTTCTAGAGGCCCTCAATAGCTTTAAGGACTAGAGATTTATAGTAATAGCGAATAGATAGACGAGTAACGCTATCGGCCTCGAGTAGCTTCGGGATATCTTTATTCTACTTATATAAGTAAAGACCGACGAACTATAGGCTCCTCGCCTCCTTATAATAGATAGCTATAGGAGCTACGTTTTAGACGAGTTTCTTTAGACCTACTATTAGGCGGATATCTTTCTTCTTTTACTTCTTACTTATTCTAGTTATATTATATAGCCTCTTAACCTATCTATATTCGGCCCCTTAAAGGTAGCTTATTATAAGTATCTTAAGGCTATAGTTTATCTACTTAATAGCTTACTAATTAGTAAACGTAATTTCCTCTACTACTATTAGAAGGCTCGAAGAGATACTATTATAAAGAGTAATATATATAGTAAGTAGTATATAACGGGCCTATAGCCTATAAGTCTTCGGAAGCTACTTTTAAGCTCTTAGATAATAGACGAGGGCTATCTAAAGACCCTGAAAACGCCTTAGAAGGCTCGTAGTTATACTCACTTTACTATAGTAACGCCGAGGAGCTCGAGCAATCTCTAGAAAGGCTATTTTTTACTATCTTATCGATATATAACGCCTAGGTTAGTAGTACGGGCTATATAGCGCTTATTCTTAAAGGCTAGGAAGTATATCGACTTAAAGGTTATCGAACTAGTAAAGGCGAGTATTTAGATCGCTTTATTAAGCGCTTAATTAGAGGTATTTAAGCCCTATAAGAAGCTTAAAGTAGTATTAAATCCGAACGAGCGGTTTACTAATATTAAGGCTATTTAGGCGGCTTAAACTCGAGTAAAATAAATTATAATACCTTCTATAATAGCTTTAAAAGATTAGGAAGCCAAATTCGAGTCCTAGTACTCGGAATTCTCATTAATTTAAGCCTATTATAGCGAGTAATTAAACTTATCTATTATTTTTCACTGCTCGTTTCTCGTTAATTTAGGTATTCGGTTAGGGGGTATTCGGTTAGGGGGTAGTGGGTCTTAAGGCGTAAGGTCCGTGCGGAAGAGCTATAAATAGGCTATATAAGAGCGCGGAGGGCCTCCCTCTAGGTCGGAGGAGGCTAGAGTTCAGCTGTTTTACCTGCGGAGACCTACGAATTGAACTGCGGCGTGTCGTTCTGGAGACCTCTTCACTCTGCCTATATCGTGACTCTGACAGAGATGGAAGGCATAGCTTTTCCCCGGATCTATACAGATCAGGGCCAAACAATTGCAGCAAGCGGTAGCCAAGCAGGCACGCTGTTCTGCAAATGGAAAGCAGGTGTCCAAGCAGTAGAAAACAATAACCCGCAAAGTTATTTTCAGAGTATTTAAGCATCTCTGGTCTGAGTCGTCGTTATTATCCCGCGCTCTACCTAGGTAGGATGAGTACTGTTATACCTCGGAAGATGTGTACCTCCCCTCAACTACAGGTACAATAAGATAGCAGAGACAAGCGCCATCGAATGCTTGACAGCTGAGTTGGAAGTTTTTCAACTATGTTTTCTGCATTGAGGTGCTTGTTTTGCGAGAGACCTAGTTTCAAGAATCAATTGCTAGAACCTGAAGACTGCCGAGACTCTAGCAGCCTGCCAAGGGACGGAGTGACCAAACATCGACGGGACAGAAGTGTGGCCAAATGGCATCTCGTCGCGATTCACCATCGCTTCATTCTTTAATAGTCTGTTGGTAGTCCATGATGGATGGGGTCTTGACTTGCCAACAGGCGAAATTGGTGCCCACGTCAGGGCCCCATCAAGACCCATCGCACTATCCAAATTGATATATACCTCAAATCCGAGCCCCACGACACATCCACAATAACTGGTCTGGTGGTGTAGTGGTTATCACGTCAGTCTCACATTGCATCTTGGGCTCAGCTCAAAGGCATTGAGTGCACTGAAGGTCGGGAGTTCGAACCTCCCCTAGATCATCTTTTGCTGGTTGGCAGGCCCAGTCTCACTTCGAGGTGGATAGCCATGCACTTTTGCGTTTGCAACAGCTTGCCTGCCTACCTCAGTACATTCAAGTCACTCACTGTATATCGATGGAATTCCTCGTCTGCTTGTGGGTAGATAAGACGAATGGCATTGGCTCAGGATATATTCGACCTTAATATCTACGTCGACGCAGATACTGAAACTACCTTAGGCAGGGCGAGAGTAGCGCCATAGCAAACATGGCTATGCATATAGCTATAATTAGGGAAACAGAATAGATGGAATAGGCTTCTGTGGTGGGCACATCACCGACACTGTCCCTAGAGTCTCTTAAGCCATTGATATGACGCTATGTATCCTTCTGATATTTAGGCCTCTGCTGGTGGTAGCCGACCCTAGCCCCTTCGAGCTTCCGGTCATCTTGCTCAACTGGAGTGCCTACTTGCTCTGAGAAGCCCTCGGCGCTAGGGAAACTACTCCATTGACAGCAGCTATCAGAATAGTGCTATTTCATTTCATATTATCGCAGTAAAAGGGCCTCGATTCGCAGCCGCCTTCACAGCCCAAGACCTTGAGCCGCGGCAAGCACCTGGTCATCAAGAACGACCAGTTTTACCTATATCTTCTGGAGACTTGGAAGTCGAGCCCTTCGACGTGCTGAGATACTGGTCTTCGATGATTCGATGGCTTCCCTTACGGTATGGAGGAGATCTCGGCCAGTACTCCCGTCTCTTGCCATGACGACGAGATCAAACTGAGCTTAGGTTAGGGTGTTCTCGCTGCACCGAACCTTGTAATTCGATGAGTCTCGACGTGGGATTTGCGATAACCTGGGCGGATGTTCGTCCCCCTGTCGCCAGGGCTTTGTGCCGAGAATGCAGGGTGGAAAGGGGTGACGTCCAACTGTTAGACGGATTGCATCCCGAGCTGCGGAAATGGTCTTTTCAACCCGATCCTCTTCCGTATGTACCTACTACCCAGGTGCTCAAATGACCATCTGCTGGCCCAAGTCCCGACTCATGAGGCACGGCCTCCGTACAATTTTACCCGTTCATGGTCATCATGGTCATGGCCAGATTGGGACGGAGAGGCGTAGTGTCAAGGGGCTGGTTTGGCAATAAGTGAAGGACAAGCAATGAGTCTGTTAGTAGGTAGCTGTAGAGACGTCAGTGATGCACCCCGATTAAATCTAATAAGTCAAATCATTAAACAACTAAATAACCTATTTTCCTATAGTCAAATAGCTAAATATATGGATTTATAATATTTAGATATTTAGCAAACGTTTAAACAGATATCGAGACTCGAGACCTATAAAAAAAGAGTAACTAAGCTAATTAAAACTTTATATTGCCTATTATAAATAGAAGTTTATAATAGGCAATATAAACGCTAATACTAGGAATCGAACCCAGACCCTCTATAATAAAGTAGAGACCCTAACTAATTAGGCTATTAACTACTATTACTAATAGGGGAAAAGACCTATATATATTAATCTACTAATTAGCTAGTTTCGTCTCCTACCCTAAAAATTACCGAGGCGTAAATCCCCTACTAAAGTAGTAATTCTATTAACGGAACTATCTATAATATTACCTACTTATAACGTTACTACGATACTACCTATACTATTAAAGCTATCGCTACTACTACTACTATTATCGATATATCTATAACGGTCTTTAGGGCGCGTCTACTAGACTTAATTCGAACCTAACTTTTACGCCTAACGTAGTCTAATTCCGACCTCCCTACGGCGATTTACTACGGCCGGCGCTTTACTCTCGACGCGATTATTACGAGGAAGGGCTCTAGAGGCCGTATAAGCTAGATTAGGGATTATAGGATCTTTATAACTAAGCTACTTAATATAGTAAATACTACTAGCGATAGCTTCTAGGTCTATAGTCTCTATAATAAGAGACGAGATCTAATACTCTTTAAGGCCTCTACTACGACTTTTATAGGTCTTTATCTTAGGAAGAAGTATAGGATATTCGAGAATTCTTCTATTAAAGACTCCTCTCTAAGCTTATCTAATATACCTCTCCCTCTATAATATCGTTCTATTACTATTCTAAGAGCTTAGTTAGAGGTACTCGAAGAGCTCGCTCTTAGCTTCGTTATTACTATAAACTAGGCGTTTAATATATTTAATAACCTATTTATACGTCGATTACTCTCGAAGCTAAATCCTTAAGTATCCGATAACCTACTCTAGAGTCGGAATAGTCTACGAAAGAGACTAAGTAGCGTCTTTATTAGTAAGAAGAGATAGGTATAGGCTAAGCTACGAGTATCTCTTACGAAGATTTACCTCTCCTACGACTACTAGACCTCTCCGAATCGAATTACGATCCTCGTAGTATCTATATACTATATTAACGAACGTAGATAACTATAGTAACGCCTTCTTATACTCTATAAGTAACCTAGTACTTATATAGGTAATATTATAGCTAATACTATTATAGAGGTCGTAAGAGATTAGGATATCGTTAATCTCGTTAGCGTTATAGTATCCGATAATATATTAATAAACGACGTATATCCCTACGACCTCTTCTAACTTCTATAATCTAAGCTATACTACGAGGATATTACTAAGTAGCGGATATACTACTATAATTATATCTTAAACCTTATTAGTAGCGCGTTCTTATATAGTAATAATAGTAAGACCTTTAAATAAGAGTCTTAGCCTCTCGATAATATAGATAATCTTAATAGCGTTCTTTAACTCTAATAGAAGAAGGGACTTATTAGAAAGCTTTATAATATCGTTTAATAAGTAAGATCTTCTCTATAGCGAAGCTAGTACTTTAAATATATTATAGTAGAAGTAGCTTAAGAAAGAGACTTTCTCCTTTATTAATAAATAATAATAGAACTTAAGTTAGTACTTAATAACGATACTCGATAGAATTCGACGTACCTTATACTTAATCGAGCTCTAAAGAAGAAGGGCGATATCTAAAGCTTTCTTATACGGAATATAAGCGAAGTCGATCTATATAAGCGAGTTCCTATCGAAGACTACCTCTAACCCGAAGATTAGCGCCTCCTAATAGAACTCTATATTACCCTTAAACCCCTCTATCGATAAATAATAAGGATATAAGGATAGAGTAAGTAGGGGAGCTATAGCGCGCTCTAGGAAGTTCTTATTAGGATAGAGTATATCCTCGAGAGAATAGAGGAGTAGAAGACGTTCTTCGACGATATAGATAATAGTAGTTAATAGTAGAGAAGCTAAGACTCTTCGAGGTCTCGCTAGTATACGTAAAGGTAGCGGAATTAACGATATTTATTACTTCTATCTATTTAAGTACTTCTAGACTATATCTATAGCGAATATACTAATATCCTATAATATATTAATACCCTTAGTAAAGACTTACGCTACTACTTCCGTCTCTCTATTACTAATATATAGTAGAAGCTTAACTAATACTATATAAAGCTTAGAGAGTCTCCTCTCTATATAGCTACTATTATCCTCTACCCTAGCCTCGGTATCTAGTAGCTTAAGGTATAGTAGTCGAGCCCTAAATAGCTTATCTAGGTTTAGGACGCACGTATAGGCTTATATTATTAGTAGGAATACTAGTATCGCTATTCTTCTACTTCCGCTTCGTTAGATTACCCCTAAAGTTAAGAATAAAACGGATTTAGCTAGCTCCGAATACTTTAACCTATAACGCCTTTATTAAATTTCGACGACTAGGTATAGAATAGGCGTTAGAGAGCTATAATACCTAACTCTAAGCTCGATCGATACCTTCGACTCGATCTATTATAAGAGTCTAGTATTAAGGATCCTATTACTTAATAGAACGGGCGCTAGGAGACGTATCCTACTATTAGTAAGCTCGCTCTCGATATCTTAGCGATACCTATAATATCGGCAGACTACGAGAGGGCGTTTAGTCTCGCAAAGTTAACGATAACGTTATAGAGGGCTAGAATAGCTCTAGAGACGTTAGAAGAGCTTTAGTACCTTAATAACTAGCTTTATCGAGGGGCTATTTAATTAGGAGGGCTATATTAGGGTATTAACGGCGTTAATACTAACGATTCTAGGTAATAGGTAAGTCCCTGACTATTGTAAGGGCTTTATTATCTAATAAATAAGTTAAATATTTATAAATAGAGTTAAATAAATAAATACGTCGATTTCAGCGAGCTAAATAGTTAAATACGAACGCTGTATTTGACTTATTTGATCGGGGTGCAATACTGAGAGACGTAGAATAATCGATGCCCTCTTTCTCCTTGTCTGGGCCTCCGGCCGCATCTATATATACATGATTCTGCCAACGCTCGGCCCCTTAGTCTGCCGGTGACCCCCAGGGTCCCGGCCCCCTGGCCCGTGGTCGTCCGTGATCATGACACGTAGTAACGGGAAAGTGGGCACGAGGCCGATCCAGTCCGGTCCAGTGGTGGCTCGGAACCCCAATTGAGACCGAACCACTACTAGGGCATCGGTGGGCATAAGTCCTACTGATCATCGATCAGACTCACGAAACGGCAAAAGAACATCGTGGGAGGCATTTTGGGACATTCCTCCACTTCCCCCATACCTGACTGATCAACCATGGGCGGGGTGGGCATCATCCGAGACTAGAACACTGTTGAGATAGGCGTTTGAGAGCCTTAGATTGTGGAAAATCAAAGAAACACACAACCAAGCTTGTTTGGCATCGCGTAAACAAGTTCATGTCTTGCTGATTCGAACAGTCGCTGGAAACATGCTCCAGCCACGAATATAGCCGCGGTTCGACCAGAAGCCATCTAGTTCGAGAAACATAGTTTCATAGGCAAAAAGCAGAAAACATTCGCGGGGCCGGGACGTGTGCTTAGCTTGCGCACGGCAATCGCCATGAGGGGCGTCAGCGGCTGGAAGAGCAAAGATCTCAACATGACCCAGGCCACCTCCACCCCGCAGACGCATCTATGAATATGCAGCGCCTCAAACTTAGTATGCTGCCATTGAAGTCACTGCATTATCCTCCTGCTCCGGAAATGGCTTTCGCTTTTATATATCCCAGCCAACCTGACCTTCCAAGATTACATTGCCGTCGTGCAGACAGCAAGAGCCTTATACTAATAGAATTCGCTAAACGAAATTACGCACTTAATTATACGAGGGGGCGAAGCCTAGGGCGCCCTATTCTACGATCTAACGGGCGAGATAGGCTTCTTAGGCCCTCGAGAGACTCTAGATATCTTCCCTAGTAATGAAGCACTCTATAGTACTATTAAGCCTGCCGTAAAGCGTTAATATAAGTACGTTCTAGTCGCGCATAGCTTTGCGCCTAGCTATACCTCGCCTTACTAAGGCTATAGCGTTTAATACGTTATCTTCCATATATCTCTTTATTCTGAATCTAATAGTATAGTTAGCTAGGCTATGCGTTAAGATTTAGGGGAGATATTATGAAAAACCTATTATTAGGGGACTGCGTTTTTAGTATTAAAAGTAGACAGTTTTAGTGTTCTGTTAGGGGGGTGTTCGGTTAGGGGGTAGTAGGTCTTAGTAGGGGAAGCCCTAATATAACCTCCCCTCCTAATAGCTCCTAGACCCTAGGAGCCGTCGTAATAACTTTATTTCCATAGTTCTAATATTACTATACTACTATTCTTTATTATAAGAATCGAGGCGCTATAGGTCTCGATCCTAGCGTAGTCTCTTTATCCTACTATTCGTAGCTTTAGTAGTCTCGCTACTATAGTCTTTATATATAATATTATAGTTCTATACCTCGGCCTCTAATATCGTCCCTTTATCTATAGTTTATAGGTCCTATAATATACTATTCTATAGATATCCCGAGCCTATTACTACTCCTACTACTATTCTTCTTCTTTATAATATAATACTACTATACTTATATATCTCTTCTCTACCCTTAAAGCCTCGCGCCTATAGTAAACTAATAACCCTTCTATAGTCCTAAATAGCCTTAATTCTATTATTCCTTATAAGTCTCTTTTAGAAGTAATCTACTATAGTTAGCGTTCCTTTTATTATATTATTAACTTATTCGGCTATACTATAGATTAGAATCTTAATCTTAATTATAATACTATAAATCCTATATTTATTAGTAGTTATTCTATAGCTAATAAGAATATAAATAGAGCGCCTAACTAACGAAGAGGCTATTACTATACTCGAATAGCTTAATCCTATAACTTTAGCATCCCTAGACTTCGACTCTAAGGCTTTCTATATTATAGAGGCCGACTACCTCGACGCCCTAACTAATATAGAATATAAGACTCCTTATACTATATATATTACCTATATATATCTAAGCTATTCCTATAGTTATTTTAAGTAGTCTTCTAGAGCCTCCTGCCTCTATACCGCCTACGCCTATAAGAAGCGCTATTACGACCCCGTATATTGCTTTTCTCGTCCGCTATTTATAATACTAATCTGTACTTAGATTCCCGATTTCGCTAATGCCCTAGCCGCTTCCCGAGAATTTACTATTACCCTCCGCGCTCTTTAGATCTCCTAGGAGGCTACTAAGCCCGTACTTTTAGAGACTACTACTACTACTAAGGCTAGCTCTACTATTACTACTATACTTCGCTACGCCTATAAGGAGGAGCGGGCTACTAATACTATTATTACTATTATTTGTATTGACTCTAATACTTATAGTATTACTTACTAATTTCTATTATTATAAGAGGATAAGGAAATCGCTAAGGGCGATAATAATATAATTCCTATATATATTTCGGCTACTATAACTCTAATTCCTATAAGTATTACTATTATACTTAGTATAGCTACTAATATAATTATAGAATAGGCTAAGTATTATATTATAGCCCTAGAATCGATTATAGATTCGTATTACTAAATTACTATAAGTTCTATAGCCTCTATATTCTATAAGTATTATTAATTACTATTATAGGTTCGTTTAAAGTAATAAAGGGTTTCTTTTATACTTTTAAGTATTATTTTCGGTTTGGTTATTAGTTTAGGGCCTATAAGCGTAATAGTTACTTTTTCTCTATACTTCCGAGGCGCCTCGGGCTATAGCCTATTTAATAAACCGTTTTCTCTTATATTTTAAGCTTTTAGTAGGTCTTATAAAGTCGTTAGTACTCCGTAGAGCGCCTATATCCCCTCTTCTTTCTTCTACGCGTTCTGTTATATCGTATTATCCCTCTATATATTTTTCTATAGTCCTGACGCCTATTCTATACTATGTCCCTCGTATATATAACTATAATAGTAGTTTCTATACTTTAGCCGTCCTATATTATAGTCTTCTAAATCTTCTATACTACGCTCTTTTAAATCTCTAGCGCTATACTCTTTTAAATTTCCTATACTACGGTCTTCTAAATCTCTAGCGCCGTAGTCTTTTAAATCTCCTATACTATACTCTTTTAAATCTCTAGCGCCGCGCTCTTCTAAGTCTTCTATACTATAGTTATTTCCTATACTGCGCTCCTTCGTAGTCGATACTATAGTCTATGCTACTAACGCCCTAAAATCTCCTACGCCGCGCTCCTCTATATCTTCCGCGCTACGCTCCGTCGTAGTTAGTACTATAGTCTACGCTTCTAACGCCCTAGAATCGCCTATACTACGCTCCTCTAGATCTTCTACGCCGCGCTCCGTCGTAGTCGGTACTGCAGTCTATGCTTCTAACGCCCTAGAATTGCCTGCGCTACGCTCCTCTAGATCTTCCGTGCCGCGCTCTATTATAGTTAGTACTATAGTCTACGCTTCTAATGCCCTAGAATCGCCCTAGTAGAGACTTCGAGTCTTCTATACTTCTAGCCTACTAAAGAGTTTACCCTATATACGTTAGAGACGTCTCCCTATTACTTAGTCTATAGTAAGTCTTCTAGCGGCTACGGTCGTTGATAACTATAGTTATAGACTCTACCCTTCTTTAGCTTCGTCTTCAGAACTAGTTATATAGTTCCTATAATAGGCCTTAAGTAGTTAAAGAAGAACTACTATACTATACTCTAATATCCTATAGAGCTTATTTAGGCTATCCGTACTAGGGCGACTAACCCTCTCTCGACTATAATAGCTTCTATTATAGTTAATAATCTATATACTACTATTATAAGACTCTTATAGTATAATCTAGATACTACCTTTACTTATAGAGCTTATAGCTTCTACGTAGTCTTAAGGCTCTACTATAGTAAGTCTTCTATAATACTATTAACGCGAAATTACAGGAGACTTACTATTATAGGCCGTTTCTAATTCCTCGCTACTATTTAAGGCTATAGTTCTATTACTTCTTCCGCTATCCTAGTTTCTCGCTCCCTTCTATCCTCTAGTATACTTCTATAAGCTCCTAAACGGTCTATAATTATATATGCTATGCTATAAGTAAGACCTATAAGTATAGCCTTAGCTTTACCTATAATAGGTCGGCCTCGTATTCTATTAAGAGCGCTAACTCTATAGTTCGTAAGGTTCTTATTACTTCGTCCGTAAATTCCTATATAGGCTCCCCTTCTGGCTAATAGAGGTTTTACTATACCTATAGTACCTCTATCCGTACTTCTTCTATAATTCTAAGCCTCCTAAAGAGGAAATACTTAAAGTCTTCCTAGTACGCCTTATAAGTTGGGTCGTAGTTTACTTATATATCTATAATATATAGTAGAACGTAATAACTAGCCTAGATAGTATAGGTTTTAAGTATTATATAGTAGTCTAGGTCTATACAAAACTATATCTTATAATTATTAATAAAGGCCTAGAATATAGAGGCGTTCTCTTCTTCGTATATTAGAGTTAGTAGTATAATACTAATATATAGGGTCTAAGGGGCCTGAGGGTTACTTAAAATACTATAGTTTATAATAGTCTCTACGAAAAGCGCTAGTACTATAGAATATACTAATTCCGCTAATACTATCAGTTCTAAAACGCCGCTCTTAGCTATACGCTACTATTCCTGCCTCCTTCTAAGTACTACCCGTAGTTCCTCGATCCTTATTTCTATTACTCCCTCGCTCTTATTATCGCTTAACTTAATACTATTCCGTAGTTATTAGCCTATTATAGTATTACTATCGCTCTCTATAGTTATTTATTACTATTTTTACTTTATTATTATACTTATAAGAAGGTCTCTAGCTTTATTACTATTACTCCCTATAATTATTTATTACTATTATTATTATATATTTACGCTTATAAGGAGGTCTCTAGCCTTATTACTATTACTCTCTATAGATATTTATTACTATTATTAATTTATAGTTATACTTATAAGGAGGTCTCTAGCCTTATCGCTATTACTCTCCGTAGTTATTTATTACTATTATTACTTCGTAGGCCGCGTACCCGCGCTCTTCTTACTACGCTTCGTAGGGGCTATTCTACGGCTCGTTTATCGAAAATTAAGTAAAAAGGGTAAAATTAGCGTAGTTAGAGGCCCTAAAAGTATGGCCTCAAGAGCCTTAACGGTCTACTACGTAGGGGGTAGAGAGTTCAGTCTATCAGAGTCACGATATAGGCAGAGTAAAGAGGTCTCTAGAACGACACGCCGTAGTTTAATTCGTAGGTCTCCGCAGGTAAAACAGCTGAACTTTGGCCTCCTCCGACCTGGAGGGAGGCCCTCCGCGCTCTTATATAGCCTATTTACAGCTCTTCCGCACGGACCTTGCGCCTTGGCAGGGGGAGCCCTGATAATCTCATTCCTTCCCACTCGTTGTTGCATTGCTATATCTGCCCCCGCTTCTTCCGTCCCTTCCTCAGACACTATCCCATCACCGGGGGCAGCGACTCACCATGGAAAACCTCACAGTCGGATGTTTTCCAACCTAATTTACTATTCTTTTTTGCATTTCCACCTACGATACAAGCTCATCCTGGCCTTGAATAACATTGAGCTCAGTATTTCGTTAAAAGCCGTCATTATCACTCCCGAAAACTTTGGCGTCACTGATGTTGGGACCTCGATTCCGCGAATATAGCTGACTGCCCTCCTTCCGGACTTTCTCGTCTCCCTGCCTTCCGATTCCAATATTTTCGAGCCTCGTATTCGATCGGCGCCATCGGACTCTTCAATTCTTGCTCAACAACGCCATACCCTGTTCCTGCCTTCGAAATGCCAACCAGTGTTGCACCCCGATCAAACAAGTCAAATACAGCGTTAGTATTTGACTATTTGGCTCGCTGAAATAGACGTGTTTGTTTGTTTGACTCTATTTACAAATATTTAACTTATTTATTAGATAATAAAGCTCTTACAATAGTCAGGGACTCACCTATTGCCCAGAATCGTTAGTATTAACGCCGTTAATACCCTAATATAGCCCTCCTAATTAAATAGCCCCTCGACGAAGCTAGTTATTAAGGTACTGAAGCTCTTCTAACGTCTCTAGAGCCCTTCCTCGTAATAATCGCGTCGAGAGTAAAGCGCTGGCCGTAGTAAATCGCTACAGGGAGGTCGGAATCAGACTGCGTTGAGCGTAAAAGTTAGGTTCGAATTGAGTCTAGCAGACGCGCCCTAAAGACCGTTATAGATATATCGATAATAGTAGTAGTAGTAGCGATAGCTTTAATAGCGTAGGTAGTATCGCAGTAACGTTATAGGTAGGTAACGTTATAGGTAGGTAACGTTATAGATAGTTCCGTTAGTAGAATTACTACTTTAGTAGGGGATTTACGCCTCGGCAATTTTTAGGGTAGGAGACTAAACTAGCTAATTAGTAGATTAATATATATAGGTCTTTTCCCCTATTAGTAATAGTAGTTAATAGCCTAATTAGTTAAGGTCTCTACTTTATTATAGAGGGTCTAGGTTCGATTCCTAGTATTAGCGTTTATATTACTTATTATAAACTTCTATTTATAATAGGTAATATAAAGTTTTAATTAGCTTAATTACTCTTTTTTTATAGGTCTCGAGTCTCGATATCTATTTAAACGTTTGCTAAATATCTAAATATTATAAATCCATATATTTAGCTATTTAACTATAGGAAAATAGGTTATTTATTTAGTTATTTAATGATTTAACTTATTAGATTTAATCGGGGTATATTACTAGTACCCCGGGTATAGTATCTAGTATAAAGGCCCTTAATCTAGTATTCATTAGAATAAAAAGACTTAGCGAGGAAGACCGTCGAGTATAGGCTAGTCCTTTGAGAGTCTTGTAAAAGAATAAAGAACACGAAGCTGTGCTACTATTTTATCCGTCATTCAAAGGTAAAGTACTTAGCATCTTACTCGGAGTTGAGTTGTGTACCCATGACTTCATACTCATTGTGAATGGAGTTCTCTGAATGAGGGCAATGCTGTTTCCTTATGCTGCGCTTTTATTGTTTTAATGAATCAGGGGTGAAAATAGACATTCGCTGACAACCATAGGATGGCACCAGCCATGCCAACTAATTATAGACAAAATCATAGGCTAGGATCCAGCATAGCAGCTGGAACAACATTCGCATCCGCTGGAATTTTTGACCATATTCTACTATGTTGCGCCAATGCTTTGCCTCGCCGCGCGTGGCAGGTCCTAACACCTAGTCTTTCACGTACGTATGTTATACATAGATACGGTGTCATCGAGTATGTTACACATGCATGGCCACAACAAAATATTGAAGCATGATAATGAAGCTACAATAATGTATTCAATTACTCACATCAGCGTACTATACGTCTTCAATGCTCAGACTCTAAACAGAATATGTAACAGCTAACGAACAAGTCGCCCTGAATCCGAGCTATCGGGAGCCAATAATTAGTAATCGTGAACAGCATATCGAGAGAGAAAACAAAGGCATACCTTGAACTCGAATCATGATTCTAGGCTCAGAATCATTCTATACTAATCCTCTCGTTTCCATTGTGCCTCTGATCCGTTAAGTCGTTTGCCAGATTAGTCGCGCGGTGGACATAGGCAAGAAGTGAACTGCTCTCAATCATCCGAACACTCTGAGATATACTCTCCCCCAGAGCCTCAGAGTCATCATCGGGACCACAGGTCTCCATGTCAGCCTGTAGGTGTAGAACAGGACGGTACAGACGCTTCGGGTCCAGTTGTCGCAGGATGGGTGCCAAGGACTTCTAGTCGATGGCACTGGTAGGCATTCTGCGCCGGATACCCAAGAGGGTGAAGAGAGGCTGATAGACTTTGTCTAGCATGAGAGTTCTGCGATTGGAGAATTCCAGGCCAATCTGATCACGATGCCAGTTGTGGAGGCTGAGGATATCTTCCATGCACGAGAGGGGAATGTCCAGTGCTTTGTTGAGCTCTTCAAGGACCTCATCGACTGATGCTCGGCACTTTCGCGTTGCCAGGGCCCGAACTGGCTCCATGGTGTCGGCAAAGTAGCCATTCTGCGGCATATAGATAGCCACAAGCTGCTCAAGTTGCGTCCACTGGTTGTCGTTCATCGAGTCCATACCTTCCCATGTCAACCTACCCATATCATCAAAGCCTAAAGCAAGCTCGCTGAGAAGAACTGGCCGGGTAAACTGGGTTAAAAGACGTCCCAATATTGCTTTGTTCGCTGCAATGGAGTGATAGTTGTTAACTTGGCTCTCTTCGCTCGTATTATTGGAAGTAATTGATTCGTTTCGGATATGCGTACTGTCGTCTTTCTCAAGGGGACTATCACCTGCAGTGACAGGTAAGTATGGTGCATGGACTTGAACCTTTGGAGCTGTCCAGAGTATCTCCTGATCCAAAGCCTCGGTGTCCAGAGCTTTTCCGCTAATGGGCCTTATGGTCTGCACCGACTTGGTACAGTCGCGAGAGGCCATCTGGGCAGAGATGAAGCCTGAAGGGATGAGGATGGGCCTTTCAAGACTGTGCCTGATCGAGCATCCCGGAAAGCCAATGGTGAAGATGTCTGGCAACCGTAACCGGTCGGATAGGATTGGAGTCGAAGGCTCGAAACCGTGGGCCATTTCCGGGTGCTGGATTCGGGAGCCTCTGAGAGATGAGGGCAACACAGTGGAAAAGCCTGTTTCGGAGTCCAAACCGACAGTATCCACTAGCTGGCAAACATGAGACTGATCGATCGTATTTTGAGTGACGACCATAAGCTGTTGCCATTTCTGCTTGTCGGCCTTGTACACTCCTGCGATCCAACTAAACGGATGCAAAAGGTTGCTGAGCTGGAAGATCTCATGATATCGAAGCCAATGAGAAATGTATACTAGCCAGACTGCCAGAGAGACTGGCTCCAGAGGCTTCTCGACATTGCCCTGGTCGTCGATGTAAGCTGATTCACAGCGGAAGTTCTCGTGCCTCGATATATCGCACCAAACAATAGTCATCGACACCATGACATTTGGATCGAAGAAGGCGCCAGGGTACTTGTCGCAGAAGCTCGTAAGCAGTTTCACAAGGCTCTGGGGGACGTTCGCGTCACTGAGGTTGGGTAGGCGAAGCCTGAAGCCTTGGCAGGCACCTTCGAGGCTGGAAAAGGATGGCGGGCCATCGTTCGGCGCCTGACTGAATACTGGGGGCGGGAACCCATGCTGCAATGCTCTGAAAGTCTCCTTCTGGTGTTCGAGAAGCAGGCCGTCATCGTACTGGCCACGAACGTCGCAATGTTTCTGGCCCAGTTTCTTCAACCAAGCGATCCGGCCTGGTCGAAGTGCGTCGATCCGAAAAACTGACCCCTTTCCTCGGGGCCTATGCATTGGTTCAGTGAGGATCGCACAATCTTTGGTGTTATTCCGGAGGTCGAGTGTCTTTTCTTCCTTTTTGTGAACATGCCGGCCGAGAATGAAGTTGAGTTGTGGTAGCCTACTGTCGGCACCGATGAAAAATCGATTCTGGTAGTCTGGCATCCCTTCACTTCTCTCCGCTTCAGGGTTCAGCCGTTCGCCTGGCTTGCTCTTGATGTCGTATCTCTCGGAGCATCTGCTCAGGGCTTGGACCACATGCCAAGTCTGGCATCAATGTCCTCGAGGTGGAATGCTTCATCGTGGCTCCGAGGTTCTTTTTGTTGGTCATTTGGGGCTCCTCCCCCAGCATGATCAAACTGCTGCACTGGAGTCGCCAGGGTCATCCACGCCTCGGCCCCAAGAGTTCGCTGGCCATTCATGCTTCTAGAAATTCAGATGTCAGTGGGCGATATGAATGCAGCGACGTCAGACGAACTCGATCTCGGTTTGTTGACAGCTCAAGTCGAAATGGTTCGAATTTGAGGGATGAAGACGCTAGATCTGTCGGCGGCCGGCTCTTTTCGAATAGCTGGAGTGCCTCGGTAGGCTTGTTGGTGGTTCGCGGTGGGGGCGTAGCGATAGGAGCCAATCGTGAAGACACGGAGGTTACTTAAAAGAGGCAAAGCATGTGGTCCTTTCGAGTTGGTGGAGTCTATAGAATGAAGTCGAAGGGCTGAAGCAGTCTTGAATAGGATGGGCCGCAGACA
The DNA here is from genome assembly GCA_002851675.1 of Verticillium nubilum. Taxonomy (NCBI): domain Eukaryota; kingdom Fungi; phylum Ascomycota; class Sordariomycetes; order Glomerellales; family Plectosphaerellaceae; genus Verticillium; species Verticillium nubilum. The sequence goes on along the minus strand of NMXI01000038.1, from coordinate 324,525 downwards.
AGGAAAGAGTACCACTGGTTGGAGAACACATGAAATGGCCGCGGATTAGTGGCCCGGGCTTCATCTCAGGGACAAAGTTCATCTCTCACTGTAATAGGATACCCCGCTCAAACTCTCTAATCATTACAAGGAAACCTCCGACATCTTACTAAACCTGGGGTTATCGTTCTGCTGCCACTCGAGCAGATGTAGGCCTTGACGTCTGCCTGTGTCGGATCTTCTTGTCTGCCTTTCACGGCGGTAAATGAAGCCTTTTTGAACTTTCGATCTTATTCTATGCTAAGATAGCTGCTTGTTCCTGCCACCAAGAACTGGCCGAGGTCTGCACTGCCGAGACGCCGATTGTCATTATCAAATTACCTGACAGCCCTCGGGCAAACCTCAGACACGACACGCGTATGCCCTTCGATTACATTAAGCATGGAAACCTATGTGACTTGAACCGGACGCGGCGACTACGGTGTAATAGTGAACGGATCTTCGGATGCACAATTTAGCCCAGTTTGAGGGCACTGGGAAAACCACATGGCATGGCAAGTGCCTGCTGTTGGGCGTGCTCACTTCTGTGTCGGCGCCCACGGTGGAGGGCTCGTGGAGACCCGATTCAGACAGTTGATTTGAAGGGTGAAGCGACACTTTGGAAAGAGCGCAAAATCCTCACGATGTATCGGTGACAGTGCACGATGAACAATAATCAGGTAGATAGGGTTAGTGAAACTTCAAGACGACTGTGCACATGACCAAGCGGTGAGAAATTCAAAGTGAAGTGGTATCAATCTTATTCATTCATTCATATCATGCACGTAACCGTTTAGAGAACACCCAGCGCCTTGGCAATCGCCTCACCAACACCCTTAGACGAGGCAGGGTTCTGGCCAGTGATGATCTTGCCATCCACGACAACCTTCTCGCCCATGGGGCCGTCCTCGGCCTTGACGAAGTTGCCGCCGCTGACCTCGTTCAGCTTGTCCTCGAGGGAGTAGTCCAGCTGGTCGGTGAACTTGAACATCTCCTCGCCCTCGTTGGAGAAGGCGGTGACGGTCTTGCCCTTGAGGAGGTGGTCGCCGGAGGAGGTCTTGGCGTTGACAAAGGCGGCGGGGCCGTGGCAGACGGCGGAGATGACCTTGCCCTGGGACTCAAAGTCCTTGATCAGGGCGATCGAGTCTTCGTCGAAGGCGAGGTCGAACATGGGGCCGTGGCCGCCGGGGTAGAAGACGGCGTCGAATTCGGAGGCGCGGCCGGCAAAGGTGGAGAGCTTCTCGGTGTTCTCCCAAATGGCCTTTTGGTTGTCGAGGAAATCCTTGCAGACGGGGTCGGAGGAGAAGAGGTCGACGGAAACGGGGTCGATGGGGGCGACGCCGCCCTTGGGGGAGGCGTAGGTGAGGTCAACGCGGTTGTGCAGGACCTCCCAGGGGTGGGCGAGCTCAGGCTGGTCGGAGTCAGTGATTTGAATCCAGTAGGAACCGAAGGAAGTCAGCTTACCAGGTACCAGCCGATGGTCTTGCCGGTCTTGGGGATGGTGTCGACGGAAGTCAGGATGACAAGAACCTTGGGCTTGGTGGTGGGCGCCATTGTGAAGGTCTTCGAGGTGTTGATTGGAATGGTTGGATTGGGTGAATGCGAAAGACGATGGTCAAGTTGATGCGATTGATGGGTACCTTGAGTGTTGGCTGTGGTTTGTCGTCCGAATGTTGGACGGAGGGGCTTCCGGCTTTATAGGTTGGCAGACATGGATCTCTCAGCTTCGTTCTCCTTCGAGCTGAGCTTCGAAAGCTTCTGCGACTGCTTCTGTCTGGACAGGGACAGGCAAGCTACCCCGCCATGATGCAGACTCGAAGAGCTCTTCCCCCCGCCAGGGGCTCACCACAGCGTCATGCAAACCTTGACCTTCGATTGCTTGGTGCGCAAGGCTCGCGAATCAGGAATCAAGTCCGGGGACATGGTGCCCTTCTTCGGCGATACAGGGGGGGCCCGCAGTGGGCATGTCCGCAAAAACGTTTGAACTGCCGGTTTTGGCGCCAGCTAAACGCCGATGGTGATGGGAACATTGTTGGATATTCGTGAGCCTTGGTCAGCAATGAGTTATAAGCCCCCCTCGGCGCGACACCCATTATCGTGAATCGTCCGTGTTTTGTGGTTGCCTCGACAGCGCGACTTCAAGAGCACGGGGGATGTTCATGCAAGACTCCATTTGAACGGCCCATTGTGCCGATGGCGGGTGTCAGACGTGTTCCATGGAAGGTCGAAGGATTCCATCGGAGATATTTGAGCGTCGAAATTACTCTTCTTCGGCGTCAGGCTGGACATCGAGACGGTGCGCAGGCTGGCAGGATCCACGAGCAAAATGCCTGGAGTTTCGTGCTGATTTCTGGTTTAGAAGGTAAAAGAATTGGCAGGCACTGATCTTCAACTGCGTCACCAGGTGGAGCAGAGTCACCCCGCCTGCCCGCCAGCTCAAGAAGGGCGACCTACACCGAGATGGTTTACCGAGACTCGAGGGCGGTTGGTCTTCACCGACACTCTCTCCACCGAGCCCCTTTCTACATTCACCTACACTCGGACACATCAACATCATGCGCAATGGAATTGGACCTTCTGGTAGCCTAGAAGCCGCTGCTGACTATGAAACTTCGAAATCGAGTTTTGGCCGCAAGGCATTGTCTGTGACCTATTTACAAACCCACTTTCAAATTTCCTCTTTTGTTATTCAAATACTCACTCCCCTTGCTCCCCTTCGCAATTCGGCCACTCGTTGATGATAGCCGTGACAAGCCATTTGCCATTGCCTGATGGAATTTTTATCGCGATTAGTCGATACTCAGTCAGCCTTGTCACTCTGATAAGCTCCCAGCAGCCAGCGATACTGCCGGCAAGCATTCCAGTGCCACAGGCAGGGCACTTACGATCCTGGACAGCAGGTATCACACCATTTGCCAAAGGGCAGTAGCCTATTCAGCTACTCGAAAAGGATATGTGAATTCCGCCGCATCACAGGCTTCATGCAAAGTAGGTACCTTACCTAATGATGCGTGTCGATACTGGATATAGCCGCGCATGCAAGAACGTGACAACGCCGAAAATGCCACGTGACATTAACCGCCGGCCAACACGACAACCCATCCACCTACCTCTGCATCTCTCTCTCACTCATATTTCTTGCCAACATAAATCCACTTCACCATCATGTCTCTCACAGAAGAGGATGTTGATGCCATTTCCAATCAGCTCCGTATCAAAGCCCGAGCTGATTACGCATCGCGCATTCCTATCAATGGTCTAGGCGATAGTCATCGTCAGGCTTTTCATCGTGCCATCTCCAACATTCTTGCAACAGATATCGCGGCATTCGCCTATGCGCAAATTGTCGATGGTCTACCCACAGCAGACGAAGCATACAGTTTCAGGTGGCCTGGCATCTTTGGTGACCATCCCATCGACGAGCACGAAGAACTATGCCCCGGTGCGCTGGAAAAGGCTCAGGAACTCTGCAAATCCTGGACCTTAGACGTTCTGTTGTTCATGCCCCAGGTACGTTATACGCATCAATGAAACATTCAGTCTCATGGCTCACACTTCGTACCAGCTTGTGAACAGCTTCCGAGAGGCCAAGCCGGGATCCAAGCTATATGAATCTAGCTTGATTGAATTAGTTGCAGTAGCGCTACATCAATTCGCCGCACTCGTCTTTCGGTTGGAATTCCATCTTCACAAAGGCGACATTGACAGCGTCACCAAGTGGGTCATGCCAGATGCTAGCTACAAGCCGCGTCCAACTTTGTTCAGTCTTTCCCAATATTTGCATGACGATATCTACCCAGACGGGGTGGCTGACATGGTCGGATACTGGGCGGAAGATCGCATCCTCGGCGGCGTGGTCGTTTTTGACAGAAAGGGCCAAACCACGAGCAACGAAGAAACAACTCCGAACGTTTACTGGCACTCAAGCCGCCTTCAGGTGCCCAGCCGCGTCTACCAGCTACGGGACGACCAGCAAAAGGCTTTGGTCGACTTTCTGCTGCGAGACGATGAAGGAGACGAGGACCTGACACCATGTCCGTTGCCGATCCTTGGAGATGATGGAAACACGGTGCGTGTGGATGCCTGGAATGCTCTGGTTATTGCAGGTCTTTTCCGCGATATTTGGGAGCGAAAGCCGCCGACGGAATCGCAAATCAGCTTCGAGGAACGAAGACCAAGGGCAGGGATCGACTACCCAGAGGATGTTGCTCAATTGATCAAAGTTAATGCTGAACTCGGGATACCTTATCCAAAAAGAAAGCGGGAATACAACGAGGAAGATGATTCAGAAGAAGAAACTTCCAAAGTGCGCAAGGTGGTACAAGGGGAGGAGTGCGAACGATCGGCGGATGATGAAAGGTCGGAAAGAAAGGCTTCAAGTCAGGAAAATGGACTTTAGATGCGAGAAGCCACAACCAAGGAGGTTCTCAACCAATGATTGAGGACGAGCATCTTCTTGATTCATCATCGTTAGCGACAAGCTAGCCCAGTGAGGCTGGGGAAGTTGATGAGTCGTCGAAGCCCATTTCTCGTAAACTCACAGCCTACGGTGGTCCTAGACCACCAAGACTTCGGGTTTGCTGAAGCATGTCAAACGAATAGCTGGTACCGAGGAAAGTGCGAACTCTATACCGGGCGTCTGTGTCACATGTAACATGAATGATCAAAAGATTTATCGGTTGCTTAGACGGACTTGATGACCAATCTCGGCACTTCACCTCAGCGAGGTAGAGGTTGGTAGACTGCATGTATGTGCCAACATCTAGGGCACGACCTATGACACAACAAAGTCACTTTCTTAGTTCCTCGATCCAAAGTATTGATGACATCTCGTGCAAACAACCACTGCGCTACCTTCCTAGTGCCCCTTCCACGTGGCGTTTTGACAACAGATCGCTTCAAACCGTTGTAGCAGGATTAGACCGTCTCCTTCTCGACAGCAGCGAGCTCGCCCTTCTGCTCCTGAAGATCAGCAACACGAGCCTGCAGACTAGGGCCGGCGTTACGGCTCTTCCACGGCGCAATATTCTCGTCGAAGATGACATCGATTTCTTCCAGTGTTTTTCCAGCCTGCCATGATGTTAGTAAAGACCCAGAGGGGTCATGGCTGCCAAACTTACTGTTTCTGGGTAGGTAAAGTAAATGTGTGGGATCATCACAGTACAGAAAACGCCGAATATGATGTACCTAAATCCGTTAGAACTAAGAAATAACGATCAAGGGCCTTCACTTACGTTTTCCAGGTGATGTTCTCGAAAGCCGGGGGAACGAAGAAGGCGAGAGCGAGGTTGAACCTGCAGGTTTCAGTGTCAGCAGCGTGCATCGGGGGTTTTCTTCTCTCAAAACGAATGAGAGATATTGATGGTCAGACTCACGCCCAGTTCGACGCAGCAGCCAGGCCGACACCTTTCGCACGGTAGCGCAGGGGGAAGACCTCGGAGCAGTAGATCCATCCGATCGGCGCCCACGTCAACCCATACATGGAGACTAAATGATCAGCAACCGAAGCGCTACAAACAAAGTAGGCCACTTACCGAAAAGATACATCATCGCAATGACGGCCCGAGCAGGGTCTCCCGTGATTACCATCTTGAGGTTCTCGTTGCCTGATAAAGATCAGAAAGGTTCTTGGGCGCCACACCAAGATGCCACGGGGGATACTGACCGTCAACAGAGTCGACAGAGCGGCCATAAGTCGCCATGACTCCGGCCGATGCGAAATGAATGATGAGGCCGAAGAGAGCACCCCCCAGTAGCAGAGGCCTACGACCCACACGATCGACGATGGGTAAGATTATACCAGTCGTGACCAAGAACAGGACGTATTGGATGATGGAGGACGTCAAAGCAGTGTCTCCTGACATCCCTGCCATGTTGAACACATAGACAAGATAATACAACATGACGTTACCCCCGAGGAGCTGCTGCCAGACCTGGACGGAGCATCCGGCAAGTGTTCGTTTCCAGATGCCCGGGCCGAACAAGCCGAGGAAGCTGATGTCAGAAGCCTCGCGGGCGATGCGAGCTGCTTCCTTGACTTCTTCCCATTCGGCAATGATCAAGGGATCGGTTCTGTCCACGTTCTTACCGTGAAGGTTGCATAGAACATCGAAAGCCTCCTCCCAGCGATCCCGTCCGGCCAGCCACCGGGGTGACTCGGGGAAGAGGAATAGAGCGCCAAGAAGGATAGCACCGGGGATGGCTTGCACACCCCAGGCAACACGCCAAGCAGAAGGCCCGTCGATGGTTCGAATACATCCGTAAGAGATCAGGTACATGATCAGGATACCTTGGCTCCGTTAGCACGTGTATCCATGTTGCGAAGGCTTCCGGTAGGACGTCGGAAGCCGAGAGACCATACCCCATTCAATACTCCATTGCTGAATACCCACGACACGTCCTCGAATGCGTGCCGGAGCCAGCTCGGCGAGGTAGACGCAGCACTGAGAGGAAGTGATGCCAATGGCGAAACCGTTGACGACACGACCGACGATGAGGTGTGCGACGTTCTGAGAGGAGCATTGAAGGGCAGAACCAATGAGCCAGATGACGGAAGCGACCATCAGTGCGCCTTTACGGCCCAGAGGGTCGGCAATGAAACCGGCAGCCAGTGCTCCGACCAGACTGCCTCCGGACATGGAGGCCGTGATGCCGCCCTGAAGCGTGCTGCTCGGGTGGTCGAAGTATTCGAGGTATTGGTCTGCGCCGATCCATGCGCTCATGGAACTGACATCGAAGCCGAAGAGCATGCCGCCAATGGTGCCAAAGGCGGCGAGCACTGTCAAGACGAGGTTAGAGATGGGCAAAGGTTGCCAGTCGGGGCCTCATCATACCATAAATGTTATAGATGCGATACATGTTGGGCGAACGTTCAAAGTCCCTGGCGAGAACTGGGGCGTGATTTGAGCCAGTGGCTGGGAGGGTTGGTGAAATCGATCTCTCGAAATCGTGTTCGAGTCGATGGCTTGGACAGATATGAGGGGAGGCAAGGAGGAACCGTCAAGAGGAGCCCGACCATCCACGTCCAAGGACAGACATTTTTATACATGCAGGCCAACTGGGCGATCACAACAGCCCGACAAAACGCGACCGGCAGCTATCCCGAGCACTGGCGCGACAGACACTCGCTCGTGTCGCGTGGGCCGCCAATACCAAGCTTCACAGTTCGACGAGGAGTCGAAGTAAGGCCTGAATCAATTGCCCCAAGACGGCGGGCGCACGCTATGCGCACCAATGGGAGAGACGAGCACCGGGACCGGCGTGAACGCTTGGCGGAGACAGGACGTCATTGATGAGGAGTGCCGAGATGCACCCTGAGCCGGCCAAGAGCCGCCTAAACCGGGACGGGCACTGGGTGAAGTGGCACGCGGAGTGACGGGGAGACGGGGAAGCATGGCGTAGGAGCCGCCCCGGTGCGGGATGACTTCCAGAAGAATCGCATGGCGGGGGCCGCTCAATCTGCGTGCTGGGTCCTTGTGTCGAGGACATGCATGACATGTTCAGCCAGCGGATTTACGAAAAGAGTCGGCCGAGAGTGACCCAACCTGGGCGGTTTGATGGGGGTGCCAAGAAGCACAAGACAGGTTTATGCTGCCGCCTGGTCATCTGACAGGGAGAAAGAAGGATGAGTAAAATGACGGAAACTGGCATGACTCCAATCTCACGCATCCAGCCAAGGCGTGTTAAAGAGGCCACCCGTTGGATGAACGCTTCAGGCTCGTTGCAACCGATGTGATGCCTCAAAACCCACATGGCACACGTGTTGTACGACATGGAAAGAGAAGAATCAGGGGCTACACCGAAGCGCTGGGACGTAGCGCACGTATCAAAGGCTTTGGCGTGGTTGGCGACGACGATCTCCCATTCATCTTACCTTAGTAGGAGGTTTGTTGGGCGTCGGTGTTGTCGATGTCTCGATACGCCCAAAGTCAAATGAGTTTCAGCGTTCATCCATCCCAGGCTCGCTTCTCCAGTGATCCACTACACCCCCCTAGTCTGCAGAAGTCCAAGTAACTGGCTAAAGGTAGTCAGCGATTAGTGTCAGGCTTCAGCAGTGCATTCCAATCCCACAAGTATTCGGTCAGTCGGCCACCAACGGTCAACCCAATAAAGCTCTCGTATCGCAAATACCTGCCCATGATCTACAGTCATCTGGCGCAGAGAAGAAATCTTTATTGGGCCGCAAATGGATAGCACATGAACATGGCTTGGCCCGTTCACAGCTGTTGACAAGACATTGCATCACCAAGAGCTCGAACCAACGTCAAAACGGTGCTCAATCACATGACTTTTAGCCGATAAATACCGTGCGGCTTGCGGCTTACGGCTTACGGCTTACGGCTTATGGCTTATGGCTTACGGCGACCCTACGTCACAGGCGTGGGCCGTGTCCTATAGTGCGGCTCCTTCGAGGTTGCGGCCCGCCAGCGACCCGATTGAAATGCCCGATTCGCCCGACCCTTCACCGACCCCCGAGGCTCAGCGCCCCACTCACTGATGCGCAGCGAGAAGATGATCCCAAAATGTTAATCAACGCCAGCTGAAGGACGGCAAAGCTTGAACCAGCCTTGCCAGCGCATTGGGATTCATCAGTCCCTCCCAGCTCCCTCAGCTCTAGGATCATTCATTCTGTATTACATCGGGCCTGTCAGACGCCGAACATGTACAGCTGTCAAACTGGTATTGTCAAGGACACGAGGCTTGGCCGTGTGCCTTTACTTCTTGACATCCAGGCCGGCGCATGGCTCAGACTGATTAAGTACAATACAAAGATCTGTTCTTGATATCTCCCCCTATGATCTATCTGCTGCTCGTGCAAAGTACGAGAATCAACCTCCACACACAAAACTCGCCGCTCCATATCTCAATCCTGCCAAGCTCGGCGACACGAACAGCATTCTCACACCATACTATCGAGCACTATATCCGTCTGCAGAAGGGTAAGGTGAGTACTTGGACTGTTCGTTCGGACGACATCCCACTTACATGATCGATAACATTGTGGCCGTACAAAAAGGACCGGAAGTCGGCATCAAACATGGGCCCCGTATCTGCCCTCCATACTCCCGTCTGAGCAACCTGGGCCATCTCTCTGTCACGATTCTCCTGTTCCTCACCATCAGGCATGTGAATCATGTTGCCATTCCTTCTGGCCTGAGCTGAGACGGTCTCACATCGCCACTTCCTCGCCCGCTCGTAGGCCTTGAGAACACGAGGAAGATCTTCGACCGACTTCGCTCGGTCGACAGCCACGGACAGCGACCCCGCGTCTTCCGTTGCCATAGCTGCACCCTGGGCCAGAAACTGGAGCATGGCGTGCGCATTGTCGCCCATCAAGACGACCCTCCCAGACCTGCTCGTCCAGCGCGGAAGGCGAGGCACCTCGGCCAGCCTCCACTTACCGACTTCCTTCGTGTGATGCAGGATGCGCTTCACGACAGGGCTCCACGCCTCATATCCTTTCTCCGCCTGGCTGACGGTTGCCGAGCGGCTCCATTCCATGGCCTGGTCTTCGTCTTCGCTGTGGTTGGCAGGGTGCGTGGCGCCGAGGGTGTACATGCCGCCTCCGCACGGGTAGACGATGACATGACGGCTGTACCCTGCCCAGATGTTTGTTGCGGTCTGTTTGAAAATGGGAGCCGTGACGGGGTCTGCCATGAGGTCATCATGGTGGACGTACGCTCTGAAGGCTGACAAGGGGTTGATGTTCATCGAAGTATTTTCCTCGGGAATGATGGCATTGCGAAGCTTAGACTTGATACCTTTGATGGTGTCAGTGGGCCCAAGCTGAAGGGGGCAGTCGCACACTTACCATCAGCAAGAACCACGAGATCAGCTGTGATCAGCTCTCCGCCGGCCAAGCGAACGGACGGTTCTTGCTCATCCACGTCTTCGACTTTGGCGTTCAGCCTCAGCCTCGCTCCTGCCTCGATCATGGCCTCGCAAAGATGTCGTTGATAGTGCGACCGTCGCATGCTCCAGTACGGTGGCGTCCCATCCTGCTGCTTCCCTGCCTTTGCAGTTGCAATGACCTCGTTGTCATTCCATCGCCGGAAAACAAACTTGGTAGGGTGGATGGCATCGTTAGCCATCCTGTCAAGGATGCCGAAATACTTGAGCACAAGGGTCGCATTGGGTGGTATGTGAATACCGACACCAATGGGTGTGAGTTCCTTAGCGGACTCGAGAATGGTGACATCGTGGCCTTGATGTGCCAGCCCGATGCCGACACAGAGACCGGCGATGCCAGCACCTACTATGATGATCTTGAATGGCATTCTGATGCTTTCATGGGCCTTTCTAAAAAGAATGCGTCGCAAGTATGTGATTTCAAGACGGATGAAAGACTTGAGTGCTCGGGGCGTCAGAGGATCACGTCAAGAAATGTGTTTGAAACCCAAGCCTTTTTATCTCTTGGGGGAGCAGAATGGTCCATGTTAGCTGCGAGACAATCGATGTCATACATTCGCGGTGCTTGCCTGATGTGAGAGTTCCTACAAATCGTGCACAAAAGGCATCCCGTCATCCATGCCTACATCGTGAGCCGTAATGGCAATGATCGCTGATGGCCCTCAAAAGGTCTCGTGAACTCAACCAAACGACAAAGCACAGCAGCGCCGATGCACCGAGGTGTACTCGGCCGGAGTAAAAATTATGGTTTGTGGGTGCGCGATGTCCAAGACACGGCATCGCAATGGGGTTACAGATGAAGCTCGCGTCGCGAGTTAATCGCAGGTTCAACGAAGGACGGAATGGGCACAGGCGAAACTTGCTTGCAGCAAGCTAGCATGCACGATCTCCCCTCCCAACCCAAACAGCGGTCGCCACTTGTTTGACTCGAAGATCATCAGCTTATTAGCGCTGAGTAAGGTTAAACGCCTCGACAAATCAGTGATTCGTGATGCAGCCAGAGGGCCGAACCAGCTCGGAGTCAAGACTTCAGAAGCGATGCAAGCCATCAACGGCGCTCGCAGCATCCCCGGGATGTATTTATGCTACGGCCGCCAACATTAACCACCCGGCTTTGCTCTAAGGTCTACATCCCATTTACACCCAGTCAACCAAACGCAAATCATAACTATGTTCTGTGCACCGTTCGCCTTCCTGCGAGGGGGAGATGTTCCCCGCCATTCAACATCACAACAGAACCCAGTTCTGCTACAAGATACCCACAACCGGGAATTCTCTATCAGTTTCAGCACTCCAAGCCTCTCAGATGCCACATTCTCAACACAGATTTTCCCTCAAAAAGAAGCTCAACATGACTTCGAACCAAGCTTCTACAAGCCACCCCCGCACTTTCACCTCCTCCAGGATGAGTACTTCCACGTCAACTCAGGGGAGGGCATATGGTATCTTTGGAACGGTAAAACCGTACGACTAAAAAAAGGCGACCAAATCATGGTGCCAGCACGCAAGTGGCACACCTTTGACATTGCGCCCGAATCAAAAGAGCCACTGTCAGTCTCATACCATTACGATAGGGAGTATGCTGAGATGGAAGAAACATTCTTCAGAAACGTTCTGTCGTACTTCGCAGACTGCCGAAGAGCAAGTGTGAAGCCATCCGTATTCCAGCTCATGGTTTTTGCCATGCACAATTGGATGCCTATCGCACTGCCAGTGCCGGGCCCGGAGTGGCTCAAGCTTGGGGTGAATACGGTGTTGATGGTGGTCTTCGGGTGCGTGGGGCAGTTTCTACTTGGGTACAAGTCGTCATATCCCGAGTATCAAAGCGAGAAGAAAGAAGGCGAGAAGAAAGAAGGCGAGAAGAAAGAAGGCGAGAAGAAAGAAGGCGAGAAGAAAGAAGGCGAGAAGAAAGAAGGCGAGAAGAAAGAAGGCGAGGAGAAAGAAGGCGAGAAGAAAGAAGGCGAGAAGAAAGAAGGCGAAAAGGATAGGTGACAAGTCAAAGTTTTGTACAGTTTTTGCAGCCACACACAGGCATGGTGGTAAAGCGTGCTGCGGTCTGTTCAAGACAGACTCTCGGTAATTCTCAATATTATTATCGCAGGCATCTGACCCAGTGAGCGTGGGATTCTTGACCTCATCGAAGAGTAAACGTGGGCTGACGACCTTCTGTAAGTGCAGCCTTTATTCAACTGTTGGACCGTAGCAATAGAGCACTGGTTGAGCGAGTCGACGGTGCATTATTGAGGAACGAATATGCGTCGTCATCCGCGTCCAAGCCAACAACAGATGCCCCTTACTACTTTGCTCATTTCCTGTATTCGTCTTCACTCGTTGTATTGACGTTCTGGCTTATATGATCAGCATCAAGATATGAACCTGATGTCAACTCCGCCACCCTTTCACGCGTGTCAGAGTCCGCACGCCGGTAGCACATCTTTCGATCCATGTCATCGGCAACACTGTTGATATTCACGTTCTGACAGCAAGCGATCATGTCCAAAATGCGTGCAATCAGTATTGACTCGTTGCAGATACTGGTTTTCTCCACACTCTAGTCCTTCTTCGCACTTGCCGCGCCCTCCTTCTCCATGCCCTCGCAGCCAAAGGCCTTTCCTGCCGTCTCCTCGATTTTGCCATACCCTTGTGTTGAGGCATCGCGCGTCTCCGCCGCCGCCTTCATGGTGGACGCGGCATGTGCCTTGTCTTGCTCGCCCGAGGAGGTCCACGCATGGCTGCCCGTAACGCTTCCGATGGCGCTCTGTTATTCGTCAGACTTGATGCTTCTAAAATGCCGCGTGAAGGTCAAAGGAACGTACCTCGGCAGCGCCCTTGATGTACTCGGCATGGCCAGCGATGAGGCCGGGCTGCTGCTGGTTGGTGTTCTGGTCAGACATAATGCTGAAGATTGGTATGTAATGAGCTCGTAGGGGGTTTTTCAAGTCTTGAATTTTGATTATCGAGTGATGATATGGGAGAATTGAGAACGTGGTTGAGTTGAATGTCAGAATGCCAGCGAGGGGTCACATGCCGCCTGTGGTCAGGGGCGTCTAATGACGTCAGGGGCTCAACGTCATCGATATCTCACTACCGATGCACCACCAAAGTTGCCCGCGCTTTGCGTCAATGAGTTTCAGCGTGCCCTACTCCAGCAGCAGACATCTATTAAATTTGTCGCGGGTTTTGCCAATATCTCTGGTAGGACGACCGACCGCACCGACTCCCATGTTTCGCAAAGTGGTAAGTCTGTGAAGAGCTAGAGTACGCGGAGCCTTACAATATTCGTCCCGAAGGCGCTAGTACGCATGAAAGCTTGAGGAGTAATCTGGAGAGAAAACATAGACAATGCTACTACAGTATGCACGGGGATCGGGTTTAGTTGGTTATTTCGATTGCTGATGACACTTCAGTCTGTCGGAGTCTCGATTGTCACAAGAGTTAATAATATCTGCCGCGGAATTGTTGAAAGGCCCAGCATTTTTCAGATCCCAAGACCAGAGCTCGAGATTTAACGTTCATTTCGTGTAAGAGAACCGGCCAGGATGCATTTAACTTGACCGGCATGGTTGATGCCGGACTGAATCGCTAACTATGGCTAGCATTTTATAACAGGTGATTCCTGGAGAATTCGATAGGTAAGCAATTAAAGAAGGGAATCTGGTAATGAAATAAATGAACATTTAAGCCTTATGAGTCAAATGGCGACTTTCCAAGTGTCTGGAGCAGTGCGTTCTGTGCTGCCCCCCCCCCCAATCGCCACCAAAGCCTCCATGTCCTCCTTGCAGATAGATTTGATCGCACCTTCGTCAGTATCTCGAAGCCTTCGAACTTGAATTATCGTTTGGAAACAAATACTTTTCAAATCCTTTTGACCAGACCACCAACCAACAGCAGCAGCAGTCACTTTCGAAGTCTGCCAGGTCGTCGAGGCGAAGTTGGCGCTCGGTTGCTCAAGTAACGCTTTAGCTGCATACCTCGATTATCCAGCCAGCCACCCACATATCGCCCCAGCTACGACGGCATTAAGCAATTAAGCGATCAGAACCTCGAACTCCAATCCGTCGCGACTCGACACCACAAGCTTCATTCACCCCTCAACGTCCTCTATCAGGCAACTTCCACGCCACTGCCATGGCACAACCCGCGCAGCCCGAAACAAAGCTCCTGTGGAACCCAGAGAACGTCAAGGACGTCGCTGAGTCTGTTGGAATTTCTGTCCTAAACGACGATGCTCTACGCGTTCTTACCCAGGATGCGGAGTATCGCATCGGCCAGGTCGTCATTGAGGCCCTACGTTTTATGCGCGCGGCGCGGCGCACCACTCTGACCGTCGGCGACATCGCCCAAGCTCTTCGCGTTCTCGATGTCGAACCCCTCTACGGATATGAATCGACCCGCCCGCTGCGTTACGGAGAGGCGAGCCTCGGCCCTGGCCAACCGCTCTACTACCTGGAGGATGAGGAGGTCGATTTCGAGAAGCTGATTAACGCGCCCTTGCCCAAGGTGCCGCGCGACATGAGCTTCACTGGTAGGTGATCCGGCTTGATGGATCTCTTTCCACCCCCGCTGACTTGGCTCCTCCCAGCCCACTGGCTCGCCATTGAAGGTGTCCAGCCATCCATCCCTCAAAACCCCACGACTGCCGAATCCCGAAGCCAGGAGCTGCTACCCAAAGGTCCCGGCGCCAACCCCGCCATGGCAGCGCTCGCGGGCAACGACAACATCTCGCTGCGGCCGACAGTCAAACACATCATCTCCAAGGAGCTCGTCCTCTACTTCGAAAAGGTCCAGAATGCCCTCCTCGACGATAATCCCGACGACGAGGTGGTGCGCCTCCGCCACGCCGCCCTAGCCTCTGTCCGCACGGATCCCGGCCTGCACCAGCTGATCCCCTACTTTGTCAACTTCGTCGCTAACCAAGTGACCCACCGCCTCGACGACGTCTTCACCCTTCGCCGCGTCATGGAGCTCACGGAGGCCCTCATCGAAAACACGAACCTCTTCCTCGATCCTTACGCCAACGCCATCGCTGCTCCCGTCCTCACCTGCCTCCTCGGCCGTAAGCTCGGTGCCGAAGACGCTGCCAAGGACCAGTACGAGCTGCGTGAGTTCTCCGCCTCTCTCCTCGGCAAGATCGCCCTGCGCTACGCGGCCTCCAATCACCTCCTCCGACCCAAGCTCGTCCGCACGTGCCTCAAGTTCTTCATGGACCCCGATAAGCTGCCGGCCGCGCACTACGGCGCCATCACCGGTCTGGCGGCTGCTGGCGGGCCCGAGGCTGTGAGGGTGCTGGTACTAAAGTACCTAAAGGCATATAGCGACGAGGTCTTGCAGCGGCTGAAAGACAAGGGTGAGGGACTCGATTTTGAACTGCTCGTCGGTGGAATCGTCAGGGCCATCGCGACGCTCGTGGCCGACGACAAGACGCGGGCCAACGGCGTCAACGGCGGGCCGGCGGCAGCACAGACGGCCGAGCTCAATGAGTTCATCGGACCCATTCTGGGTGAGAGGATCGCTGTTTTGGGAAACAAGAGGCTCGTGGAGCAGGTGCTTGAGGCGCGGACAATCCAGTAACGGATGATACCCAAGCGAAACGAGTGGCAGAAGTAGTGGCGCGGCGCACGGCGTTACGGATGGCAAAACGGATGGGATGGTCATGGTACAACTTAAGAAAGAATTTCTATAGCACAAATTGCCCTGCGGTTCTAGGGCTCGTCTTCCGGCGACTGCATTATTTGATATCGTCACCTGTTTCCGCTCCCCTCCACGCCACTCTTATGCGACCCTGTTGCTGATTTCCAGCTGCTGGTCACCTTCCCGCCTCCCTGCCCAATGTCCACCCCGGCCCTTGTCAGGAACTTTACCACAGGAAAGCAGTGTACAGTCCAGCGACGAGACTCGTGCTCCAGATAGCCCATCCGTACAGGTGGATCTGCTTCTTCGCGTAGCCCATGCCGAGATCGTAGGTCAGATGCCTAATACCGTTGAGGCAGTGGAACATGAAAGGCCACGCGACGAGGAACTTGAGGCCGCCCTTGATGGCGATGGGCAGGGTGCCAAAGGCAGCGGCGACGGCGGCGGACTCGATGTGCCAGCCGAGCAGCGGGGCGGCGACGTAGGCGCCGAGGTAGACGTACAGAGCGGCGGAGAGGCCGCCGCCGGTGATACGGGTCCAGATGGAAGCGCCGAACCAGGTCTGGTCCAGGCGGTAGGCTGTCAGGTGGGGAGAGACCGGGCGCTGGAGGCGCTGGGCGGCGAGGATGGACTGGCCCTCTGCGGGCGTGAGCTTCGCGGTGCCGAGGGGGCTAGGCTTGTGTGTTAGCAGATATATCGACGGCGAGAGAGGGGGTCGCGGTGATCGGAAGGATGTACCGGATCTGAGAGGTAGAGAGGGCTAGCCTGGGAACCTGGGTGGTGAAGAAGGTGCTGGGCGCGGCCACAGCTGTGATAGAGGTTAGCTTGATGTTCGTAAGGCTCTTTCATGAGGCCGCTCGCGATGATAGCGGCAATCCGAAGGGGGCAAGGAACGCACCTCGGCGCGCGGCCGACACTCCCACCCTTTGCGCAATCATTTTGTCGAGGGCTCGGGGTATCGAGGCGACAGCAATTGGTCGGTCGGTCGTTGGGTCGGTGGTTTCGGTTGAGAGGGCGTCGCGGGTATCAATCGATGACAAGCAAGCAATCACCAGCAAAGTGTTGATGTCAACCTCGCAGCTCTCGAAATGCAGCGGAATGCCCTCGGTTCCTCGGCAGCCGTGGCCAATCAGCTGCCACGACTTCCTAATCCAAGGGATCCACTATGTGTTTCCGTCACACGTGATATGGGTCACGTGCTTCGTCTGCATAACTGCGCACAGACCACAGTGAACTTCATCAAAGTCGCGATTTTTCGCTCCAGCTTCGCTTTTGCTCTCCTCTTTCCCTCTTTAGATAGCAATGGCAACCCACCGCAGCACAGCTAACGGGCTTCGGCCTGATGAACTCACGCTGTTGGTACGTCTTTGGACGATGGGCGCGTCAAAGATAAATATTGGGAAGGATCCTTCGTTGATCTCGGGGCCCGAAGCAACCAACCGGACTCCGTTTCTTTTCTGTGATCTACATACTTTGATGCCTGCCCTGATGTGTATGGTGCTTGGTGTATTTGCACGTGTATGTTCCTCGGACCAGTCTCCCTCGGACACAGATTACTGATTACTTCTTTGCGCCGCTGCGTTTGTGGTTCGGGAAACGCTGCAGGCAAGGCTGGACGGCTCGTCGAACAGTGGAAGTTCTGGGTCATTCATTGTGTCCAGCAACTACATCGGCCTCATGAACAATCGAGCAGCTCGAACTTGATTGTCAGCGTGGCTTAAGCTTACAAAGACGGTCCCATTCGTGTGCCTGGTGTATCAGGGGCCCGGTGTATCACGGCCCCTACAAACATGGTAGAATATGTCCCTCTCCATCTGAACATCCCTACTCCGCCTTTACCTCCCCAGTAGCAGCAATGACCTCCGCCTTCTTCGCCTCCCTCCGACTGGTACTCCCCGGATCAAAATAAGGCCTCTCCCCCAAACTAACAGCCCTCGACCCCTGCCTCTCCCCAAGGTCCTCAAACAGATAATCCGGCGTCGCAGCATGATACACCGACCGATTATCCCAAATGGCCACATCATTGACATCCCTCCACTTGAACCTCACCTGCAGATCGTGATTCTCCACAATCAGCTGCACGAACCACGCCAAAAAGTGCCTCGACTCCTCGTCCGAGAGCCCATTGATCTTCTGCACGTGGTGGCCGACCGCGAAGACGCTCTTCCACCCCGTGACGGGGTTCGTGCGGATGACGGGGTGGATCGCCTCGAGGAGCTCGCCGACGTTCTCCGGCGCGCCGCGCTCGGCGCTGTAGATCTTGAAGCCGTTCTTGTCAGCTGCTTCGTTGAAGCCTGGCTGGGCGTAGGTCGCCGTCAGGGTGTCGAGGAAGCCCTGGAGGGGGGCCGAGATGCGGTCGTAGACCTCGTAGCCCGATGCCCAGAGGGTGTCTGTCATGATCAGCATGTTGTCCACGGTTCGTGTCGTGGGATGAGAAGACTCACCTCCGCCCGTTTCCGGCAGCTGCGTCAGCCGCAGGAGAGCATAATCACTCGGAATGGGCTCAAACGTTATGTCCGAGTGCCACTGCGACTTCTGGCTCTGCTTCTTGTTGTAGTTTAGGAAGCGGTGCAGGTACAGCCTCTTAGCCTGCTCGCTCGAGATGACGCTGATCTCATCGTCCTTGTCGTCGCCGCGGCCTGCATTGTTGATGGGGTGGATGTGCAGCTTCGAAGTCGACGGCTTGCCCGAGAGCTCACCCAGGCGCTGGACGAGTTCCTTCTGGAGGTCATTAGTCACATCGTCCTGTTTGCGGAAGAAGACGACGCCGCGTTGCGAGACTAGAATGTCAGTTGGGGTACATTACTTGAAGAGAGTCTGCGTACTTACCAGTGATGGCCAGGTCGCGAATGAGGTCGTCTGAGTTGGGCGCCTTCAGCAGCTCGGCGAGGTTGACATTGACGTACTCCCGTCCGATGACGGGCGTCACCTCGAAGTGCTCATATTTGTCGAGGGCGCCACTAGATTTCAGGGGCTCGCGGTGATCGGTGCGCAGCTCAGGCAGTTGCTCCTCTTTCTGCTCCGGCACAGGTGCTGCGTCCTTTTCGTGGAGAGCCAGCTTCTTCACCTGAATATCGTTGATATCAAGGGGGGCAGGGGCCGTCTCTGTGGCTGAGGGTGCCATTGTGCTGCTTAGACGAAAATGTTGGTATGTGTGAATATGTTATGGATATTTCATGCTGTCTATCTGGGTCATTGAACCCTACATCGACGGGAATGGCTTCATTTATGCTCAGTTCGACCCCTCACTTCCCCTCCCACCTCGACGATCTCGCGAATCCCACCGAATGACTGCGCTGCAATACGCGATCGATCGCATTTATTCTGCCACCCACATCATTCAACCGCTTCAAGCGGCAATCCAATCACTGTTACTGCGCGACGCCAGCCTCGGCCATGATTGCCGTTGCGTCACGTTGATAATCACGCCGAAACCATGGCTCCTACCAACGCTGCGACTTCGGGTCCTCGATTGGCAATGATGACATTCACGACGCTGATAAGCAGTCGAGCCAAGGAGCCGTAGTCTTTAACCCGGAATCAAGCCTCCCATCGATTCGGTCGTTGGATCAATTAGATGTCGTGCCTCTCGATGGCACCACGCGGGGCTATCGGTGGTGCCATTTTGGCAACGATTACGTCGGGAGGGTTGACACCAACCCCCACGTGGTGAGAACCATTGAGGGGCCGCGGCCGCACACCATTCAATGTTGGGTAATGTTGGGGTTCGGTTGTCGGACGGGTGTCGGGCATTTGGGCCCGTGTGGGTGAGCATCCGGCTCCGGGATCGGGGTGCTGGGTATGCGGACTCGGGGTGTCTGTGGGTCGACGCCGACTTGATTGCGATGAGAGAATCGTAGTCAGCTCTGTCGTCACCCTTCCGATTGTTGCTGAAGTATGTTATTGTCTTCGTTGCTCCTAAAGTATTGGTTCATCAGGCGGATTAATCCGCTTTCAGATCCAGCCATGCATATTTGGTTTAGGATAGCCAGAATTCTGCAAGGCCTCGTAAGATTGCCGGTCTTCTCGCAAATGTGTGAGCTCTGGAATTGCGATGACCTTCTCCCCGTCTCGCCCTTCAACCAAATCACTGCGAGAGGTCGCCGACCTGAGAGGCCGCTCCGGGGAAACTGCCCGTAGTGATGGCGACTGTAAAGGCCAGCTCGACGGTCTCGAAAAAGATGGTCCGCTGTTCTTGATGCTCCCGTCTCTTTCTAGGTCAAGCAGGTAGTAGCTGTTTCTGTCTCCTGACCAGCCGTCTCCATCCTGGTTCGCGAAGACGGGCGACTGCAAATGGCTGCCAACCTCGTCGGCTGCGTCAAATTTGAAGTCGCTTGTGTGGATCGAACTGACAAAAGAGTAGCGAGGAGGGCGATAGTGTCGCGTGATTTGAGTTCCGATCGTAAGGGGTCTATCGTAGCGAGGTAGGGGATAGATCATCGGGCTCTTTGGTGGTCGAGAGCAAAGCAAGCGGGGGAACATTTGCACCAATAAAGGCTTGAGAGTCGTAAGACAGGCACAAATGATGGCAGTGTGAACCTCGATGCAGTTGAGGTTGGCGATGGGGACGGCGCTCCAGGTGACATCCATGAAGAAGTGTAATGGGTTATCATGCTTTAGGAGGTTTGCGAGGCGAACTGCCGCGATCACGCAGACGCTGCGAATTGGTTAGCGATGGCTCGCGGAGTGCGGAGTGGCGTGTCCTACCCAAGTGCGAGAAGGAAGACAAAGTAGAGGCTGAGCTTCTGCCGCCTCGGCAGCCGGAGGTTGAATATGACTGGAAGTGGTAACAGGAAAATTAAAAGATCAGTAGCCATGTTGAGACCTGCGTTGGCCCAGAAGACATTAAAGCTGTGACAGAAGGATGGTCGCTTCTCGATGATCCAGATGGAGTCGAGAGGAACGCAAGTCGTCAGGATGCTGGCGAGGATCCATGTGTGGGAAATGACGACAATCGCAAGGAGTATCTTGCTCAAAAGTTGAACCCCCTGGTATGTGAATATCCTGATGTACAGACAAAGAATCGAAACCTTAGTGGAGAACAAGCTCGCCGTGTAGAAGAGGCTTGCGGCGAGCCCGGATTTGAGGTAGTCGCTGAAGTGATCGCTGACGTAGAAGAAATGACGGCCCAAGCCGAGACTGAGTTCTGACGATCATTAGCCTGGGATAGAGGGACACGAATGGTCGAACTGACGAGTTATCATAGTGGCACTCGTCCCCAGGCCGAGAACAAGGGAAAGGAGAATGAACCAGTCGTCCAAATGGACTGCGCGCAGGATCTTGGCCCTTGTGTAGAACCGCAGGCCAACCAACAGCGAAGCAACGACTCCTGTGACGATGGCCACCGGAATGACGGACTGTCCTTTGAAGTGATCAGGTCCAGGCGGTGGCCCCGCCAACCAAGAGGGAAGCGCAGTTATGTTGGTGGTATTAAATATGTCATCATAGTTGAGATTACCCGAATCGTTCAAAGTTTCATCGATTGGAGGCGGTATCATTCTCAGAGACCAAAGGTCAGGTCGACAAGGGGTTGTTGCTTTGTGTGGTGGGACGTCAGGACGTCTTCATCATGGCAGCCATCAGAAGCCCGAGTATTTCCAGTCGAAGCCAAAGGTCGATGTTGCGAAGCCGGGCAGTCTAGGCAGGTACTTTTTGGCAGTCGTTGGCGAAAAAGGCCATCAGTCGAGGTCGAACACAGGTACCATGGACGGACAAACCAGGGCGAGGGTGTACCGGTATTATCAACTCAAAGGCTTGTCCTTACAGGGCGGTCCAACGGCGTGATGCCCGAGGGTATCCAGCGGGCCGCCCTCGTCCGCTGCGGCCAAACACTAATTCTTAACCTGTAGCGAGAAGGGCGGCATTGAGAAAAGAAATACCGAAAAAAGACCCTCCCTCTCCCAACAAGCTGAAGATCCAGAACTTGCTGGCGGACGAATACCAGGATCGCAGCGGCGCCACCAAGTTATGAGATGTGATCAGCCGACTGGCGGAAGAAGCATGTCTACCGTCAGGGGCTGGCTGCAACGCTCGGACGTGAATCTCGCAACCTAAGGTAAGGTAGGTAGAGAAAAGATCCCTGCTCGTTTGGGTGTGTCGCTTCACCCCCGGGATTGGGTTGTTGCATCAAGGCAATACCTGAGATTTGGTGGCAGGCATGCTCAGGAAGTTGCCCGACGGCGGATGGGATGGCTGCCTGGCCTGGAGTCGTGGCGTTGGATCAGTTTTCTGAAATTGGGAAAGAGATGGGTGAGGCCTCGAGATGGGTAGACGCGGGATTGGGTTCTGCCGACGCCACGGTATACCTAGTTTGGCGGATTCCCGAGGTTACTGATCGTTATCAGTAGCTGCCAGTTGCGTGTTGTGTACCCCAGCCGTCTTGGCGACGATCATTCGCTGATCGCTGAATATGAGGCGTCAAGATGGGAGTTGATGAAACCGTCGCAGTGGTGGTGGTTGGGTCCTGAATCAGTCGAGTCGAGTCTTGATGTCTACCTACCTCACTTGGGGTGATGCCTTATCCGCAGATCCCCGAGATGCAGGCATGGCCAGGGGGCAAGCTCCAATGGGGGATCTGACGCACAAAAGTGACACTGATAGGATGATGGCGGGATTTCGATGGTAGGGCGACCGCGTGTCGTGTGTCGCGTGTCGTGTGATGTCGTGTTGAACAGACCACGGCAGTCGCACGACGGGAGGGAGTTTGGCTTTCTTGGTAATGTTTACAGAGCAATAGTGCACCCGTAGGCTGGTTGGTAAGGTACCTTAGCCTACGAATACAGTGGACGTGCCTACCAAGCAGCGTCAGCCATTCCTCATTACGGAAGGTCTAGGCGCCTATTTTGCCTGCCACGACATTTGTCCGAGCCGGCTGGTCAAGCTCAAGCTCCCGAGATCGTCAGAGCTGACCCGTGCGACCCCCCCCCCCCTTCCCTTTCAGGCTATCCTGGTCACTGGCGACTCGGAAGACAGGGATCCTCTCATCCGGTCCCAAACTACAGCCTACCATTGACGCGAATGGCACCATCCTGCTACTATTGGATCTGAAAGGCGGTGTTTGCCGCCATTCGTACATACTTGTATTGTAGTCAAAGTCAAATCATCAATTATCACACTATGGAGTCTGGAGACCGAGCACTCCAAAGACAGCTCCCACGAAGACTGGCATCCCGAATCCCATCAGTCCTTCATAGCGACGTGCTGTGCTAGGAGCATGTTATGGTTCTGTTGCAATCTTGCTCCCCCTGGCCTACGATGGGGATCTATTAGCCGCGTCCCAAAGACCTACATCTTGGTGAATGGAACTCGAAGGTCCACCGGGACTGTACTCACTTCATCTCAGCCAAGGCCCCCTTCCTCCGCTGCTTTCTGGCCGGCGTCCTTACGCCGGCCTGGTCTTTTTTCCTGGCTCGCGTGATGGAAACCGCAGACGCCAACGCCGGTAGCTGTAAACGACAGACCACATGGCACGACTAGGAGATGAGATCGGCCACGTTCATGGGCATTTCGTCGATCTGAGTCGAGTAATACACTACACAAAGATCAGCAAACACGTCTCCACTCCTGATATGATTCACTTACACTCAATGTCACGCAGGATACGCACATCCTCGCTGGTAACAAAGTTGATGGCGACACCCTTGCGACCAAAACGACCGCTGCGACCGATACGGTGGATGTAGTTCTCACGGTTGCTCGGCAAATCGTAGTTGATGACCAGGCTGACCTGCTGCACGTCGATACCGCGCGCCCACACGTCCGTCGAGATGAGGACGCGGCTGTTGCCCTGGCGGAAGTCCTGCATGATGCTGTCGCGCTCCTTCTGCGGCATGTCGCCGTGCATGCTGCTGACTGTAAAGTTGGCCTCGCGCATCTTGTCCGTCAGCCAGTCGACCTTGCGACGCGTGTTGCAGAAGATGACGGCCTGCGTAATGGTCAGGGTGTCGTAGAGGTCGCACAGGGTGTCGAACTTCCAGTCCTCCTTCTCGACGGCGATGAAGTACTGCTTGAGACCCTCGAGGGTCAGCTCGTCACGCTTGACGAGGATGCGAACGGGGTCGGTCATGAACTTGGTCGTCATGTCAAGGACATCGTATGGGAGCGTGGCGCTGACCACGACGACCTGGGTCGCGGGCGGTAGGTAACGGTACACATCGTAGATCTGCTCGCGGAAGCCGCGGTTCAGCAGCTCGTCGGCCTCGTCGAGGACGAGCATCTTGATGTGGCGGGTGCGTAGGTGGCGACGACGGATCATGTCGGCAACGCGACCAGGAGTACCGGACACAATGTGTTGACCGTAATCGAGCTTTCGGATGTCCTCGCCGACGTTTGTACCACCAATGCAGGCATGGCACTGAACGTTCATGTAGTCGCCAAGAGCCATGACGACTGACTGGATCTGGGTCGCCAGTTCGCGCGTCGGGGATAGAACGAGGGCTTGCGATTCGCGTACGGCCGTGTCGATAACCTGGAGCATACTAATCGAGAAGGTAGCCGTCTTACCCGTGCCGGACTGGGCTTGGGCGATGGTGTCGCGGCCCTTGCAGACCTGAACGATGGCGCGAGACTGAACTGCGGAGGGGGATTCGTAACCGTATGCGTAGATGCCGCGGAGGAGGTTCTCTGTCAGGCAAATGTTAGCAGGGTGCCAGCAAGAGGATGATGTGCTCGTGGGACGGCGCATCGCGACTGAACGCACCCTTGAGCGACATGGATTCGAATGTCGGGTGAACTGTGACCTCCTTGGACGTGGAGAACTCCATCCTCTCCTCCGCCTTCCGGTCAATACCGCTTCCTTCAGCCATGGTGATGATGTCGGGGTTTGTCTTGGGTTGGGGTGTACTGATGATGGAGGGCACTGAGCGCAACAACAAGAGCGCGATTGCTTGAGATGGTCTACTATAACAAGGCTCCATACAAAATTTTGGATTGGAAAGGAACGCACGGGCCAAGCCATGTCCGTCACCACTGCATGCTACCCAGCTTCACATCTCGTCCGTGGAAAGGCCAGATGAGGCAACTCACGCTCCAGTTTAGCCGGGCAAGAGCCCGACCTCAAATACATCGAACAGATACATTGATTCTCATGTTTGCCGGATACGATTTTTCGTCAAATGCTACTGGAAATCAGACCGGTACAATTCCACGATTAGAACACCTTCGGCCGGAAATTCAGCTGCCCCGGCGCTAAACCTTGTCTACTGGACCCTAGTACGCTGAGGGACGCTGCACTTCTCTCCGCCTGGCAGCCTCGATTTTTTGAGGCGCGTCCCGAACACCACCCACAGCCTCGCCCCCAGCACGCGACAGACGACACGATGGTTTTGGAGGAGCAGCGATACATCCACGAGGATCTCGAGCGCCTCGAGCAGGGCATCTCCGACCGTATCGATGACGAGCCAAAGCACATTCGAGACCGATTGAATCGCGACCACGAAGTCGCCCAGTTGCTTGACCAGATCCAATCACAATCCTCCAAGCTTCTCGACTTCTACCGCGACACCGATGGCCACCTCTCTCGCGAGATTCAACAAATCGGCACTGGCGATCCTTTTGAGGAGTTCTATAGCCAGCTGAAAGGTGTTCGCGATCATCATGCCAAATACCCCAACGAGCAGGCCGAGAACTCGGAGCTGCGATACCGCCCGAAGAAGGCCGGCGATGAGCCTATGCCCTACATTGTCGACTCTCTTTTTTCTGGCGAGGAGGCTTTCGGTCGCTTCTTCGATCTCTACACGTCTCATGAAGCATACCTCAATCTGCCCCACGTCAAGCGCCTGACATACCTGCAATACCTCGAGGTCTTCGACAACTTTGCGCCTGGGTCTGGTGGCCTGAAACGAAGCGACAAACTGACTGACCAATACTTCAAGTACGTCGGTGACTTGTCAGCCTACCTCGAATCCTTCATGCGACGGATACGACCGCTGGAAAACCTCGACAAGGTCTTCAGCGGGTTCGAGACAGACTTTGAGCAAGCTTGGAAAAACGACGAGATTTCAGGGTGGAAGAAGGAAGATGGTACGGCCGGCGCAAAGGAAGCCAGCTCCCCGGATGCGATATGGTGCGAAGATTGCGAAAAGGAGTTCAAGAACGAAAACGTCCACAAGGCCCACCTGACGGGGAGGAAACACATCAAAGCCGCCGCAGCACGACAAGCGCGGCAGGCTGACGGGACGGAGATCACAAATGGCGACGGTGCCAAGGTTTCAGCGACACGGTTGAAGGAGCGCGCTATTGCCGAGCGAGAGTACAGGGTGAAAAGGCTAGCGGCGGCCATGAGCACGGAAAGAGACGATACCCGCGTCAACGTCGAGCGCAAGCAGGGCATGACGGAGCGTGAGCGCCAGCAAGAGCTCGACAATTTGATGAACCTCTCTGGTGGGGATCACCAGGACCATGCGGAAGATCAGGACGGCGAGGACGATGACGGTGAGGAAAAGATCTATAACCCATTGAAGCTGCCACTGGCATGGGACGGCAAGCCTATTCCCTTCTGGCTGTACAGGCTACACGGTCTTGGTGTCGAATTCCCATGCGAGATTTGCGGCAACTTCGTCTACATGGGACGGAGGGCATTCGACAAACACTTCAACGAGGCGCGGCATGTCCACGGTCTGCGGTGTCTCGGCATCACGAATACGAGTCTGTTCCGCGACATCACCAGCATTGAGCAAGCGACGAATCTTTGGGAGAAGATCCAGCGCGAGGCCAAGAAGAACAATGTGGACGACGGAAGTGTCGTGCAGATGGAAGATGGCGAGGGTAACGTCATGCCAGAGAAGGTGTACTATGATTTGCAGAAGCAGGGCCTGTTGTAACCGGGTGGCTGTTCAGGGACCGGGCGGGCGTTGTACCATAGATGAGCGTTAGAGCAGGCTTGTCTCCCAAATATTGCGGCTTCTCAGTCAAGCCTAATCGTATGACTGTGGGACAAATAATTTCTTTTTGTGTAATGCTTTGTCTACCACTTTGCTGTGGTGTGGAGCTGGAGCACATGGTCGCAGCCATCGCCTCGCATTTCAGGTGACGTCGCGTCGCACTTCGGAGATCTCACCCCACCACCGACAGACGCGCCCCGACTCCCATCCCAAACCTCAACAAAATAACCAGATCGCACACCAAGGCCCGGACTTCGGCCCAGCCAATCGACGAAAACTCAAACACACCAGGATGACCTGATATCCCTGCCACGATGGCAGTCCTCTCCAGGCCGATTCCCGCGCTTTACACAGTCTACATCCTCCGCTCCACAGTCCGCCATGCCTCCCTTTACATCGGTTCAACCCCCAACCCACCCCGCCGCCTCAAGCAGCACAATGGCCTCGTCCGCGGCGGCGCAGCCCGCACGTCGCGCAGCAGCCTGCGACCTTGGGAGATGATCGCCATCGTCTCCGGCTTCCCCAGCATGATCGCTGCCCTAAAGTTCGAGTGCGTGTCCCTACCATCTTGCAAAGGCAACTTGATCGAACCGCAAAGCTGACCCTTGTCCAGATGGGCCCTTACGAACCCTCACCTCTCGTTACACATCCCAAGCGAGTCGCGCATCTCCCGCTCGGCGGGCGTCAAGCGCAATGGACACCCCAAACGTCCACGTCCCGGCATCACGTCTATCATGTCGAACCTGCACCTGCTGCTGCGCGTGCCGAGCTTCGAGCGATGGCCGCTGAGGCTGCACTTCTTCGTCAAGCCGGCATACAAGGCTTGGGAGGGCAGCTGTGCCGCCGCCGAGAAACCGGTCAGGCAGGGCCTCCATGTCTTGACGGATTTTGGGCCTGGGGAGAACGCGGCCAAGGACGCAGATATGGCTGACGAAGGTGGGAGCTCTTCAGCGGCGACAGCGGCAGCAAATTGGGGTATACATGCGCTGCCGCTGGACCATGCGCCGATGAAGGAATACGCCGAGAAAGGACGGTCGATCATAACGTTTGAGAGAGAGGGGGCGTGTGTGGTCTGCAAGGAACCGCTGGAGCATGGCAAAGGGTTACACGTGATTTGCTCAAACGAGAGCTGCGAGGGTGTGGGCCATTTATCCTGCTGGAGTCGACATCTTCTGGGCCAGGAGGGCAATGAGGAAGCTGTGGTGCCAGTGGCCGGGCATTGCCCATCCTGTAGGAGCGAGGTCCGGTGGGATGACTTGATGAGGGAGCTGTCACTGAGGGTCAGGGGCACGGGCGACTTGGACAAGTTACTCCAAGTGAAGAAGAAGCGTCAGACGAAGACATGATACCCAGACAGGCACGAATGCGATTCTCAACTTTCAAGTGTGTTTTTGCATTTATCCTCGCTTCTCAACAGGCAATGAATTCCTCCTTAAGGTACACCCTTGTAACCCTTTCGCACACAGTCCGTCGAACCACATCAGCCAAACAATAGTGACTCAGCACCACACCATCCAAGCCTCGGTCAAGCCGCCCGATCGGGTCACCACGACGATGGAACGAACGAGCTAAGAAATGGGGGCTGGCCGGTAACGTCATGCATTTTCAATTGGTCCGGCTGGGTACCACTAGTGCTAAACCCCTGCTCTGCCGGCGCTGGATATCAGATTTTGGAGTGGAGGCGGCCAGGAAAAGCATGCGAGGGGGCGTGACCCTGCTTGGGGCGGGGGGCGCCGGTCGTAGGCCAGAACACACGGAGTCTACAGCAATTGGGGGGTTTGTCGGCCTGGACATTCCTGGGACATTGGCCTGTACTCGATTCCAGCGCTGGCCATCGTCGCGCTGACTCCCGGTACCTCAAGAACAAAGGCAAGCCATCCTCCAATCGTTGACTAGGATTTGCTTTTCACTACGTTAAGCCTATCGATACTTCGAGATCGCGGTCTTGTGAGGATGACACGATGCTTGTGTGGCTCGATTGAAAACGAAAGCCACATGCATGCCTACCATTTCCTTCAATCGGTCAATCAATCAATCAATCAATCAGCAACCACTTGGCTTACCTGCGAGACGAACACGCCCGCGAGAAAGAAAGAAACCTTCGATACGTCTCAAATCGATTGTGATCGCATCGTTTAACGCATTGCACAGTCCATCTGGCGCTGCCTCGCCTTCGACTGACCCAAACCGAGGCGATGGATTGAGTCATGCGTGTGGTCGAAAACTGGCGACTTGACGTTCCAAGCGGACCCACATGCAGTTGGATTTTGCAACCTCAGATCCGGGTGCGGGCGGTCCTTGGGTCCCTGGTCGCCCCTTCCGTTCCGTTCTTCTCGCCCTCCCTCGCCATTGCCTGTCTCCGCAGCAGCCTCCGAGGACTTGGGAGTACCTCCAGCACACCATGAGCTTCGCATGCAAGCCCGTACTTTCCGGTACCCACATCGAACTCGCTGCTCTGTCTGCCACTTCGCACCTGCTATTCTTCGCACACCTGCCGCCGCCCTGCGCTGGGAAAGGAAAAGGGAAGGGAAAGCCCACGCCTGTCTGGTGGACTGGGATATGCTGCCCTTGCCTTCCTTGCCTTGCCTTGCCTATGTGCCAGGGGGATGTTATTGCCCGTGGCTTGTCTGTCTGATCCATTGCCCGGCAAGATGCACCTGCCCATCTCATCGGTGCACTCCACTCGCACTTCCACAGTCTCATTCTCTCCATCGTGTCGTGACTTTCTCCCTCCTACACCTCCAACCAGTACTTTCACCACACGCACCAACCTGTCAGGTGCATGACTCGCCCTCGTTCTTGATCCGGTGTTTCTCTTGCAACTCGTCTTCTGGACCGAGTTCCCACCCGTTCCAGACGCAATCCTGTACACTACGCATTTCGTCGAATAGGTTAGTATAGTGATGTTCGTCCAGGCCACCGCTGGGATTCTGGGGGCGTACCCGCTGTTGTCCGCTGTCCGCTGTCCGCTGTCCGCTGTCCACCCCGACCCTTTGCTAAGCTTTACCCGCACACCAGATAACTTTCCCTCCCACCTTTCCGACCTGCCGGCACACTTTCAGCTTCACACCTCCATAACTCGCTCGCCCCTCTGACAACCCAAGGGTCTTCGAACATTTTCCTCCTCCAGCGACACTACTAACCCGCCTGTCTACCATGCAACACCTCAAGTAGACACTCGATAATTGCGCGCGCATGATCACGACCTAACCAGCCGCGTCTTTCACCCTCTGCGACTTGGTCGTCCGACGATCGATCCCGAAATTCGTTCAAACCTCGACACAACCACAATGGTATCCGCACCAACTATCGGCAATGCCGCCGTCGGAGGCACTGCCAGCGCGCCAAACAGCTCGCGAGCTTCCCCAGCTGTCGGTGCTGGCAAAGCGAAGGCCGGCCAGGTCAACTCCAATGGCTACCATCCGACGAACCCTCAGATTCCCCTGAGCTCCATGACAAGCCTGCCGCTCGATTTATCGTCCGTCGAGCGACGCGGCCAGCCGACAGCCGCAAAAGAACCAGTCAAGAAGAAGAGCCGGCCACACGGACTGGAGGAGGCGCCGACGTACTGCCCGACCGAAGAAGAATGGAGGGACCCATTTGAATATATTCGAAAGATTACACCCGAGGCGAAGCAATTCGGTCTTTGCAAGATCATCCCTCCCGTTACGTGGAATCCCGAGTTCGCCATTGATACAGAAGTACGTGGAGGCGCCTACATTCCCGGGACGTCTGCTGACCAGCTTTCCAGAGGTTTCATTTCAGAACCCGCAAGCAAGAATTGAACTCGGTCGAAGGAAGTAAGGATGCCTTGAGATGTATGTCTTGTAGGCCGGATCCGCTGACTATCACAGGCACGCGGGCGAACATGTCCTATCTCGATGCGCTCGCCAAGTTCCACAAACAGCAGGGTAACAACCTGCATCGTCTGCCCTACGTCGACAAGAAGCCGCTCGATCTATATCGATTGAAAAAGGCCGTCGAGGCGCGCGGCGGGTTCGAAAAAGTGTGCAAGGGGAAGAAGTGGGCTGAGATCGGCCGTGATCTCGGATACAGCGGCAAGATCATGTCCTCCTTGTCAACATCGCTCAAGAACTCCTACCAAAAATGGCTTTGCCCATACGAGGACTACCTCCGACTCGCCAAGCCTGGCGTTCACCAGCAGCTCGAGCTCGAAAATGGTGGACCCTACACTCCGAGTCCCTCAGGCACGCCACTCAAGCCGTCCAACGTCAACACGCCAGCCAGCGCGAGAGCCGAGTCACCCGCCCCCGCCCGACAAGCCTCTGATGCGCTCCAGGCAACCCTTAATACGAAGAAAGAGGCGGATCGCGATACCCCGATGGCGGACACGCCTCTCGCACCGCAAGCCCAGCCTGCCTCGTCCGGGTTTAGGGCCATCAACTCGGGTGGCTTCACTGCAGTCAACTCAGGCTTCACCAGCGTTAATCGCCCATCCAACCCCGATGCGACGAGCACACCCCCGCGAATGTTTGGCACTCCCCTGGCCTCAGCGAAGAACACCCCAGAGTATCGTCCATCGGGGCTGGGGCCAGCGACGAACCTCAAGCGTCAGATGAGCTCCGACAGCCTCAAATCTGCCAAGCGGGACCCTGCTGAGGCCAAGGACGACGGCGATAGCGCCAACAGCAGACGTAGCAAGCGCCTGAAGAAGGATGCCGTGCCCACGGTCGCCGGCTCACATATGTCTCTGTTCCGACCTTCGGTGCCTAGAACGCCGCGCGACGAGTCTTCGGCTCCCGGTGAAAAATGCGAGACGTGCGGAAAGTCCGATGATGCTGGGCCCCTTCACGTGTGCGAATCCTGCGACCACGCCTATCACGGCTCATGTCTCGATCCCCCCCTGAAGCAAAAAGTCGACTCCGAATGGAACTGCCCTCGGTGCTTAGTAGGCGATGGCCAGTATGGATTCGAGGAGGGCGGCCTGTACTCGCTACGCCAATTCCAGCAAAAGGCCGCCGACTTCAAACAAGGATTCTTTGAACGGAAGATGCCGTATGATTCGGTTCTTAAATGTCACCGACCAGTCACCGAGGAGGACGTCGAAACCGAATTCTGGCGCCTTGTTGCCGACATGGAAGAGACGGTCGAAGTCGAGTATGGTGCCGACATCCACTGCACGACACACGGTTCAGGTTTCCCGACCGTCGAGAAACATCCCAAGAACCCCTACTCGACTGATCCGTGGAACCTGAATCTTTTGCCGTTGCACCCCGAGAGTCTGTTCCGGCATATCAAGTCCGACATCTCGGGCATGACGGTTCCTTGGGTTTACGTCGGCATGATCTTCTCGACGTTCTGCTGGCATAATGAGGATCACTACGCATACTCAGCCAACTACCAGCATTTTGGTGCGACCAAGACGTGGTACGGAATCCCAGGAGAGGATGCAGAAAAGTTTGAAGCCGCTATGAAAGAGGCCGTCCCTGAGCTATTTGAGACGCAGCCAGATTTGCTGTTCCAGCTCGTGACACTACTTACTCCGGAGCAACTCAAGAAGGCTGGCGTGAGGGTATTCGCTTTGGACCAGCGAGCCGGACAATTCGTCATCACGTTCCCCCAAGCGTACCACGCCGGCTTCAATCACGGCTTCAATTTCAACGAGGCCGTCAACTTCGCCCCCTGCGATTGGGAACCGTTCGGTCTCTCTGGAGTGAACAGGCTCCGCGACTTCCGAAAGCAACCCTGCTTTTCGCACGACGAACTCCTCTGGACAGCAGCCGAGGGCACGGCGACCAATGGTCTGACTATTCAGACTGCAAAGTGGCTCGCTCCAGCACTTGAGCGTATTCACGAGCGTGAGCTTGCAGCTCGCGCAGAGTTCATATCGAAGCACGTGCAGTCGCAAGCCCACAAGTGCAGCCTCACGGGCGCCAGCAACAGCGACTGCCCGCTTGCATTTGAGATTGAGGAAGTCGATTTGCCAGCGGAAGATGACTATCTGTGTTCTTACTGCAAGGCCTTTAGCTATCTATCCCGCTTCAGGTGCACAAAGACGGGTAAGATCCTTTGTCTGCTGCATGCTGGCCAGCATCCGTGCTGCGACGTCCCTGAGGCGCAACGCTACCTCGGAGAGCAGCACGTGCTTCTATATCGAAAGGCCGAGGATGTCATCACTGCAACCTTTGCCAAGGTCTTGGAGAAGGCGCGTACGCCGGAGGCCTGGGAGGAGAAGTACGACAAGCTGTTGGAGGAAGAAGCGACACCCTCCCTCAAGTCCCTGCGTGCTCTTCTTCACGAAGGCGAGCGCATCCCCTACGACCTCTTGTCGCTACCTCTGTTGCGAGAATTTGTCGACCGATGTAACGAGTGGGTCGAAGAGGCAACGAATTACACCGTTCGCAAGCAGCAGAACCGACGCAAGAGCGATAAGGGCCTCTCGAGCCGCAAGAGCCTCGGCGGCATCGACCAGAAGGAACGAGATGCGCGCGATGTCACCAACATCTACCGTCTGCTTCAGGAAGCAGAACACATTGGTTTTGATTGTCCCGAGATTCTTCAACTACGCGAGCGAGCCGACGGTATCGAGGCGTTCCAGAGGAACGCTAGCAAGGCGTTGGAACATCTGCACACGGCCACGGCAGAGGTAATTGAGGAGCTTCTCGAAGAAGGACGCTCCTTCAACGTCGATATTCCCGAGGTTGGCCGACTATCTCGGATTCTCGACCAACTTAACTGGAACGATAAGGCGCGCAAGAGTCGTGGTGTTGTCCTGAACTTGAATGAGGTCAAGGAACTCATCGAAGAAGGTCAACGACTGGAAATACCGTCATACAACGATCACCTTATATACTACCTTGACCAGATGCACGCCGGTCAGGTTTGGGAAAAGAAGGCGCGCGAGCTCATCTATGCGGAAACTGTGCACTATGCCCAACTCGAGGCCCTTTCCACACAGGTCATCGTTAATTCGTTGCCAGTCTCTCAAGAGACCCTCTCAGCAGTAGATGCCATTCTACACAAGCAGCGGGAAGCTCATCGCCAGATCCTGGATCTCACAGAACGGTCGCGCTATCCTGATATCCGCAGGAGGCCCAAGTACACGGAGGTGGCTGAAATCATGCGCAAGCTCGAAGACCTTAATTCCAAGCCAAACGGTACCTTGGATCTAGGCCGGGAGCAGAAGCGTCACGAGGATTGGATGCGCGAGGGCAAAAAGCTCTTCGGCAAGACGAACGCCCCGCTGCATATTCTCAAGAGTCACATGGAGTACGTTCTGGAGCGCAATCAGGACTGCTTCGACATTGTCAACGACAAGCCTCGGACACCTGCCGAGCCTGCGTCGCGAGAAGCCAGCCCGGAACCTAGGGTGAACCGATTTGAAGATTCCCGCGTGCGCGAGGTTTTCTGCATCTGCCGCAAGGTCGAGGCCGGCATGATGATTGAGTGCGAACTGTGTCACGAATGGTAAGGGCTCTTCTGTCAACTGGAGGTGTTATCTTTGCTAACAACACCAGGTACCATGGAAAATGTCTGAAAATTGCCCGCGGCAAGGTCAAGGATGAGGACAAGTACACCTGTCCCATCTGCGACTGGCGTCTGAAGGTTCCGCGAGATGCCGCAAGACCGAAGCTCGAGGATCTACTTGCATGGGCCGACAAGATCAGCAATCTTCCCTTCCAGCCGGAAGAGGAGGAAGTGCTCCAACAAATCATCGACAATGCGCAAGACTTCCGCAACCACGTCGCAGGCATCTGCAACCCGCTGGTATCAACCAAATCAGAAGCAGACACACAGCGCTTTTACCTTCGCAAGATCGAGGGCGCCGAAATTCTGCTCGCTTATGAGACAAATTTCTTCCGACAGGAACTGCACAAATGGTGTCCGGTTGCTCCAAATCCTCCACCTGTGCTGGAGGTATCCAAGAGCACACGCAAGCCGCGCCCGACGAAACTGCAGAAGCTTCTGGCGCAGCACGGCGTCGATGATCCAGAAGATCTGCCCGAGAACATGAAGCAGAAGGCTGCCAGCTTGATTCGGAAGGCACAAAATGCCGAGGCCGCTGCCAATGCCCACGCAGCTGGCGTCGCAGCATCTGCAGCTGGGGCCACGATTCCACCCGGGTCAGGCATGCATCCACTCTTTGGACACAAATCGCACCAGTCATCCGCCACACCTCCTAGCATACCCAACGGCGAACGCGTCGGCGGCAGCGGACATTCAGCGACAGGAAAGGAGGATGCTATGGACATCGACAGCGGACCAACGTTGCATCCGGGGCTTTTCATGCCCAATGGTAATGCGGGCCCACAACTGGTGCATGACCACTCGTCCATGTCGCTCGAGGAACGGCTCAACAATGGCCAAGAGGATGGGCTCAACCTGCGCGATCCTGGCCAGAGGAGTAAGGCTCTCGAGATCCTGAGAAGGACTGATGTCGGGCGCAAGAAGGCCGAGGAGATGTTTGGGCCGGGCGTTTGGACCGACAACAAGGGCCTGCGGCACAGCCCGACTACGGGTGCGACTGCGGGGCCTCACGACGAGCGCGCTGTGGACAAGATGTTTGAAGACTTGACAAACCATGACGATGACGGGCGAAAAGGCAGAGAGGCGTTTGACGGATTCGTCCCGACGGCGGAGAGCTTCGAAAATGAGCGAAACGGAATGGACGCGTTACTAGACGGCGAATAGCATGATCGTCCAGACTACATGCTGAGGTATGGTCGTCGGTAGAGGTGATTAATGGGCTGGGTGTTACTTGGAGTTTATCCGGGCGTTGGGTCATGTTATTTGAAGAGGTGTTGAGTCAGGTGGATGTGTTTTATGTTGTATGATAATGGGCGCAAGGCAGTTGGTTGGGCATGATGTTATCTACCTAGGTAGGCATGCTTGACTGCGCAGGACCTTCGGATCATCGTGATGATTCATTGAATGGCCCGATCTCGCAACCTGCGGCCGATGTTCAGAGTCGGATGTTTCTCTCGGTCTACGTATAGTCTGATCAGAATTTACAGTCAACCTTTAACTTGTCCCCTCATCGTCCGAGTCAGTCTTATGCATCGCCCTCGCCCTCCTCTTCACCCACGCATCACATCCAATCTCCTCATACTTTGGCTTCTCCCCCTCCTTCACACAGCTGCTAATCACAGCACAGCTCTCGTGGAGCCCGAACCCGAAGAAGAACGGCATGCTAATCCTCTCCCTCCCGCTCCGGTTCACAGCCCGATGCACGGTACTCACGTACAAATCATTCGTGATCCGCTGCAAATAGTCGGCAATGTTGACGACGAACGTCCCCGGCACCGGCGCCGCCCTGACCCACTGGCCCTCGCGATTGAGAACCTGGAGCCCGCCCACGTCGTCCTGCCACAGCATGGTGAACAGCTGAAAGTCGGTGTGCGACCCGATCGACACCTCAGCCGGGTCTTCAGCACCGGGAGACGCCTCCGGCAGCGGTGGGTAGTAATTCAACGCGAGCGCGGCATCCGGGTACGCGAACTTATCGTCAAAATACCCCTCTGGCAAGTCCAGCGACAGCGCAATCGAACGCACGAGGACCCTCGCCAGCGCAAGGCACGCGCGCCAGTACCGCACGACCGCGTCCTGGAACTGCGGCATGTTGGCCGTGCCGGCCCAGTGAAAGTCCTCCATGCGCAGGTAGCTAGCTGCGTCAGCGGGGATGGCGTCTAGGGAGGGGACATCGGGGTCGAAGCGCGGGTCGTAGGTCCAGCTGAAGGTTTCGCGGGCGTCGATGGATTCGGACTTGTTGATGCGTTGGGAGCCGGGGGGTTTGTAGCCGTTGAAGTAGCGGGATTTGCCTACGTGGGCGTTCATCTTTGTGGCAAGGTCTTGGCGGAAGAAGGAGAGGCAGGCGGACTTTGCGGAGTCTGTTACGGAGGGGGAGATGTTGTGGTTGGAGATGTAGAAGAAGCCTGAGGCTGTGGCGGCGGAGCGGATCTGTTGGGCGACGGCCTGGCGGGAGGCAAGGGAGTCGCTGAAGGCGCCAGATATGTCTATGACTGGAATCTCGGAGGGGAGGGCGTCGCGTAAGGGGGTGGTGAGGACGGTGCGGGTGACGGGACCGTTGCCGGAGGCCAACCGGAGGAGCGTGGTCGCCGGCTTCTTGGTGGTGAGTGTCTCGGTCATGATAGAGGTCGTGGAATAAAATGTATATAGTGTCTATTTTCCAGGCCGTTCAACGTTTCTATGCGGCGCATGCGTGAATCAGGTTGGTCGATGAAGCATATTTGTATGAGGTGTACAACTGTCGTGAAAGGTGCGGGGAGATTTCGGGGGACGCCGAAGATAGGGCGGGGCCGGCTATCTTGAGCCGTTTATCAGCCGCCCATGGTATTCCAGAATGACTACCTCCGGCTCAGGTTCATGGCATGTGGTGGTGCGAACCTTTGGACGTGGGATGTTGAAGATATTCCGTAACTGTGGTGAGTCAAGCCAATCCATCGTGGAAACGAAGTCGTCAGCCCATTCTCTGCTTCCTTCGCACCCACACCTCTTTCTCCGACTCCTCGGAAGGGCCATCGCTTTTGGTCGCCGTCGAAGTCAATGTCCAAGGGCGCTTCACATCTCGCACTTGAGTCTCCCAGACCCCAAGCTTGTACCGAGCCCGGTCTGACATTCCCGTGTGAAGATCAAATGACCAGGCGTGCTTCGGGCAGGTGATGCCAGCGCTGAGCATGACCCCAAAGTCCTCAATGTCAAAAGGCGTACCGCGCGATAGCGGGTAGGAGGAGTGAGGGCACCGCTAGAAGTATGAGCAAATGCTCTCAAAGCACCTGGTGAGCCTGAAGTACTTACATGGTCGATGGCGTGGAACTTTCCCCTGTGTCGGAAGACCAGCACCTGATCCTTCAGATCTTCATCCTCAGGGGGTCCATCATCCTCTGAGACTGGTACTTCGGTTCTTTTAGACCCGGGCTCTCTCGGTGCATGAAACACTTTGCACCCAGGCTTCAAATCCGGGCCGCAGAAGCGGTTGTCCAAGAGGGTGTCTTCGTCAAAGCCCAGGTCGGGGAAGTCTGAGGCCAAGCCGACGGAGAACCACTCGTCCCCGGATCGGGAGGGTCCTCCGAAAGGATGCCAGCTCATCACGCACCGGTCTTTCTGACCCTAAGCACCTATGCAGCTGTTGGAAGTCGCGAGGGGTTCCAGGAAACGAGTCGTTGTCACCTTCATGACATGCTGCTTTTCCTCGACTCACGTTCAGCGGGGTTTGATTGGTCGTCGTGATTGGTTAGGACTGAGATTTGGTGAGACTTTCGGTGAGGTTCGAGCTAAGCAACTGACCGAGCTTCGGTGTGTAGCTCACCGAGACCACTGATCTCCGACTTCGCATCGAATGACATACTTGGGAGAATACAATGTTAAGAAGCTCCAATAAAATATTTCCTTCCTTCTGATGGTGATATGGCAAATTCACGCGTCCTGCACACGCCGTCTTTGCTGCCATTTGTGGGTGCCAACAAACGCCGATCCAGTCTAAGGTATCTCACAGCGACGTCATCGATCTGGATGAGTGCCTCCGCTGGACAAGCTGGCCTCTGGGCGTACTGATCAATGAACATTCATCACACCTCGGAACACAGAGTAACCAACTCATCTAAATCACAAGCACTTTCTCTAAAAGTATCTCAAAACCACACCTTTCCGGCACCATTCAAAATGCCCACCGAAGAGCAAGTCCGCGCCATGCAGGAGGGTCGCGCCCCAATCCCCCAGGCCCAAGCCGCCTCTTTTGAGGAATCCGTTCCGTCCTCTCTCGGCCGCGGTGTTCACGGCTCGGGCCCCGTTGATGAGACCGAAAGGAAGAACACGGAGTACGCGGCGCCCGGCGCCGGGACCAAGGGCCCGGAAAACCCCAATGTCGAGGCCGAACAGCTTGAGACGTTCGCCGAGGGCAAGGTTGCCGATGCCGTGGATCGGAAAAGCGGCACGCAGGTTGCCGATGGGGAGACGGTGACGGAGCAGAGCTTTACTGATGATCTTGAAAGGTGAGTCGCTTAGGCTGGTGTGGGCAGCTGTCGAGTGCTCTTCCTCGGAAAGGTGGACTGACCTCGATCCAGGAAGAAGGGAGAACAGGCCAGTGCTCGCGAGGCAGTGAAGGACCAGAGGAGAGCTGGTGCTGATGTTGATGGTGGACTTGGAATCGGCCGAGCAGCAGGTACCGAGGACAATCGCGACGCTTGAGCGAGGCTGGGTTAGTTTCGATCTGGAGCTTTCACCGAGATTCTCACAATAAAGGCAGCGAACTTGAAAGGAAATTGTACGTCTTTCTCTATGTCTAGCGGTATCATGTCTGCTTGAAATGCAACTAACTTCCCATAAACGCCAATGCCATGCTGATCCTCTTATCCCTCTAATTTTAAGCCGACACCGCGACCTCGCTCTTCTTGTACTCCTCGCTGAAAGGGTAGTCATTGTATCCATCGTTGCTCTTCTTCTTGTAGAACGTCTCGCGGTTGTACGGCGCAAAGGGAATGTCGTTCTTAACGCGGAAGACGAGGTCAGGGTTCGAGATGAATGGACGGCCAAAGGCAATGAGAACATCCCACTTCTTGTACTGCCTCTCGAGAGCCTCAGCGGCGCTCTCGCCCGTGTATGCACCAGCGACCATGACAGGGGAGAAGTTATCCCACTCCTCGAGGACGAAGTTGAGGTTGTGAGGGCGGTCATCCTGGAACGGCTGGACACTATCGCTGGGCTGCTGGGGCACGATGCCAAGCAGAACGGGGTTGCCACGGGGCTCGACGAGCGAGAGGTAGGCGAGCTTGTGGCCGGCCTTCTTGATCTCGCGGACGACGTAGGAGGTCTGCTCCCACGTGTCCTCGGAGTAGGACTCCTGGAACGTGGCGAAGGGGCTCAGGCGGAGGCCGACGCGCGCGGCGCCGATCTCCTCGGTCACGCCCTTGATGACCTCGAGGAGGAAGCGGGCGCGGTTCTCGACGGAGCCACCCCACTTGTCGGTGCGCTTGTTGGCACTGTCGCGGGTGAACTGGTCGACGAGGTAGCCGTGGGCGCCGTGAATCTCGATGCCGTCGCCGCCGGCGTCAACAACGTTGCGTGCCGCGGCGCGGAATTCGCCGATCTTCTGCCAGATTTCCTCCTCCGTCAGGGGCGAGGGAGCGACGGGGCGGCCCGACATCTGGACATTGCTGCTAGAGGCGTACTTGAAGCCGCGCTCCTGGATGTAGCCGGGGTTGCCGGCACGACCGAGGCCCCAGAGCTGCTGGAAGACGAAGGAGTTCTTGGCGTGGACGGCATCGTAGATCTTCTTCCAGCCGGCGACCTGAGCGGGGCTGGAGATGCCGGGGAGGTTGGGGTCAGCCTCTTCGGCGGCGGAGATGCCGGTGGCCTCGGTGACGATGAGGGTTCCCGGGGCGGAGGCGCGGTCGCCGTAGTACTGGGCCATGAGATCGGTGATGGGGGCGTGCTCGTCGTCATTGCGGTAGCGGGTTAAGGGCGCCATGGCGATGCGCTGGGGCAGCGTCATGTTGCCGACCTTGAGGGGCTCGAAGAGCTTTGAGTTGGCGGCCATTGTGCGGGTGTGATCTGCTTGCCGGTTGATTGACGAATGTGGGATGTCTATTATGGTATCACCAAGTCTGAGAGGGATAATGTCTGCGAGTTGAAACTATCTGTCTCGAGATGGACTGCGGGAACAGCGACTCTATATACTGTACGCGAGTGTGGTGTTCATCCCGAATTGTCAGCAGAGCATACGTAGGAATGCGAATTCCGGCTTTCGGGATTCCACAACCCCTCAAAAGACAGCTTTTGACGTTGCATTTCTTGACCGGCTTAGAAATAAGGAATAAATAAACTCCACTTCCGCGTGTTCATGTCGGCATTGATCAG
The DNA here is from genome assembly GCA_002851675.1 of Verticillium nubilum. Taxonomy (NCBI): domain Eukaryota; kingdom Fungi; phylum Ascomycota; class Sordariomycetes; order Glomerellales; family Plectosphaerellaceae; genus Verticillium; species Verticillium nubilum. The sequence continues at coordinate 284,254 of NMXI01000038.1, read as the reverse complement.
GGATGGCGCCATCTGATCTGACCTGATCGTACCTGATGGCTGGGCGAAGCACTAGATGTCTCGATCAGGGCTTCGGTACCTTACGTTAAAGAAGCGGGGATAGACTTCGAAATGGGAAGTCCGCCTTAGACAGCGACGGAGCGCTTGATCCGAAACGGGAAGTCCGACGCTTCTGGAAGACTCTTTGCAAGGAATTGGCTGCCGGCTTGCTGTGTGGATGACGTCTAGTGAGCTATTCAAGTTGTATCTTGAGCTGTGGTTTCATCGAGTAATATGAACAGCATAAGGTACCTTGGCTTGGTTGCCCAGACACAGAAGAGTTGATGTGCCGAAAGACCCACGTCGTTGTCCAATGATTGTCCCGCACATGGCGAGGACCCTGGTATCACATCTTTGCTTGATCTCCGACTGTTCGCTGGCTCTGGCTAGCATGTTGTCTGTCGAGTGGTCGATTCTGTCTAATCGCCGAAGATTTCTTTCGCTGATGGAGCTTTCCGCAGGCCATTACGTCACATGACGCAGACCCTGCATTATGGATTATTAAGCTAGAGTCGGCCGTCGGTTTTAATAGTTTCGGCGAGTCAGTTATCACCTACAGCACTGGGGGTGAGACGCGGATCAGAGACTGTGCTCGGCCTGGGTCTGCCACAGGGCGGGCTGATCAAGCATCTTGAATACCTGTCAACACCACGCGCCTGTGTCTTCGTTCGGACAATACTTTCCTGATCACATCTCAGGCAAGGGACCTCTTCTCTGTTCGTCCTCTGATGTTGTGCCTTGTTTACAGCTGCGAGGCAACTCAAATGCGCGAGTGCTTCTTGGCCATTGCTATTTTCTTTCTTGACATCGGAGTCCTCATTGTCGTACTTCCACCATGGGGAATTTCGATCTCGACAGAAACGGCATACCTTGACTGAATAGGGGGTCCCCTATGCTATCTTAGGAGGAGGTTGCTTGATAGAGCCTGAGCACTTGAGCGCTGCTTGATGTCTCGATTAGAGAGGTATGTTCTTACTGGCCTCATCCCCATGAAATACACTCAAAGTCACCGGAGAACGAGTCTGAGAGCCTGGCCAAAGGCGTTTCCCTCGGCCTTTCGCCCGACCGATCCTTTCGAATCAAGTCTCAGATTGATCAACAATATTCCTCAGTCGTTCACGGGACTCATGACTTCACCAACTTACAATTGCATCAATGAAGTCTTCCATCTCGGTCGCAAGTACAGCTGGAGCTTAACTTCCCCTCGTCATACCGAGCCCTTGTGAAGAAGCATCTTCAAGTTCAAGTTGACACTGGGCATACCCCGCATATATCGTGATAACGATCAATGCTCGGGGCAGTTCTACCCTTGCACGACAATTGATTATTTTGGATGGCAGCATCAATACATCGAAGCAATGTTCCGGAGCTTGACGTCAGCCACCGGGTGCTGCTGAGGGGAAGCCAAGCTCCGGGCATTAGGTGTCGGTAATCGTGCCGGTTAAATGCCCCTATTTGTGGGGTTTCGCGGGGATGCTCATTTTACCCGGCCTCGGGCCTCACCACCCCGAACGACATTACTTTCCCAATGAGATGGCTGGCAAGACATGATTTCATTCCAGTTCATCTTCAAAAGGATATTGTAAACTTTGAAAGCTCCTCCAAAAGCCAAAACTACCGACCTGTCCGTTCTAGGAAACATGCCAACGGTTCGCAACCCCATCCTCCCTGGGTTCAACCCCGACCCCTCCATTCTCCGAGTCGGAGATGATTATTACATCGCCACATCCACCTTCGAGTGGTATCCCGGCGTCCAAATTCACCATTCAAAGGACTTGGCCAACTGGGACCTTGTGATCCGGCCTCTCAACAGGAAAAGTCAACTCGATATGCGAGGCGATCCCGACAGCTGCGGTGTTTGGGCCCCTTGTCTTACCCATGATGGCGAGAAATTCTGGCTCGTCTTCACTGACGTCAAGCGAAAGGACGGATCATTCAAGGACGCCCATAACTATATTGTCAACGCGCCTTCCATCGAGGGGCCTTGGTCTGATCCTGTTCACGCCAACTCATCTGGATTCGACCCGTCCCTGTTCCACGATGACGACGGCAAGAAGTGGTTCGTCAACATGCTCTGGGACCATCGTCGTCGCCCACTGCTTTTTGCTGGCATCGTGCTTCAAGAATTCGATCCTAAGGCCGGCAAGCTCGTTGGGCCAAAGAATAACATCTACACGGGTACCGATCTCGAGCTTGTCGAAGGCCCTCATTTGTACAAGCGCAACGGCTGGTACTACCTCCTAACAGCAGAAGGCGGCACTGCATACGATCACGCTTGCACCCTCGCGCGTTCCCGCGATATCTGGGGCCCCTACGAAACACACCCACAGAAATACATTGTCACCTCCAAGGATGCACCCTTCGCCGCTATCCAGCGTGCAGGACATGGCGACATTGTTGAGACGCCCGAAGGAAAGACATATCTGGTGCATCTTGGTGGAAGGCCCACGACACAGAACCGACGCTGCGTTCTGGGTCGTGAGACGAACATTCAGGAGGCCTACTGGGGTGACGATGACTGGCTGTACGTGAAGAACGGACCAGTACCCTCCCTCCACGTCGAAGTCCCGGGCACGCGTGATGACACGAACTACTGGGCCGAGCAGAAGTATACTTTCGAGAAGGGCCTCCACAAAGACCTTCAGTGGCTTCGAACCCCCGAAACAGACCGCATCTTCTCTACAGGTGACGGCAAACTCACTCTCATCGGCCGCGAAACCATCGGCTCTTGGTTCGAACAGGCCCTCGTAGCCCGCCGTCAAACCCACTTCTCCTATGACGCCGAGACCATTGTCGATTTTCACCCAACCGATGAGCGCCAGTTCGCCGGCCTGACGGCCTACTACTGCCGCTTCAACTTCTTCTATCTCACCGTCACGGCGCATTCGGACGGTCAGCGAGAGCTTCTTATCATGAGTTCCGAAATGTCGTACCCCGACGGAAATCTGAACACACCGTTCATCGAGCCTGTGCAGATCCCCAACGAAGGGGAGGTCAAGCTGGCACTGACGATCCGTGGGCCGGCCCTTCAGTTCTTCTACGGACTTGAGGGCCAGGAACTAAAGAAGATTGGCCCTGTACTTGATGCTTCGATCGTGTCGGATGAGTGTGGCGGCCACCAGGCGCATGGTAGCTTCACGGGTGCATTTGTTGGTGTTGCGTGTTCGGACCTGAACGGGACTGCGGAGAGGGCGGTATTCGATCAATTCATCTACCGGCCTGTGCGGCATGAGAGCGACCGGTACGAGATTTGAGAGGCAAGTTGTGTTTAGTTTGAGAGAGTGATCGTTCTAATTTCGAGACGCCACATTGAACCCTGAAGCCCTTGCGTGGTTCAAATGTGATTCCGTACATATTTTGGCAGCTTGGGCGGGCGAGAACAGGCTTTTCATGTGTAAACACATCGTCCGCTTGTAACAAAAATACTTTCAAGTCAGACAATATAGAGGCCAACAATCCCGAGGCCTTGAATATCTCAGTTTACTACTCAAATGCTGTTACTGCTCAACGGCCATAATTCCGCATCACATGAGTGATCTTGTCGGCTTCCCCCTCCAGAGCCTTGATCAGTTTACTCTTCCGCCGGATACTCTTGCCCCATTTATAGAACACGAACGGCACGGGTAGTAACGCAAGTTCTGCGAACCCAATGACGATACCAGCGGTCCTCGGACCGAGAGCCCCGTACATCGGCCTCCCAACCAAGACCAGCACGGCGCCGAAGACAGACCTAAAGACGAGGTTCCCAGCAGAGGCTGATGTTGGATACATGCCGAACACGTTGGCGATGTAGTTTGTTCCGTAGATGAACACGAGTCCGAAGCCGTAGCCGAACGGAATGCCAGCTGCGATGCTCCAGTAGACGGAGATCTCGACAGGTAGTGATGTGTAAGCGAACATGAGCTGCCCCAAAGGCGCCAACACGGCTCCAATGCAAATGATCAGCACAGCGGCCTCCGGTTCTGGGCGTCCCGTGTCGAGGTTGATGGCATGGCTGTTGACAAGACGGCGAAGCAAAGGTTCAGACACCAAAACGAGTGCGATACCAATAAAAATTCCGATAAAGGCAAGGCCGGATGTGGCCACAGAATAGCCGCGCTCGTCCTGGTAAATAATCGGGTATGCAACGTAGGCAAGTTGTGCGATGGCATAAACGACCGAAATGTATATGTTCCAGAATAATAGTACAGGCTCTGTGAAAGAAAGTACGAATGGACGGGAGATGGCGGTACGCAGCCTTGATCCAAGGCCTACGGTGGTATCAAATTCAGACCAGTAGCGGTGATCACCGTAAATCTCTCATTTCATGACGGCTAGGCTTCGTAATAGACACGGACGGTATGTCTCCGGAATATTCATGATAAAGAAAGCTCCCAGGGCCGTTGAAACGAGGGAAACCCAGTTGAGCCAACGCCATCCCCAGGATTCGGTGACAAACCCACCCTGGAGGTTCCGTTAGCTAGTAAAAAAGATCAAACAGCAGCATACCTACGATCAGTGGACAAAGAACGGGCCCGTTAAGGGGGCCGAAAGAGATAATAGATATCGCTAGAGGGAGGTACTTAGTATTAGTGGTCCGTGCCCTATGCCCTGGGGTCCGTGCGCCCCGTTACCTACTAAGTCCGTAGTTCCAGGCCTACCTGCCTACTTCTAGGGGAATATATATATATTACTAGTTCTGTCCCTTTTTACCTCTATAGGTTATAAGCCCCTAAACGCTCCGCGTATTATCGTTACTACGACGATTTTTATACCTTTATTAAGAGCTTTATTAGCTCTATCGTTAGATATTATTTTTATCGATTTTAGTATAGTATTATAGGAGGTATCGTATTTCTAATAACTACCTATAAATTTTCGGCTCCTAGTAGCTAATTTCTAGTTTTCTCGCTACCTACGCTCGGCTTCTAATAGCTACCTTAAGCTACCTTTAGCTACTACTCCTTAATAGGCTCTAATACCTAACCCTTTATTATTATAGCTTCTTTAAACGCTTATAACGTTCTAGTACTAGTCGGAGAATCGAATTTCCGGGCTTAGTAACTTAATATTACTATTACCTATAAAAAAGAGGACGTCGAGGAGTTCCTCGTAAACCCTATTCCCGTACCTACTACCGTAACTACTAATATAGTATAGTAGAAGCTATAGAAGGCGAGACGCGCTACTATTATACGCCTCCTAGTTAACTCGATCGATCTAGTACTTCTCGACTACCTTAAAGATACTAATTAGGATATTACTAACTAGGACCCCTATAGCCTCTAGAATATAGTCCTTTATATAATTCCGAAGGTCTTAGAAGATACTATCTACGACCTTATTCGAGAGATCGGTACCCTCGAAAGCAGTAACTTTCCGATACTTTACGCCTTCCTCGCACGCGCCTAGACGCTTAAGAGAAGGCTCTGCGAACTTACTAGAAGTAACTCTCGCCTATATACTTACCTCCTTCTAAATAGTATTAGGAAGTAGTACCCTATATTATTCGAAAAGCACGCTACTACTACTAATATATAGTAAAATAATATAGTATATAATATTAGCTATAAAGCTAATATATAGGAATCTATATATACCTCCCTCGCTATAGTATAGGGTTCTAGTAATTATAGTAAGAAAAAGGGTAATTCTACGCCTAACGCTGCTCCTATAGCTAAGAGGAAGTACCCTGCGTACCTATATTACTTTAAGGAAGGTAAGGAGCTCTTTAACCACTTACTAGTAGACTACTTTCTTCTCGAGAAGAATATACCCTCGAAATAGTTTACGGATATCTGCGAGAAAGCTATAAAAGCCGTACGAGCTTACTATTATAATACTATATACTAAGAGTCTACTTCTATTCCTAATATCTCTAATAATAATAATAATAATAGGTAGGTCGTAGTAGCCTCGTTAGATATTACCCGATAGAATACTATTACTTATTTAGTAATATCTAGTTAGGCCTATATTATAGCTAAAGCTTAAAGCCGAGATACTATTATCCTCGACTCCGGTAGTAACGTTAATATCTTTAATAACCTCTCGTAGTTCTCTAAATACGTCGAGAACGCCTACCTACCTCTTATTAATATAGCGAATAGTTAGGTTATAAAGCCTCTTAGTATTAGTAAAGTATTCTTCTAAGTCCGTAATCCTCTTAATCCTTCTATAGTTATTAATTAAATTATCTCGGATATCTAATATCTCCTAGAGAGCCCTAGTAACCTTCTATTACTAGGCCTCTTAAGTACTAATAGAATCGAATACGACTATTATACTAATTTAATAGTTTACGTTAGTAATAGCCTTTCTATTATAGTAGCTACTTAGATTTAAGGTATTATAGTTATACCTACGACCCCCTTAAAGTTACTACTACTAGAGACTACTTATAGTATAGCCTCCGTTACCTAGCTTACTATAAAGACTTAGGTACCTTTTCGCGTTATATATAAACGCCTCCTTTACGCTAGAAAGCGCTATATTATCGATACTTATAAGAAGGTCGGTATCCTCTTCGATTAGTAGGAGGTTAGTAACTTATACTACGAGGCTTATTACCTCGGAAAAAGTACTAATATCGTTAGCCGTTCTATCCTTTATAAGGCTCTTACCCTAGGTTACGAAATCTTTATAGATCTTATTAAATTTAAGCCCTTAAGTCTTAAGGATAGCTTCTATTATACCCTCTACTTAATCGATAGGTATAGTAGCTCCTATTAAATCCTATTTATAAAGACTAAGACTAAGTAGGAGTCCTACTTTACTATTAAGAAGTTTATTCGATACTTTAAGGCCTCTACTAGTCTACCTATCGTCTCTATAACCTATACTAGAAGTAGCGAATTTAATAACCTCGAGGTTAAGCTAATACTAGTTAATAAAGGTATTACTTTCTAACCCTTAGTACTAAATACTTTAGCTTAGAATAGTATAGCGGAATATACTAGCTATACTATTTTAGAGGGTACGCGTACTATTATTATTACTATAGGTCTCCTAGAGACTCTATAGCTATATACTATAAAGACTATAGTAGAAGTTATTAACCTACTTCCTATAGCCTCTAACCCTTATAATAAAGCTCCTTAAGAGCGTCTTACTAAAGCTCTCGGCCTATTATAGTCCTATTAGATCCCGTTTATTTAGTACCTCTATAGTTATAGCTATATTACTTATATTTATAAGAAGGGTATTCTCTACCCCCCCCGTACTAATAAGACTAAAGTACGCGCTTAGAAGGGCTTTCTTATAGGCTTTAATAGTCCTTATAGCTATATCTTTAACGTATACATACTAGAACGCGAAGCTATTATTCGCTATAGGGATATACGCTTCTTTAAGGGCTAACTCCCTCCTATATAAGATCCTTCTATAGAAATTATTAAGTAAACTAACTACGATATCTCTAAGTTTATTAAGATTCCCTTTAATAATTATACCTCTAAGTAGCTTCTTAAAAAGCCTACTAATAGAGTTATAGCTAAGGTTACCGATTCTAAGACTATTAGAATTAGCTAATAGGAAGTTATACTTCTACTTAATAAGTTAATTCCCTTAATAACTTTAATTTCTTACCCTCTCTAAGAGAATAGCCCTATAGCTTCTACTAACTTAAATACCTCGTACTCTAATAACTTTAAGAATACTATTATAGAACTAGACGAGGTCCTCCTCTTAAATGTAACCCGTTCGGAGTCCCTAGACCCTCTTATAGAGGCTTCTCTTCTGTCCCCGGAGCCTCGTACTACTATAGCGCCTCCGATCCATAGATCTAGCCGTAACGCCCTATATATTAGAGGGTAGTATACTACTACCCGTATTAATAATAGCTTCTTAAGTAGCCGAGCTCTCCTCTTAGTAGAATAAGCTACTTATTACAAAGAGGACCTCCTCGTACTTCTATTAGAATAGCCTATTATCTATTCCGTTCTCTAGGCTATAGCTATCTCCTTAGATATTAATACCCCGAAGACGATTAACGCTATAAAGAATAGCTTTAATTAGTACTTCTAGAAGCCTACCTTTAATAAGTAGATTTAGAACCTTCTCGACTATAAGACTTAGTCCCTAGTAAGTTCCCTAACCGGTATTAAAGTCCTTCCGGGTATATAAGTACTAGATATTAAGACCTCGCCTTAACGCCTATAAGCTAGGTAGGTAGTATAGGGAAACCGTTAATAGGGCGAATAGTCGGCTTAAGATCTCTATACTATAGTAGCTTATTCTATATTAGTACGCCTATTTTTTACTTTAGTAATATACTTAGGCCTTTACCTTATAGTTATCGACTTTAATAGCGTATTCCTCGTAGCCCCTACCCTTAAAGCTAGTCGTATTTATATTTAATAGCCCTATAGATATAAAGATAGAACTAATAGGGTTTACCTTCTTAATAGTACCCTCTATAGCCTCCGCAAAGCCCCTTTATTGTAGTTCTAGTTCCTATTTAGTAAGCTAAAGAACCTTAAGTATACTAGTATAGCTAGAAACCTATACCTTCTATATAACGAGTCTACTAACGTTATTCTTCTTATATACGTTAACGACCTCGCTATCGCTAGACCCTCTTCTATAGCTATTTATAGCGCTATAATAATATTAAAGACTATCTACGACTTTAAGGAAATACCTTCTATTAATAAGTTTATTACTATATATATTATTTACGACTATATAGGAGACTTTACTCTACTATACTAACGAGACTATACTTATAAGGTCCTATAGCGTTTTAGCTTTAATTAAGTAAACGCTATTAAGACTCCTTAAGCTATAAGTACTATACTACCTCTTCCTAATCCTACCTATAATACTAATATTATAAAGAAGTATTAAGAGATAACTAGAGCTTTTAATTACTTTAGCTATAATAGCCGCTCTAATATTAGTTTTATAGTCTCGAAGCTCTATAAAAGTAATAGTAGACTAACTCGTAAGTACCTTATAGCTATTAAATATATATTTTAGTATCTTAAAGGTACTACCTCTATAGGTATTAAGTATTATAAGGCTCCTAATATCGAGCTCTTTACTATAAGTAATACCTTATACGGAGACTACGCTAGAAGGGTTTCTATAAGAGGATATATTATCTTCTTAGCTAGTATCCCTATCGCTTAGAAAGCTCGTAAATAGTAGTTTATTACGCTTAGTACTTCGGAAGCTAAATTTATTAACCTTACTCCTATAGGTATTACCCTTAATTAGATTAGGGATATAATTTCGGCCTTTAAAATAGTAATTCTAAAGCCTCTTATCCTTCTAACTAATAGCTAGAATACCCTCGTAATTACCCTTAATCTACTAAACGCAGCGCGCACTCGTTATATCGATATTTAGTATAAATAGGTATAGGAACGTATAGCTATAAGCGATTTCGAGCTTCGCTATATACCCTCTACGGAAATATCTGCCGACGGCCTTACTAAAGGCCTTAGAATTAATAAATACGTCGAATTCGTGCGATAGTTACGCCTTATCGCCGCGACCGGATAAGTCTACTAGGGTTCGATTCCTATTATATATTTTTAGGTTTCCTATTTTTATAGAGGAATCCTATATTCTAATTAGTCGGGAGATAGTATTTTTAGAGTACTAGAATTAAGGAAGTAGCCTATTATAAGGTGCCTATAGGAAGCCCTTACAGCTATTATTAGCTAGTAGTTTTACCTATAAGGGGGTGTTAGTAGTCCGTGCCCTACGCCCTGGGGTCCGTGCGCCCCGTTACCCACTAAGTCCGTAGTTCCAGGCCCACCTGCCTGCCTCTAGGGGAATACACACACATCACTAGTTCTGTCCCTTTTTGCCTCTATACTTGGCAGAAGTAATGTCTATGATAGTACCTCCTGTGTTGGAAAGCATGACGCTGCCGGCGACCGCACTTTGAATAGAGTCAGAATGTGCAGCGACGTATGACATTTGGTTGGAACCGAGAGGGGGGTACTTACCCGAAGAAGCGTGCCGCAATCAGGATGATGAAATTGGTGGCGAGAGCGGCAACCGGCATGAGAGCAAGGAAGACGGAGAGACCACCGATGTACATAGGTCTCCGTCCGAATGTTTCACTGAGAGGTGCCATGAGAAGCGCGCCCAGCGCCAGCCCTACCAAATAGAGTGCTATACCAAGCAACGGAGCAGAAGGATCAACAACTCTTAATTCGTCCCCCATTTGCGGTATGCCGCTGGTATACGATGTTGAGTAGATCCCAGCGGCCAGGGTTGTGTAGCCGAACATTCCTGTGACCAGTACTCTATATGCCAATGACCAATTGTGAGGGTTCCGGGGATCGCCGGGTAAGAAATCCACTCGGAAGTCATTGAGAACCTCGACTTCGTTCTCAGTGCTATCTCTCGTGAACTCGCCGGCGTCAAAGTCGAAATCTGGGATGTAGAATGACCATCGTGGAGGAAGTGTCGTCTTGTCGTTGAACCCAATCTCAAGCTTGGCGTTGACCATAGGGTACCACGTCAGCCTGCTTAGGCGCGGTAAACGATCGATGTCCCTGTTCGTCCACAACAGTGTTTTCCTCCGCGCCCACGAACTGCGCGCCAAAAATATTGAACGTCTCGATGACGGCGGAATCGGAGGGGGTGAGATTCTTGAGCTGGAGACCAACGTTCTAGGAGGCAGAGGTGCCCATCTTGTTTGTTTAGGCGGCTTTACCTGAATCTCAGTGGTTGAAAATTGCCTTCTCGTGCTTGGGGGAGGTCTATTCGGCCTGTCAATCGGCCAACTGATGTTCGACATGGAACCGACGAAGCTTGGTAGCCGAGCAGACAGGCAAGCAAGATGCGAGGTTGAAGTTACGGCACGATCGAAGTTAAAGGGGTGAGGGAATCAGTCCTATTCAGCAGGCGAACTTGACGGCTGGCAAGTAACAAACGGTTTCTCACGTGGGTTCTGCAAGAGACACGTCTTCGATGGCCCCAGATGGCGGTCGGGCTCGTTGCGTACCTCTGGCACATGTCTTGGTAGAGCGGTCACTACCATAATCTACCTGAGTTCTGCTAGTCAAGACTTCATTTGGATATTTCTGCACATCGCCCAAATTGGTGATAGCTGAGAGAGAGCCAGGGGCCATCTTTGTCTATAGGCTTCGAATAGCTACAATACCAACTGGCACTTACGCTAAAGGCAGACCAAAGTAGCCTCACACTGTCCATCCCAAGAATCGGTTTGGTTGAAAGGAGGATTTTGGCAACACCATTGTCCATGGTAGTAGCTTGTAGCATTGGAATGAGACTTACGGGCGCTGGAGACACGTATCTCCTGAGCACAGATGCCCCGCTACTCTGAGAGGTTTATGCACCTGGCTTCAGACGATGGATTGAGTGGAGCAATGTATTATGATACCGAGAATGATTCACTCTTCTCCGAATTCGTTCGCACTAGGCGAAGCCCTATTTTGTCTGTGCTGAACACTGCCTCTGGCGTACAAGGGTGCACACCTCATGGCTTACTCCGCATGAATCGTCCGATGTTCTTCTTGACCCAACAAGATGACAAGATGTACACGTGTGTCAAATCAAATGACTTGCAGCTGCAGCCAAAGTACAATCAACACCTTCTAGCGCCCAGTAAGGTCTTGTCCCGAGGGAATACAAGTGTCATGAGCACGGGCGACCACGGGCCAGGGGGGGCCGGGACCCTGGGGGTCACCGGCAGACTAAGGGGCCGAGCGTTGGCAGAATCATATATATATAGATGCGGCCGGAGGCCTAGATAAGGAGAAGGAGGCCATCGATTATTCTACGTCTCTATAGCTACCTACTAATAGACTCATTGCTCGTCCTTCACTCATTACTAAACTACTCCCCTAATATAATAATCGATCTATCCTTTAGGAGGCAACGACCGTTGGATATAATGGCAACCAGAGAGACGCGAAACACTAGAAGCCAGACCATAGCAGGGCACCAAGAGGACGTCGACACCGGGGGCAATACGCCGCCAACGGAGCATAGCCAAGCAACCGACTAGGAGGCTACGGCAGATACCCTAATAATGACCGACGAGGAACTAGATAGGCAACTAGAAGAGGAAAGACGGAAATTCGCACGTAAGAGGAAGATCGAGGAACTAACTTTACTAAGAAGGGGGGAGGACCCCTCGGCCTAACGGCCGACTAGTAGTAGAAGAACGGCCCCTGCCCTAAGGACAGCCTACGACGAAGAAAACTATAAGGGCATATCCTTTACTAAGATCTAGCTACTACCTATCCGTTATAAGGGAGCTAGCTAGGCAGAGCTTAACTCGTTCTTATTTAGTCTGGATATAAGGTTCTAAATTAACGATAAGAGCTTTCGGAGAGATATCGACAAAGTAGTATACGTAAGTAGCTGCCTTATAGATAACCTATAGCGGAGATAGACGGTAAACGTATAGATAAGCTACGACTTAATTTACGACGTTACCTAGAAGGCAATAGAGACCTGGCTGCGGGAAGACGCGGACGACGATAATACCCGAGTACTCTAAACTATTATTAAACTGCACGGCCGTAACTAACGTTTCTAAAACCCTAGGCAGAAGTATTAGGACTTCGCGGACGCATACGATAGTCTAGAGGCAGAGCTACCGGAGCCCCTACCGCAGATCTATAGGGTTACCCTACTCCTCGCTAAGTTAGACCCGGACCTCGTTTAGCAGATCATAGCTTAAGGCATTCCCCGTATAAGAACGGAACTAAATAGCGCCGCGAAACGAGCTAAGACCCTGCTACGGACGAAACGGACCCTAAAACAACCCTAGTACGCGAATAATCAGGAACAGACAAGGAGATAGTCCGAGCACCTAGTAACGCGCTAGGAACGTACCCCCGACGCGTACACAGACACCTACTAGCGAGGAAGCAGGGGATAAAGCGCGGAATAGAAAGCACCTAAGACACGGCTATAGTCCCTAAAGATATAGCTAAGGTCCCTAATAGTAGATTAATAGTAAACTACTAAGAGGTCAGGAAGCCTAGAAAACGTCCGATACTACGCCTATAATAGGTTTAGCTACTATATAAGTAACTGCCCGGAAGCGGCCTATACTTTATACGGCGAACAGGGATATACGTTTAAGGGCTACCGAAAAAACTCGAGGACGAACTAGGAGCTAATCGGTAGTAGGCTACTAGCAGATAATAACTAGGAATAGGATAAGCAGTCGCGACTATTACGAAGAAGATTCGAAGTAAAGATTAAGATACGGCTAAATAACCGATAGGTCGCGGCAGAAGTAATACTAGATAACGGAGTAGACGTAAACGTTATAAGCGGCGACTTACTAAGGAGGTTAGGAATATAGCTCGTACTAGATAAGGAATCTTTAGCTACCCCCCTAAGTAACGAGCGGATCCTAACCTTCGGCGTAAGGAAGCTTATCTATAGGGTTACTAATAACCCTAGGATTACGAGGATCCAGTCCTCCGAGTATAAAGTAGTAGACGAGATCCGGAACGGCTATAATATTATACTAGGCAATCCTTAGCTAACCTAGACGAACCCTATAAAAGACTAGTAGTCGAGGTACTAGAGGTACCTACTACGGAGAGAAGATATTAAGATCGTAGTATTAAGGAAGGAAATTAGGAAAGTAGTAGAGGAGACGGATATAATCGCGATAATTATCCCGGGAAACGTCTAGATACTACTACGGGGGGTATAGTAGGATAACTACTATAGAGACAAAGCTATAACCTCATAAATCCTATAATAGTTCTAAGAATTCGGAGACGTATTCGACGTAGAGAGAGCCGCTACCCTACTATAGTACTACGAGTAGGACTACGCTATCGACGTAGAAGGAGGGAAGAGAGTTCTATTCGGGCCTATCTACGTACTCGTAGAAGAGGAACTTAAGGTACTCCGGGAATATATCGATGACTTACTAAAGAAGGGATAGATTAGGCCCTCTACTAGCCTAGCTAGAGCCCCGGTACTATTCGTCCTAAAGAAAGGCGGTAAACTCAGGATATATATAGACTATAGAGCATTAAATAAAGTTATAAAAAAGGATCGCACGGCACTCCTACTTATCTACGAGATACTCGATAGGCTATCTATAGTTAGGCTCTTTACGAAGCTCGACCTTAAAGACGCATACTACCGCCTTAGGATTAGGGCTAGAGACGAATAGAAGACTGCCTTTAGGACGAAGTACGGACACTTCGAGTACTTAGTTATACCGTTTAGACTCGTAAACGCACTAGCTACCTTCTAGGCGTATATTAATAAGGCACTAGCGGGCCTTATAGATATAATTTACGTAATCTATATAGACGATATCCTAATATACTCGAAAATAATAATAGAATACTAGAAGAGCACTAGAGCCGTACTATAGAGACTTAGAGAATAGGGGTTATACGTAAACCTAGATAAGTACGCTTTTAATATAACTATAATAGAGTTCCTAGGGTTTATAATATCCCTAGTAGGACTCTCGATCGCGGACGAAAGAATTACTATAGTACGAGACTAGCCGATACCTAAGACACTTAAGGAACTATAGGGTTTCCTTGGATTTACGGGGTTCTATAGGCGCTTCGTAAAGAACTACTTAAAGATCGTAGCACCCCTTACTAGTAGAGGTAACTATAACCCTATAGTACCCCTACTACTAACGACGAAGGAGATTGCGGTATTTAAGAAACTAAAAATTATCTTTATAAGAGCACTAGTACTACGCTACTTCGATCTATTACTTAGAACCCGAGTCGAGCTAGACGCTTCGAGCTTCGCGATCGGATCTGTTATCTCCTAGCTAGAAGGGGACAGCTAGAGACTAGTCGCCTTCTTCTCGAGGAAGCTCTAGGGGGCAGAACTGAGATATAATACCCCGGAAGCAGAAATAATAGCGATTATAGAATTATTTAGAACGTAGAGGCAGTACCTAGTATATAGCAGAGATACTATAGAAGTACTAACTAATTACCTGAACTATAGGTACCTCCTAGATAAACCGAAGATATTAGGAAGACAAGCTAGATAGCTATAAGCCCTAGTAGAGTTTAACTTTAGAATCGACTTCAGAGCTAGTAGCAGGAACCTAGCAGACGGCCTATTACGGCGACCCGACTATAAGCCGTAAAAAGGAGAGTAAGACGAGGCTCGAGCTAGATATCTACTATCGTAGTTACGACGGTTCGGTAACCTTATTAGCGCAGTTACGGAGTACCGCTAGTAGGGAGATAACCGGCTACTATAAAAGGTTATCTAGGACGAATAACGAAGAGATAAATTCTATTTATTAGGGAAATAGAGGGGGAAGAAGGACTAGGAGGATACGGATAGGCTACTACGGTACTAAGGGAAGGTATTTATACTATAGAATAACGACCTAAGGAAGGAAATCTTATAACGAGTATACGATAGCCTAATAGCAGGGCATTAGGGATATAGAAAGACGATTATACGACTGCGAAATACTTACTTCTAGAATAACTTATTAAAAGACGTTAGGACTTATATCCCGACCTGCCCGACCTACTAAATTACGAAACTACGATAATATAAGCCCTACGGCACCCTCGCTAGTCTACTACTACTAGGCGGGCCGTTCTAAGAGCTCTCTATAGACTTTATAACGGGCCTCCTACTAACGGTAAAGCAAGACTCTATACTTATCGTAGTAGACCGATTCACGAAGTATGCACGGTACCTCCCCGTAAGCAGCAGACTTATAGTAGAGGGTCTCGCGATAACCTTATAGGACAACGTCTTTAAGATATACGGGCTCCCTAGAGGAATAGTATCGGATAGAGGATCCCTCTTTATAAGTAAGTTCTAGATAATACTTTATAGACGGATAGGGATAGAGAGACGCCTATCTATAGCGTTTCACCCGCAGATAGACGGTTAGACGGAACGATAGAACTAGAACCTCGAATACTACCTTAGAACGTTCTATAATACGGAATAGTCGAACTAGGCCTAGCTACTCCTATTAGTAGAGTTCGTATATAATATATCGTTCTATTTAACTATCTAATAGCCCCTAGCGGAAGCCCTAATAGGGTATACCCTAGCTAGTCCCGGTAACTTATTACGATATTAGTAACGCCGGGGAAACGCAGTCGCGGTAGAAAAACGCAGTGCAGAATAGGAGGGGAATAGGAGAAGGATACGAAATCTACTATAGGAATGCGGTAGATAACAAGCCAGACACTACGATAAGAACCGTAAACTAAAGCAGTACGAAAAAGGCGATATAGTCTTACTATTAGTAAAAACGGTTAAATAGTAGCGACTAAGTAGGAAGCTATCGGATAAGTACCTAGGACTATTTAAGATCGTTAGGAAAGTCGGGGACTATAGCCTCGCATATAGGCTATAGCTGCCTATTAGCTATAGAATCTACGACGTCTTCTACGTATCCTACCTAGAAGACTAGAAGCCGCGGCTATAAGAGCCGATACTAAACCTATAGACGATAGAAGTTAACCTAATCGCGGGGATAGAAGATATATACTTAGTATAGGAGATCGTAGCTTATAAGGGGCCGCTACGCAACAGATAGTACCTTATTAGGTAGGCTAGTTACCCCGAGAGCGAAAATTCGTAGGAGCTAGCCAGAAATATCGCGGACGACGTAATCGATAGCTACTACGAGGAGTAGAATAGACAGAAGGATTATAATAGCGGGTTACTAGGAGAGTAGCGGCGGATAGTCATAGGGCATTAACGGGGGACTAGCCCCCGCCCTACTAGAGGCTAAGTAAAAGCAAAGCAATAAGAAAAAGAAAACAGACGGCAGACTACTAGTAGGCTAGCAGCGGCGGCGGCGGGAGTACATAGTATAATTCACTTATCCTAGCCATCCTAGCCATCCAGGCCATCCTCACCCCTAAGGCTATTACTACTAATAGTATCATCCTCTACCTCCTCCTCGTCGGTAAGGGCATTACGGTTCTATAGCGGGTCAGCAGCTAATTACTAGCGGACTACTAAGAAAAGACTTACGACGAGGTTATAGCTCTCACGGACTTCGGAGAGCACAGTAAAAATATTGCCGACCCTACCGGCAATCTACTATAGGGCAGCGGCAGAGGCCTTAGCGGCCTAGGCGGAGCGCTCGGCGGCCTAGGCGAGGCGCTCTATAGCAGCTAGGCGGCGAGCCTAGTACTGCTCGGCGTCCTCCTTCTCCGAGGCGGCCCGTTTCTCGGCACTAGCGGCCTTATCGTTCTTACCCCGCTAGAGGGCCTTAGCGGCGTCGGCCCTGGCCTTATTAAGGTTAGCCTATAGGGGATTAGCGGCAGACTACTAGGAGACAATAAAGGAAGATATACCTTAAAATTACTAGTATAGCCGTTAGCGGCTACGGCCTCTACGGCTAGTTAAAGAGCCCGAAAGACGGGCTAGTCCTTAATAGGGGGCTATAGCGGGTTAGCTATAGACTACTAAGGGGGCACTAGAAGTACCTACGGGGATATACGCTTTCCCTTTCTAGGAAATATTATAGTACGAGTATTTAGCGGAGGCGGCTTAGACCGCCTAGAGACTTATATCCGTCGTTCTCGCAGCAGGGGTAGTCCGGGGCGCTAGCCGGGACCTACTACTTAGCTATACGGTCCGCATAGCGGAGGCACGGCATGCCTCTAGCAGTATAGGGCGTATTAGCGGCGTTACGGGTAGGGTTCCGGATAAGGGGAGCTATAGTTCTATAGCGGATCAGCGGCGAGCTACTAGGGGGTTACTAGCGGACTACTTACGAGAGAGAGGGTATATAATTGAGTTTAACGAACTATAGTAATATTAGTAATATTAGTACCTAGACTACCGCTAGACTATAGTAGACGTATAGGTAAGTAATTAGAAATTTAAAAGAAACGAAAATCTATACGAAGTCAGCAAAAGAACCCCAGGCAACCAACTACTAGGACCCAGGACTCCTAGACTAAGGCCGAGATAAGCCCAGGGAAGAGCTACTTACTATCGTTATCGTTATTATTATTAAAGAAGAAGAGAATAGGAGACTCGGAGACTAGAAGAGGCCGTCAGATATACGGGAGGGCTATAACTATACGAAATAGAATAATACGCTATTCCTTATTACAATTTCAAGATAAATAGGAGCAGCGACCCACGCAATAACTACAGAGAACCCTAACAACAACTACAAGAACCCCCCCAGCAGACTACTAGAAGATACAACTACTAAATAACGACCCAGAATAAAGAAAGAACGCAGAATCAGAAACAGAAAGAGTAAAGACACCCGCAGCAGACCAACAGCAGAACCCCTAGGAGCAGCCGAGGACCAAGGCGCACCCAGCAGACTAAGAAAGAAGACCAGAACAGACAATGAAGACAATAGACAATAAGACCAATAGAATAACAGAACAGCAGACATCCGCAGCAGACCGATAGCAGAACCCCTAGGGGCTACCGAGTACTAAGGCGCACCCAGCAGACTAAGAAAAGAAGAAAGACTAGAACAGACAATAAAGACAATAGATAATAAGACCAATAGAACAATAGAACAGCAGAACAACAGAATAACAGAACAACGGAACAGCAGTAGCCAGTCAGGGCCACAGGCACCACGCAGCAGGCCACAAGGAGAGGAAACCACTAAAGGCCATTACTTCGAGACGAAGTAATAAGAGAGGAGGGCCGTCATGTCATGAGCACGGGCGACCACGGGCCAGGGGGGGCCGGGACCCTGGGGGTCACCGGCAGACTAAGGGGCCGAGCGTTGGCAGAATCATGTATATATAGATGCGGCCGGAGGCCTAGACAAGGAGAAGGAGGCCATCGATTATTCTACGTCTCTACAGCTACCTACCAACAGACTCATTGCTCGTCCTTCACTCATTGCCAAACCACTCCCCTGACAACAAGGCTGTTGAACCCTCGGCTTCCTAAGCAGTCCACGGTTTCCTCAGACACAGCATGCAATTCAGGCCGCTCTCCACATGTTCTGTGATCTCATACCATCCTCAGCGTACGGAGCGGCAAAACAACTTAGGTCGATGGAGGCATGATTGAGACAAAAGTTGAGTGACGAATTGAATTGGTGATTCCTTGGTTGCTATCACGAAGCAGAAAACCTTATGCCCCGAACTAGATAGAAACGAACGTCTCAAATGGTATCCAGAATTTGGATTCATATACACCAAGAAAGGAAACCAGAATCATTTGGCACCGTTTGCAAAAGCCTGTCCAATAGCCCCACCAGGATGGTTACCACCAAAAATGGCCGGCACAGAAGCATACATCTCGTTCGACGCGACGTATGCCAACGCGTCACCCACAGCTATAGCCATCATCGTCGAGGTGGTAGGTGCCGATACACCAAAAGATATGGCCTCGGCTTCGGGGATTGGAGCCGGAAGTAAGATCAGGTTGGGGCGCAGCTCTGAAAGCTTACAGCCTTCGACGGAGGTGGCGGATGTGAGAACGACCAAAGGACAAGCCTTGGGAAGGTGAGGCATGAGGAGCATGAGTTCAGCTGTCTTGCCGCTGAAAGTGATCATGACAATGGTGTCCTTCTCCCCCACGATGCCCAAATCTCCATGAAGAGCCTCGGTAGGGTGGAGGAATACGGCAGGGACGCCAAGGCTAGTGAAAGTCGCTGTGAGCTTCTGAGCAATCCAGCCAGACTTTCCAACACCGACAAAGACCACTTTACCGCAGTGGTTGCGGTGGCGGGTAATGGCATTGACAGCGCGGGAGAACCCGTCACTGCAGATGCGGCTTGAGGCGTAGAGAGTGTAGAGCACTTGCAGAGCATGGGCCTCGGTCCGCAGAACGTGAAGAGCACCATCAAGACGACTATCGTACAGGCCTGGCGAGGGCCTTGTGCGTTCCTCTAGTGTAAAAAGTCTGAGAGGTGATTGAATGAAA
Organism: Verticillium nubilum; assembly: GCA_002851675.1. Classification (NCBI taxonomy): domain Eukaryota; kingdom Fungi; phylum Ascomycota; class Sordariomycetes; order Glomerellales; family Plectosphaerellaceae; genus Verticillium; species Verticillium nubilum. The sequence goes on along the minus strand of NMXI01000038.1, from coordinate 264,388 downwards.
GAGGACTCGAGGCCGGCATGGCTGTCGGTTGGCTTTAGGTTGAGCTTGAGAGTGGGAGGGGCCAGGCTACGGTAGCCTCCAACACGGGTGGAAGTGGCGCAAGGAGGAGCCATTTTGTACTCGTGATTGCAGTTGATGGTAGTATAATAGACGGACGCAGAGTAAGGCTGAAGAACGAGGATCTCTCAAACGAAGATCGATAAATGATGCTGTTGAATAAAATGCTGCGTCCGTAAATAGTTGCAATTGAATGATGTAGACACGTTGAAGTTGGTGATAGGATGGGAATAGAAATAGCAGCCGTGATCGTCATTATATCATAGTTGTACTGGTCACATTTCCAAGACACTTGACAAGCGCGCCCTGAGTAATCAGCTTGACATTGGCATCACCTAGATTGCGGCAAGAATCACATGCGTATCAATGAGAGCATATGATGTCTTTCAAGCCCTAAGTTACATCTGAATATTATATCTATTAAACTTTGTCGGTTCGTAAATCCTCAACGTGGCTGAAGTATTCTTCTCTGTAGGTGGAAAAGGCCTAGCTCAATGACGCATGACAGCATCATCTACACTGCAGTGATAAATCGAAAGATGTTGTTTGCCGATCAGCGATGTCTGTGAAGTACGAACTTGGGATGAGAATTAATTTTCTTCTGATTGCCAAGCTTCCGTCGCGGGTTTCGTCCGAACATACCTAGTGCGATGACACAGACGCTTGTCGTCGATCACCCTCAGCTCTGGCCAGGTCTGATGAATCGTTCTACACAGACTCACTGCGTCTAAAATTAGACCATTAATTTTTTTAAAGCCATGGTGTTGAACACTTTGGTGTGGTTCGCAACCGTGTGAGCACAACAAGATCTTATTTGCCACGTCGTAGACAACGAATCGCAACAAAGACTCATTGCATTTGTACATTGTGTGTAAGTAATGTAGTCGGCTGCATCGGCCATAGAGACGAGATGCAAAATTGACCGTCTCACATCTCCGCTCTGCACAGACTTCCAGGCAAGTTCCAGCACATCACATTGGCACACTCATGATCCAAAGTTCGTTATAGGACCGCACTCATATACTCAAGCATACCACAGCCTACGGGCCCGCGATGGCTCTTATGAAGCTCTCTTTATCGAGAGAGTACCCCCCTGAACGTTTCAATTCAGTCGAAGGTCAAGCTCTTCGCAACTGTTACTTTCACACTACTCGAACCATTTTCATCAAGCACAATCACAAGCCTCTTGCAGCATGGAGTTTGATCCCAAGTCTTGTACGTGAGATAAACATCATGTCGACGAATGCTGCACGTTGTACAAATTGAGACTGACGCACCACCTTTTACACAGATGTGCCTTACTGCACCGGGGACGTATCTTCATTTGGCTTCAGCACCCTCGCGAGAAAGGTGGCCCGCTATACTAGTAGGTTTCTCCAAATTAGGTCGACAACACGTGAAATCCGACAGATTGCTGACTTGATGATGAATGGCACAGGCCGGAGTAATCAATGATCTTGAACGCAGCATTGCTGCCACCCTCGACCCGGTGAAGCAGGCTGGAGGTGCTCGGATCGTTGACGGCGTCGTACAGCTTTGAGATGACATTCTGGAGGATAGAAATATTGTATAAGTCTGTTGAAACGTTAAAACGCCGACCAGACCTGGTGACTTCCTCGATTGACGATGAACCTTCGGTCCTATGGGATGTCACATCTCGACCGGTGTCGACGCTTACAATGACGAGCTTTAATAGCGTGGCCCTACAACTTGGCTGAATACATCTTGGCTCTTTGATGACTGCTTTCTATCAAGTACGTATTTTCGAAGTCGCAAGGCTATAAATAGTGACTCTGACGTTTGTCATCACAGACAGCTCGACTCTGTCGTCAATAGCGAGCCTCTCTGGCAGGGCTATGACGTTTTCTTTTCCCAGAAGATGACTGCCTTCCAATCCTCTCGACCTGCTATCGTGGAGTTGGCAGCTCGCTACCGCTCTTGATTGACAGTGGCAAATTTCTCTACGTCACTGAGCGAGGAAGCTGTAAAGTCGGTGTTCTTCGAGATGTGTACGATCTGTCTATGGGGGATGCCACGGACTTGTCACTACTACCAACCATGGCCTACGAAGATATTCAGAAACTACAAGGTGCGCAGGCACGAAAGGCTTCAAAGAAGGTCCTTCTCTGTAACGATCTTTCCAAGATCTGGAACATGCTGCGAGCCAAGCAGCAACAGCTCGTGGGAGGACTCAATACCGAAATTCGAGTTGACATCGTACTCGATAACGCTGGTTTTGAGCTCTTTGTCGATTTGCTCTTGGCAGGCTGGCTCTTGTCCACTGGAATGGCTCATTCTGTCGTCCTTCACCCCAAGTCAGCTCCCTGGTTCGTATTCGACGTGGTGCCTGCAGATTTTGATGCACTGCTTGACGTGCTCTTTGAACCTCGCAAGCTTTTTTAAGGCAATTATTCGGATGAAGCGCAGATACGACCCCTAATTGAGAGCGAAGTTGAGCAGTTAAGGTTTCTGTCTTGGCAATGGGAAGGTTTTGTCAAAAATGGTAAGCTTCGCGCCCAAGAGCACTCGTTCTGGAGTACTGCGGGTAGCTTTTGACGCATGGTGGTCATGGCACCAGATCTCATCGCAGAGCTTCGTCAAAGCGACCTAGTCATTTTCAAGGGAGACTTGAACTACCGTGAGCTAACTGGCGACGTGAGTACCACCACAAGCGCACCCCAGATACGTTCGAAGTCTAACATCACAACTTGAATTAGGTCAACTGGGATCCTACCACCTCGTTCTCCAATGCCATTGGGCCCTTGGGAACTGGATCTGGTTTCAACATCTTGGCACTGCGCACCTGCAAGGCAGACGTGGTCGTGGGCTTGCAATCCGGCGTTGACGAATCGCTCAAGGGTGGTGACAGCTCTGCGGCTCGAAAGTGGGCTTAGTTCAGAATAGACTGACATGTCTTATTTCAGGCTAATTTCAGTGCCCCGGTGCAAAAGATGGTGTCAGACGGTTGTATTTTCAGTCTCAAAGTTTATATGGTCAGTATGTAATTTATGCTTAAAGCCTACTGGAAGTGCTGACCAGTGCCTTCAAAGACTCCATCGACTCCGGATATATTTCATTTTTGAACCCTGGCTCGGGGCTTGCCCAGCTGTAACACTTCCATTCTCCCAATGCAGGCCAGATTCTCTCTTGTACCAAATGCACCAATTGAGCTCTCTCTCGTTGCTGGAGCCAGCGCTGCCGCCCGACCAAATAAGTCAAATATGGGGGGTATATTTGACTATTTGAACCGCCGAAACTAGTAGATTTGACTGTTTGGTCGTATTTGCAAGTATTTGATTTAATTTGACGTCGAAATGAAGCTCTCGTAATAGTCTGGCCCTACGTATTAGCTAGATTCCGTAGTGTGAAGCTATGTAGGAACTTTAGGGGGGACTTATAGGGGGACCTAGGGGACCAAGGTAGAAGACCTAGGGGGCTAAGGTAGGGGACCCAGTGGGGCACCTAGTGGGGGACCTAGGGGGGGTACCCGGGGGGGGGGGTGGGAGGAGATAATAGATAGGGCTTTTCAGTTAGCTATTTTAGCATTTAGTAGACCCGAATATATATATCCAGGCTTATTTGGATGTTTGGCAAATCCAAACCACTATATAGGCCTGTATTTAGCTGTTTGATGGGATCTATAGGGGCTATTTATTTGGCTGTTTGACTGTTTGATTTGAGTGTATTTGGTCGGGCGGCAGCGCTGGCTGGAGCTCCTCAACGGCCCTTTTAGATATGGCGCACGAGTCGGCTTCCACATCTTGGTCATTGTTGTAAAGGCCAAGACCCTGACAGATGCTGCCCCACAGATCGACTGTCTGTTCTAACTCCTCCAACGTCGTGACACCCATGACACTGCCCCCGACCATTTTGCCTGTGCGTCCGGGGAACTCTACACCAAGGCCTCCAAGAGCTCCGATACGAGCAAACTCTTCCATGGACCAACGCAGCGCGATATCTTCGAGGCGTCTACCATTTTGCGCAGCAATTTGGGCACGCCCCCGACACGCCACTCGAAGACCCGTAGGTGAAGGGTGCCATTTCGCAATCAGGGCACTCCGTGAATGCTCCGCCTCGGACCCGTTGGCTGGGCAAATCCCGGTCTGCGTGAGGAGACCCATGCCAAGCATACTCGCGTTCAGAACAACACCCACTTGCGCATCCCTGAATCTCTGAAGCAAGCTTTGCTGACCGGGCAGCTCGTTGATGCCCATGATCTCGGCAAAACCAAGGATTGGATTTTGGATAGTGAAATGACCATAGGTCAGCACAGCATCGAGCGGCTCTCCAGTGACGACCAAGACCATCTTGGCAAGACTGCACAACGTCTCGACAGGAAAACCACTTATTCCAACATAGCGAACGAAACCCTCCAGCTGTAGCTGCCGAAGCGTCTCTATAGCCTCCAGAACCTCCATCGGGGATACGAACTCGACATTGTGGAGGTAAACGAGATCGAGGTAGGTAGTCCGCAGGCGTTGCAAAGACCGCATAATCGAGTAGCGGACATGATTTGGCGAGTAGTCAAACTGCTTCGGGCCGATTCGGCCAGCTTTCGTGACAAGAACGTAAGATTCTCGGGGAGTACTGTGCGCCGCGACGTGCGCATGCAAAGCATCGCCGAGCAGGTCCTCCGAAGGTCCGTAGTAGGGTGAAGTATCGAATCCATTGACCCCTAGTTCAGGAGCGCGTGACACAATCTGACGATATGGCATTTGGAGTGGATCCTTTACGTGCTGGGTGTTGAAAGTTGCGGTGCCCAGAATCAATGGAGGAAGCACGGAGGAGATTGATGGCCGTTGGGTTGGGTCTCATTAAAGACATTGCTTGTGAACTCATGTTGACGGTTTGCAAGATCAGAAGGATATTCGACAAGATGGCTGCACTTTTGATCACGGAAGAAGTAGTCATGACAGCCGAGAGAAGGAGATGTACCGAAGTCAATTGCTTCGCAGACGTTCCGACCTTTATCAGCGCGACAACGACCAGTTCCATTCTGAGAGTCACAAGCCAGCGCAGAAGGCCTATCGGTTCATTCATCAATTCGATGCGCGTATTTTTCTCACACTCACACCATTGATACCATGATCAGATGTCATGATCTTTGCAAAGCATCGGTAAAAGTTTAAGAAATGATCTGGTCCATGTTGATCACAGCTCAATTCGGAGTAGCCGAGTCTGTGTGGCTTTGAGTTTCCGAGTGCGCGTCTAGCCCGGCTGCTGAAACCGCCCTTTGCTGAAGAGATCATCGGTCGCTGTTTTGAAGATGACGCCCTAATAATCGGACGAAGATGCGATGATTGAGCCTGATCTTGCAACTTATTCGCAATAATATCCGACGTTCGCCAGCGTTATCCCAAGCGGAGCGAAGCGGAGCGAAGGGATTGACTGAAGGGAAAGAGCAAGCAACGCTCTCCGATTGGAATTTAAGTAATTAATTTAGCGCCCCACTTTTTTTACGGCTGACTATTGGCCTGTTTTTTTAGTGTAAACGTGTTTTAACTAGTCGATATAAAAGGTACTTCCTTATTACCTAATTTAATTAGTAGAGGTTATAGCGCTAGTACTAGGTAGCTATATAATTATCCTATAAAAATAGCTTCTAAGGTAGGACTTATAGCTAACTAGTAGAAGTAGCTACTAGCCGTTATAGCGCTATAGGCTAAAGTACTATAGGTAGTACTATAGGTAGGGAGGGTCTAGGGGGCCCCCCTCTAGGAATCTATTATATAAACTATAAAAATCGTTAAAACTATAATAGTTATAAGCTATTTACTTTATTTAAGATCTATAATAGCTTTATTTATCTACCTAGTAGCCTAACTATTAAGTAACTATTAAGTAACTATTAAGTAACTATTAAGTAACTATTAAGTAACTATTAAGTAACTATTAAGTAACTATTATATAATAGCTTTATTAATATTATATCTACTTAAAGTACTTAGTAATTAGCTTTTAGTAATAGCTATTAACTATCTATACCCGGATAGCTATAATTTATATATTCTACTTACCTAGGACTTCTAAATTAGTAATAGTTATTAAGTAGATATAGTAACTAGAATATATACTACTCGACTAGTCTTACCTACCTACTACCCTTCCTAAGGTAACTACTGCCCTATAGACTTTTTAATACGTCTTCCTCCTTTAAGTATCTAAATAAATCCTCCTCTATTAATCTCTTTATTAACCTCTCCTCTCTATTAACCTCTCTATTAACTATGCCTACTAATACTATTAAGTAGTAACTACGATAGCTTTAGCTATTATAGGTCCTTCTAGGGACCCTCCCGGCGGCCCTCCTAGTATCCCTTATCGTCCTAACTTACCCCCCGATAAACCTAACTAACCTAATAAGCTAACGATTATCTATATTCGTTACTATATAGCTAAGCCTCGTAGTAAATTTAGGAACCTTCGAAAGCCTAGAGCTATTATAGGTAGCTACTTCGAATAGTAGAATAAATAGTTAGCTATTATAAGTATTCCTATCTATTTACGAGCCTTATACTAATAGGCTTCCTAGTATTAACGTAGTAATAATACTATTAATCGTATCTATAGTATAACCTCTAATATAATAGGCTCTAATATAGACGTAAATACCGCTAACCTCCTAGTACCTCCTAGCCGACTAAGCTTATAGCCTAATATACTCTAGTCTCTTCTTCCTTAAGGCTAGTAGTAGTAGTAGTAGTATAGGCCTCGAGCTATTACCCCTACTTCTATACCTATATTAAGGATTTAGCGTCTTCGTTAGATTACTCGATAGCCGTCTCGTATCTTCTGCTATAGTTAGAGCTCTTAAGATCCCCCCGAGGTTATACTTACTCGTTATAAGCTTAATACTATTAAGCGCTATTATCAGTTTAAACGTCGTATAGTCTCTCGTAGCTAAGTCTTAGTAACCCCTAACCTCGAGGATATTATAGCGAGGATATTTACTATTACTATAAGCGCTACTAGGAGTTTAGCTATAAGTACTACTACTAGAAGCTCTACTAGGAGTACTACTACTAGAAGAGGCCTAGCTCCTCCCTACGGCGATAATTACGAAGATTACTACTTCTACTATAATAGCTATAATCTACTATATAGTATCTAGCGCTATATAGCTAACTATATCGACTTCTATAATTACTATCGAGATAGTACTATAGGCTAGGACTTTAAACGTAAATAGAAGTAGTATATTAGTAGGTATTATAAAACCTCCTATACTAAGTTTATAGCTTTTCCTATTAGTAATAAAGAGTACGTTAACTATTAGCTCTATAAGGATAATTCTCTCCCCCCTATCAATAAGGATAAGTTCTATAGTAGTAATCCTATTAGTAGTAGTAGTACCTATAATATATCTTCGAGCCGTCCCTCTATAGTATCCTAGTTTTTAGAGGCCGTACTATAGTATAAATCTTAGCCTAGTATATATCGTAGCTCGTAGGGCTCTATTAATACGAATTAGTATTATATATAGCGGGACCTAAGTATTCCTAACCCTCGCGTCGACGGCGACCTTACTATAGAGTTACTTACTACTATAGATAGGACCCTAGTCGAGTATTTCTATTACTATATAAATAATAATATAATAGAGATATACTCTCGATACTAGTAGTGTTAGTTTAGAATAGGCTTTAATTATAGTATCTACGCTTCGTATAACTATAAGGATAGCGGAGATTAGCCTATACTATACTATATAGCTACTAACTATCTAGACTTTAGAAGTATACCTAATAACCTTCTAGAGCTTAGCCCTATTAAAGAGATACTTATTGCCCGTATTTATAGCTATATAAAGATCTACTAGGTTCGTAGTATCTAGTTCTAGTGTAAGGGCTATATTATAAGCTTCCTATAAGACGTAGTAAAGGTATATAATTAGCTCCCCTTACTACCTACTAACCTAGAGATTATTATTCTTCGTCTAGTAAATACTAATACTAACCCTAGCCTACGGCGTTAGTTTCGTTAAGAATTCCGTATTCGGAAGAGCGTAGTTATTACTTAGCTAAACTTCCTTATAGCTAACTATCCTGCCTACTACGATATTACTATCTAGTAAGCTAATATCGACCTGCTTCTAGATAATAACGTTATTATTAACTAGCTATCTAGGTAGGAGGTCGAGGCTATTATAAATAACTTCGATCCTAATAACTCTGACTTTAATTACGATAATATTAACGAAGTAGTAGTTCTAAACTTTATAATAAATACCGATAACCTATAGCGCCTACGTATAGAGCTCTAGCCTTAGTAGTATATTAAAATGCCTGCCCTATATTTAACTTCTATTAGCGACCTTAGCTATAGTTAGCCCCTACTATTATTAGCTTTCCTAACCCTATATCCTCGTAGCGAGGCTAATTTCGTCTATCCCCGGGAATATAGTATAGACTTTACTATATATATTTAGTATACCCTAAAGTAGTATAATAGTCAGTTCGTACGCTACCCTCGCTTCCGCTTCTTAGTATTTAATACTATAATACGTATATAGGTGAATAAGCGTAGTATCTTCTTTACCTATTAGAGCGATCGCCGTAACCTTAGCGCTAATAAAATTAAAGTAGCTTTTAAAACTAATAGCCCTGAGTCTTAATAGATTCTAAACTCGATTATTCGTTATACGGATATCCTATATAGTACTAGGCCTTTCTAGAATAGTAAACGGTATAATCTCGAGTCTATTATATATACTCCTAGTATTCCGGCTATATTCCTTATATTTAGTACTATAGACTATTACTAGTACTATCTCTATAAAGTATATAAACCTAGGTTACCTAGCTATTCCCTAGTTATCATATAAATAGTTATATACCTAGTAATTATAAAGCAGCTATCCTCTAAATATTATATAAATAGTTAAGTACTATAGTTAGGTACCTAGTAATTATAAATATAACTACCTAATAACTACTCTAGCTACGTAATAACTATTACTAAACTAGCTACCCTATAATTATTCTAATACTAAAATAGTATATACCCGGTTATTCTAATAACCTTCCTAAAGGCTAGTATATTTCCCTTACCCGTCGCAATATACGTAATAACCCCTATATTATCGCCTAGTATTTCTATTATTACTTTAAGCTATTTAGGGATATCGTTCTAAAGGCTAAGTTTAACCTTATTAATTACTAGGATCGGTATAAGTAATAGGGCCGCGGTAGTACTTATTATTATAGCCTATATTAGATAGATAGTACCCCTAATAGTAATATAGCTTCTAATAAATCCCGCCGCCTCTTTACCTACTTCTAGGGTATCTACGTTACTACTATTAACCCTAAACCTAGTAGAGTCTTTAATATCTAGGCCGAGGCTAATCCTCTATCTATTACTACTAACCCTATCTCTAGCGCTATCCCTATAGACTTTACCTCGCTATTAACTATTATTAATCGCGTATAGCAGTATAAGTATAGCTAGGTATACTACTAGTATAAGAATACCCGTATAGGGATTATAGAATATCGCTTCTACTTCCCCCGTAGATCCCGTAATACCCCTACTATTATAAAGGAGCTTAACCCTAGTTATTAGATCTTTACTAGTAAGCGTAACGACCCGCTACTTAATTATTTTAACCCTATAATCTCTATTAGATAGCGTATAAATACTAATATATTACCCTATACTAGTATATATACTATTATTAACTATATTACTAAGTACTATAGTAAGGCTAAGACTAAGACGTAGACTTATAAGGAGCTTACTTAGTAGATCCTCCCTCGTATTAACTCCCGCTAGCCTATTTAGTCCCTAGCTGCTAAGATAATAAATAAGCTCGTTATTAAATGGGACTAGCCTACTCAGGAGATCTATTATCTACTACTTAACCTGCCTCTTACCGAGAGTACCTATATCGTAATTATAGTTAACTGCCGTCTCCTATAGCGTATTTATTAAATCGAGGTAGGCTAGGTATAGCCGTAATATACCCTTCTATAGAAGTACTCTAAGAGGCCCCCTAGTATAGAAGATATATTATTCTTCTACTTTACTACCCGAGTTAATAGCGCTCCCCGTATACTAGTATACTAGCGTAAATTCTCTTATACTAAGTATCGTATTCTTAACTACTTCCCTTAGTATAAGCCCTAGCTAGAGTAATAGTACGAGAACTACTATCGTATTAAGATAATACTATATTATCCTTTCCGTAACTACGGAATACTACTCGATATTAAGGGTAAGTAGCGTAATACCTACGCCTAGGCTTATACCCTTTATTAGGTACTATACTAGGGCATTTACGAGTACGATTACTACGACTATCCTATCGAACCTTAGCAGGATAAGCCCTATAACGAATTCGAGGATAAAAATATTAATAAGTAGATTATACGCGAAGCCTAGTATAAGCTAGCTAGTAAGCTTCCTAACTATCCCCTCGAGGCTAATAACCTAGAACTTCTAGGTAATAGGGATATCGATACTATATACTTATAGGCCGAGTATATTAGTCGATATCCTAAGGTTTATACTAACTTCTAGCCTTCTAAGAAGATAGTATATTAGGAGGCCCGCCTTACTAGCGACTTAATATAGCTAGACCCTCCCTAATAGTAGGATAATAATACCCTAAATCCTAAGTAGTAGTAGATCTATAATATAGTAACCGACTACTATTAGAAGGTCCTTAAAGGCTATCCCCCTACTTAGCTCCTCTTATATATTAATAGCTATAGTAATATAGGTAAGTTCTATATTATCCGTATACTACGCGGTACCCTATTCTTAATAGTATTAAACCTTAGCCTATACGACCTTATTTAGCTAGCTACTCCTACTAGACTTACTACGAATAGTATTTATAGTAATACTCTATACTTACTCTTTTAGCTTCCTATCTCATAATCCCTCTTCTACCCCCTTACTAGTAGTAATATTAGTCGTATATAGGCTAAGTAGCGTTATACCCGCTACCTTATTATCGATAAGAAGTCTATAATCGGCCTACGTATACTCGGCTAGCTAGATAGTCGATTTCGTTACCTCTTCCCCGATAATATAGACTCTGTTTTTAGTAGTATAAATATCCTCCTAATAGGCGACTTCTTCTAACTCCTACTTATATAAGAGAAGCCTCTCTTTAGTACTAAGGCTATATACGATGCCTTTAAGCTTACTAGCCGTAACTACTATTAACTATTCGATAATACTATCGAACTCGATTAGATTATTAGATAGTAGGGCGATAACTAGGCTAGCTTCCGTAATATACTTAAGGGCCTCCGGATATTATAGCCTTCCCGTAATATATAGCGCCTACTATCCACGCGCTCTTAGACTATACTTAGTATCGAGGAGGCTACTCGCTTTAATAATGCCCTGCGCGTATATTTTACTAATACCTAGGTAAACGAGTATAATATTACTTACCTATAGAATATCCTTTACCCTATTAAGCTTATTAAGGCTTCTTATACTACTCCCGCTAGTAGTAAGTCGGAGAAGGTTAAGTATAAAAATACTAGTAACCTATATAATAAGCTCTAGCTATATAAGAATGCCCGCGTTATACTAATAGAGAATATCTAGGCTAAGTATAGCCTCTATAATAGTACCCTCGGTACTATTATCGATATTACTTAGGTAGATAGGACTAACTAGCGCGTAGATGCCCCCCTTACTATCCTCTATTAGTTCGATATATACTCTAGACCCTTATTCGTCTACGAGGATATCTTTAGATATCGGAATATAATTTCTATTATACGTTTTACTTAGGACTTTATTAAGGGTTTACTCGCTTATACCCGTACCTAATTTCCCCTTACTATCGCCTTTACTATTACTATATATAAGTCTTAGGGTCTAACCCTTAATACTACTAACTTAGATATTTCCTAGTACGAGTTTATATAAGGGCTTATTTACGTTACTATATCCCGTATTAAGCGCCTCGACGGCTTAATATTCGAGGGACTATTCGACTACAAAACCTTATACTATAATAAGACTAAGACTATACGCAATAGAGCCTAGGATACTATTAGAAGGGCCCTTTAGTATATCGGTATTAAGCTTCCGCTATAGGATATCGTTACTTAATTAAAGGATCTATAGTAACTAGAGGAACTAGAGTAGCTATAGGAACTAGAAGAGCTATAGAAACTAGAGAAGCTATAGGAATTATAATTTAGATCTACTATTAGGTAGATAGAACTATAGGAACTAGAGGAGCTATTATTTAAATCTACTCTTAGGTAGTAAGTAATTCTATTCTAGGGCAGGCAGTTACCTAGATAATAATAGTTATAAACTAACTACGCTCTAATTATCTTCTAACTATCTACTTAATCCTATTAATAGTAGCTACTTCTCCTTTAATAGTAGCTACTCCCTTTAACTACTAGAACTATAGCTATAATTATAACTATAACTATAACTATAACTATAACTATAACTATAACTATAACTATAACTATAACTCTATAACTCTATAATAATAACTATAATAATAATAGTTATAATAGCTAACGCCGCCGCCTCCTACGACCCTTACGAGGTACTATCTTCTAAGACGGACGAGGAGTAGTACTAGCGTATAATAATATTAATAGTAATTCCTTTAATACTAATAGTTTAACTAATATACTAAACTAAGCAGTATCGAGTTATATATTACCGAGCTATTACTACTAGTACTACTAGCTCCTCTATGCCCGCGCCCGCGCCCTTACCCTTACTAGCGCCCTCGCCCTCGCCCGCGCCCTTAACCCCTCCCCCTATGCCTACCCCTCCTAGGCCTTAGTATATATAATAACTATCCTATAGCTACTAAGTAACTACCCTAGGGTTACCCTATAGTTATTATATACTAATAGTAAATAGTAGTATTTATATATTTAAAGAAGGAGGTACTACCCGCCCTCTCCTACCCTACTACTAGTACTACTACTAAGCTCGTTAACTTACTAGCTATATAGGACCTCCTTATTAATAAAGCGACTAAGGGTACTTTTATTATAAATAAGCTAGCTAATCTAGTAGTAGCTCTAGTATAGCTCGTTAGTAAGGAGGCTCCCGTAGTATATAAGCGTTATTAGTTAGGCTTCGGCCTATAGAAGCCGTATATTATACCCCCGGCTAGGCTAGGCGCCCTTACTAAGGGTACTTATAGTAACTACTACTTTAATTCTCTTAGGAGTAAGTACTCCTAGTATAACCGTTAGTATAGCTATACCCTAGTAATTAATATAGCTCTAATATATATAATAATAGAGAATACCCGCGCCTCCGCCTCTACTACTCCCGCCCGCGCCGCCCCTACCGCTACTACCGCTACTACGCTGGCTTTACTAGCTCTGCCTCTACCTTAGTTTACTAGCCCTCTAGACTTTAAGTAGCTAAAGAATAAGTTTAAGATAATATTAGATACCTAGTAGGCTAGCGCTAGTACTATTATTAAGAAAGTATAGGCGGCTATATATATAGCGCGCCTCGAGCTCTAATAGGAGTAGTAGTAGTAGTAGTAATAGGAGTAGTAGTAGTAGTAGTAATAGGAGTAGTAGTAGTAGTAGTAGTAGTAGTAGTAGTAGGAGGAGGAGCTAGAGCTCGAGGATAGCCCCGATATCGGGGAGTTAATACTATAAGTAGGGCTAGACCCCGAGGCCGATATATAAATACTACTATATAGTCTACTATTATATTTTTAGATACTTATAATACTAAGTTTTTACTATAGATAATATATATTAGTATATTATAAGATACGAGCGTAGCGAGCCCTAGGGGTTTAGGGGCTTGCCCCTATAAATAGCTATTTAGGGGGCTCGCAGTAACGTTATTCCGGCTATTCTATCGCTCCCTCCGCTTAGGTCCCTCCAGTGAAGCTTGCTTCAGGGGTCGGGTATTTTATATTTTAAGAGATGCTAAAGCCAGACCGAACTGGATGGCGGAACTTGAACCATGACCAAAGTACACCAATTGATAGACATTATGACTGTAGAGATGCTCGGGACCGATGCCTGCACATAAATGTTGCTTACGCCTTCACCTTTATTCCTTCAATCAATACCATCTCGCGTTTAACAATATTTCTTGATCGTCCTGACGGCGTTTAAAAATCTCGACAACTTCGTCCGGGTGATTATTGAAGATGCCGCCAATGACGGCATCCCCTTCAGAACGACGGAGGGACATCTGCATTCGACTTGGGCGCGAACCTTTTCATCACTCCCAGAACTTTACTTGCAGCCTCAATCACAAGAGGAGATTGAAAAGATCGTCAGACTTGCCCGTCAATGTCGTCGTCGACTCACGACCGTCGGTTGCGGGCACTCCCCATCGAGCCTGAACATGGAATTTGAAGAGCGCATGTGAAGTTTAGACATCCAAGGTCAGTTCCATTTGCCAATCTGATTTCCTAGCAATAGTCGAAAGTCGATAGGGCGCAGCTAGTAACAGACTTTGTTGTTCGAACTTGAGCAAGGTTGATCATCTGTGAGTGTTCTGAATATATTGTACTATTTCCCAGTGGGTGGCGTGCACGCGCCGTCCAAGTGAAGAGCGCTCTGGCAGCCAAAGCTACCGAGACTTTGATAAATTTTAGTGTGTCAACAGGCTCACTTATATGCAGCGAATGTGGCAGTGGAGGGGAGTCTTCGAACCTCCACTCTCTCCCGCGACGTTCTACTTTTATTATTCAATCAGAGAACAGTCCGAGTCTACGAAGTGTTTTGGCTGGTTGAAACATCTGTGATTCGTGTCAGGTCACCTTCTATGTATCACACTGCGACCTTCCACGCCGTGCAGCTGCATCGGAAGACGTCTACCCCCCTTGGCCCTCAATGTGTTGACTGGAATGAGGCCTCGATCACATATCGGCAGAAACACCAAGGCAATCATCAGCCAACCCCACGAAACACTTTCTTAAGCCAATGCGATGATCAATGAAAGCACGGACTCCAAACATCTGCTCAACGACCGCCATGCGTAGGAGTAGCGAACTCGGCGCGGCCCAACTGCCCTGGTGCTGCCTGCCAAGTTGACCCGCGGGCGGTCGTAGGGCAGTTCTAGCTCACTACGCGGCGAAACGGGCCAGGGGTGGGGGAGGAAGATGCACCGCTAAAAGACTTGGCTTTCAGCACTCAGGATTGCATTGCGGGAATGGGGCGCCATACTTGGACCGGCTATTGTGGTCTGGATGGCTGGGCATGTCTGGGGCGCTCTGCATGTCTTCCTGGGACGAATCAGAGGAACAGCAGGCCGTGATTGTTGAGGAGGTTGGACGGGGGCATTGCAATCGAGTTGACATCGTCGCTTTACATGGATTCAGGATGTGAGCTCGTGAAGTCGTAGGCGAAGATGCAAAGGCTTTATATGAACTGACCTTTTGTTAGCACATTGCAAGCGACAGCATTCATCAAAGAGAGTATTAGCGACAATGTTGATGATCACGGCACTTTGAATACCTCGTCGATCAATGCAGGTTTCACCCTGACCGCTTGGCAACTCCGCCAAGTAGCTAAGGTGCCGGGGAGGTGCTGGGGCAACATGTCGCGTGGTGTTACCATTGTTCTAAAAGGCGTGGGAAAGCAATGTGAAGAAGATGCAGATGATTGGAAGCCGGCCGTGTGAATGCGGCATGCATCCCGTGCTACTGCCGTGGGCTGATGAAGTCGTGCCACATTAATTGAGGCCGGCGGACGGAGCCGATGTCGGGATGGGGGGGGGGGGGGGGGGGGGGTTTTTGAGATTGCGCTAGTGGCTGAGTTGTTCGGTGAGGCTGAGCCGGAGGATACGGGGGTACGGTCGCCACTCCGCCGTGATGGTGCGAGTCACGAGACCCGGCGGCGTAATGCCTTGTCAGACGCCGACACGGCTGATTCGGAAGGCTGACAGTGACAGGCGAGACTTGGACGGGCATGCACGTTTTCTCACAGAGCCATACGTTGCAAGCCGTGTTTCAACCCATTTGGGAAAAGAAATAGATTGAGGCACATTGTGTGACGCGACAAAGAGGAAAATTCATGACAGTTGGTGAGAAAGTAGGATGCCAAGTGATGGATGCTAATAAATGCCAAGTGCCAAGGATGCCGAGTCCCCCACCATGTGTTCCCCAACCACAGAAGCGATGACCGCCTTGGTCGGGTGTGGTGCCACGTGACTCAGAGGTGTACGCACGATGGAGGCTTATCACGGGCTCACCGAGGTGGCTGCATGTCCCGCTGGCCAACGATCCAATAGGAGGTTGAACGGATGCGGCAAGGCGTGATGTTGTTGAGGTGGGTGGCCGAGTCGGAAGATGGTCTGGAAGGCACGGCGCCGTGGGTTCCACTGAATAGGCACCCCCTTCTGCGATTGTGATGTCCGGATGCCGGCACCGGGGGACATCTGACACGTACTACAACAGCTCAGACAGAAAAGGCCCCAACACAAGTCTCATCAGACCTCGATCCATGACATTCAAATTGAATCATGCGAAACAAAATATACAAAAGATAGACAAATCCGGTCCGAGTCGTGCTCCTCAAGAAACAACCTCTTGGCAACTCTGGCGCGGCGCCAAGGAGAGGCCGCAACCATCCAATGAATTTGACACCCCCATCGCCATCACACCATGTGGCCCCGCTTCTCCGGGTTTTGCACACCACGGTTCCACTTCTCTAGTGGCTGAGATCCCCAGACGGTGTCTAGGGGTGTCAGCACAGAACATCGCCAAGATACATAGCTTGGCAGAATCTGTTGTTTCCTCGCTCGCCTCCTCAACATGATGTGATTGATTTGCGTGTCTCATTCTCAATGCTACGGCCATGCGATGTGTCGGTGGCCCTTGTTCGCGCGGCGGCTGCGTTCGGAGTGGGGTTACTTGATGGCCAAAGGCAGATAAGAGCTGGCCTTGCAGGGGGGTCTACCAGCTGGCTGGTCCGCGCCTTCTTGCAAGCCAAAGATCGAGGGACCTCCTTCCGAAGTATAAAGAAGTCACGTTTCCCACCCCATCAGGCTTTTTTGAACTTTGGATCTCCATCTTTCTCGTCTCAGTCCAGTGAAGAAATACAAATTCCAAAGTAATAAACTCAATCCTCCGGGTATCCCCTCATTATCATCAAGTTCGTTGAGGCTACATCATCTCAACATTGCCAACGCCAGCCCTATCGATCCGTGATCTCAACCACGACATCGCGACATTTCACGCCCAAACCAAGATTTGACTATTTCCTAGCACATTCCTTTTGACCTCTGGTCTTTCCGTGAATGGACAGCAATCGGAATCTACCATCCATAATCAACCGCCAACATGTCGGCTGATTACTCAAAGCACCCCTTCCTGCTGACAGCAGAGGAGGCTGCACATGCTCTCGGCACCGATCTTGACAAGGGCCTTACGAGCCAGCAGGTCGCCGAGGCACAGCAGAAGTATCCTAAGAATGAATTCGAAGTTGCCAAGGCCATTCCTTGGTACACAATTCTCAGCAAGCAGCTTTTCAACGCCATGGTCTTGGTATGTGAACCTGGTCCAAACTTCTCGTCCGGTAGTCGGATCACGACCTTTTCTGGGGGGGGAGGGGTGGGAGGGAGATGAGAAACATCTTTGTTTCAGTTGCTGACCATCTCAGGTTCTGGTTTTCGCCATGATTCTTTCCTTCGCCATCAACGATTACATCGAGGGCGGCGTTCTTGCCTTTGTCATCTTCGCCAACGTCACCATTGGCTTCTACCAGGAGTACCGCGCCGAACAACGCATGGACGCCCTTAGAGCCCTATCCTCTCCATCGGCCATGGTCTTGCGTGATGGCAAGACCCAAGTCATCTCCAAGTGAGTATCCTAGAAGCTCTTTCTTGTTAGGAAGCGACTGACACAATCGCAGCCCTGACGTCGTTCCCGGCGACATCATCCTGCTCAAGATGGGCGACACCATCCCCGCCGATCTCCGAATCTTTGAAGCCATGAACCTGTCATGCGACGAGCAGTCCCTCACTGGCGAATCGCTCCCCGTCGACAAGAGCATCGACGCTGACCTTGTCATTCCTGGCACCGTCACGCTGGCGACCAGTCCCCAGGATCTGGTGGTCGGAGACCGCATCAACATGGCCTACGCCACCACGATCGTGAAGAAGGGCCGCGGCCGTGGAATCGCCGTCTTCACAGGCATGAAGACCGCCGTAGGCGAGATTGCTGCTTCGACGACCAAGAAGAAGCGCAAGCCTGGCCGTTCGATGAATGCAAAGAAGTACGGACCCAAGGCCCCGTTTGTCGGTGGCTCCAAGCGTACCTACGATGCCATCGGCAAGTTCCTCGGGCTGACAGAGGGCACTCCTCTCCAGCGCAAGCTCGCGGTGCTCGCCTACTTCCTCTTCGGGTGCGCCATTATTCTGGCCATGATTGTATTCGGTGCCCACAAGTTTGACCTTTCCGGCGAAGTTATCATCTACGCCGTGTCGCTTGGCATTGCCATCATCCCCGAGTCTCTTGTAGCGTAAGTGGCTAATCTTCTCATCGATCCAAGGCATAGTTCGTGCTGACACCTTCCAGCGTTCTCACCATTACCATGGTCGTTGCCGTCACCGTTATGCGCAAGGCAAACGTTGTCGTTCGCGATCTTTCCGCCCTTGAAGCCCTCGGAGGCGTCACCAACATCTGCTCCGACAAGACTGGAACCCTTACTCAAGGCGCCATGATCGTTCGCAAGGCTTGGCTCCCCACCTCCCACACCTACACTGTTCACGACTCTCAGAACCCCAATGACCCAACCGTCGGACGCGTCACTTACACGGCTTCTCGGACCGAAGAGGAGGCACAGCCTCCCAAGGACTATGACCAAGAGAGATCCGCTGGTGCGCTCACCTTTGACGTCCCCGAGACCCGACAGAAGCCTGCCAAGCCCACAGAGCCCGAGGTGCCGGCGGAGATGACAGATTCTCTCAAAGCCTTCCTCTTTTCTTCCGCGCTCTGCAACCTGGCTACTGTCCGTTTCGACGAGGAAGAGAAGAAGTGGCAGACCACCGGCGAGCCCACTGAAATCGCTCTCCAGGTCTTTGCCCACCGTTTCAAGCTCGGCAAGAAGGGTCTCGAAGCCGAGGGCTGGAAGCAGCTTGGCGAGTTCCCCTTTGACAGCTCCATCAAGCGCATGTCCGTGGTCTTCGATGCTCCCCAAGACGGATCCCCTCAGCTCCTGTCCACCGACAACAGCCTTGTGTTCACCAAGGGTGCCGTCGAGCGTGTGCTTGATCTTTGCAGCCACATCGGGTATGGTGATTCCAAGCAAATCCTTACCGACCAGCTGAAGGAAGACGTCCTCCAGCAGATGAACACTCTTGCCTCGCAGGGGCAGCGCGTGCTGGCCATCGGCTATAAAGAGTGGGACGGCAAGTTTGAAATGCCCCACGGCAAGGCCGAGCCGGGTGCCGAAGATGCTATCAGGAATGAGATCGAGGACGATCTGACGCTCCTCGGACTGGCTGGCATCTACGACCCGCCCCGTCGCGAGACCAAGGACTCTATCTCCGAGTGCTCAACCGCAGGCATTCGTGTCCACATGCTCACTGGCGACCATCCCGAGACCGCCAAGGCCATCGCAAAAGAAGTCGGCATCATCCCCAAGAATATGGGTATCTTGCCCGATAACGTGGCTCGCCACGCCGTCATGAAGGCCACTGACTTTGACCGTATGACCGACCAGGAGCAGGACGCCCTCGTGGAGTTGCCCCTCGTCATCGCACGATGTGCCCCAGAGACGAAAACACGGATGATTCATGCCCTTCGCCGCCGCAACGCCTTCATGGCCATGACGGGTGATGGTGTCAACGACGCTCCTTCGTTGTCCAGCGCTGACGTCGGCATCGCCATGGGATCTGGATCGGATGTCGCCAAGGGTGCGTCCAAGATTGTCTTGACGGACGACAAGTTCAACTCAATCGTGTCTGCCATTCGCCAAGGACGTCGCATGTTTGACAATATCCAAAAGTTCATTCTTCATCTGCTGACGTCAAATGTCGGCGAGGTGATCCTGCTTGTTGCCGGCCTCGGCTTCCGCGACACCCAGAACCTGGCTGTCTTCCCCGTTTCACCGCTTGAGATTCTCTGGATCAACATGGTCACCTCGTCGTTCCCGGCCTTCGGTCTCGGTCGCGAGGCCGCCGCCCCGGACGTCATGCGCCGACCTCCCCACGACAAGAAGCGCGGTGTTTTCACAAACCAAATCATGATCGACATGCTTGTCTACGGCGTCATCATGGGCGCCCTCACCATGGTCAGCTTCTGCATCGTCATCTGGGGCGCAAACGGTGGCAACCTCGGCTCCGAGTGCAACAAGTCCTTCTCCGACGAGTGCATTCCCGTCTTCCGCGCCCGCGCTTGCGTCTTCGCCGAGCTGACATGGATGATCCTCCTCTCCGCCTGGGAGTTCAAGAGTCTGCGCCGCTCCATGTTCCGCCTCAACCCCGACGATGAGAGCCGTTTCCCCCTTTTCAAGGATCTTTGGAGCAACAGGTTTCTCTTCTGGGCCGTCATCATCGGTGGCATCTCCGTGTTCCCCGTTGTCTACATCCCGTACGTCAACCACAACCTCTTCAAGCACACGGGCATCACGTGGGAATGGGGCGTCGCCGTTGCTTTCACGATCCTCTTCATCTTCGGCATCGAGGCGTGGAAGTTCGTCAAGCGGACTTTCCGCCTGCTAGAGAGCGGCGCCGTTGTGCGCGGCTCGTTCAACCAGGGCGAGGAGACTTCTGGTACCGGCATGCGCAGGACCATGACGATGAGCAGCTTCAAGGAGTGGGCGAGCTTCTCGAGGACGAATACGCAAGGACGTACGAGGTCGCGGTCGCAGTCGAGGTCGGGACCGTGGAGGGTGACGAGCGACGTGTCCGGCGAGGCTCAGCAAGAGGAAACACGGGTCGAGCAGAAGGTTTGAGGGTATTGAGAGGAGTTGAAGAGATGATTGTACATGAATGGAGATGCCCAAGCGTTGGGAGATGTAAACGGCATGGCAGGACCCATCTATGAGTTTTCATGTCCAGGAGTTGTTGGTGATATACCCGTTGGACGCCGAGAGTGGGCGAAAACATCCTTGCTTGTTTGAAATTCTTTAGAAATCGCGCTTTCACCTGCCTTGGTTCTTCATGACCACCAAGGAAGGACTGAGATTTATCATTGTAGTCAAAACTGTGTACCAGATACTCAACTCACCACGTCTCATTGTGTCACTAGTACCGTAGGGTTCACGGAAATCGATTCCTATGCAAGACCAAACGCCCCTCCCTATTGTGCTGCCTGCTCGTGACTGGGAATCAGAATCATCGTAGTTGTCCATGCATCCACCCTCTCACCATACATCCAACTCAGCTCCGCCTGACGCCAGGTCTACCTCCTCCCCCGCCCGGTACCAGGCATCCCCGGCATACCACCACCGCCCATACCCATCTGCTGCATCATAGCCTGCATATCGGGCATGCCGCCACCGCCGGGCATACCACCGCCGCCACCGAGCATCTTCATGAGGCTGCCCATGTCAGGCATACCACCCATACCGGGCATACCGCCGCCGCCACCACCACCCATGCTCTGCATGCGCTTCTGCATGGCGGCGAGCTGCTGGGCTTTGTTACCGCCGCCCATGGCCTGCTGCGCGCGCTGCATGTTCTTCATGTTGCCGCCCATCTTCTTGGCCATGCCGGCCATCATGCGCTGCTGCGTGAGGAGGTCCTCAACCTCGCGGACGGAGGTGCCTGAGCCGCGAGCCACACGCGTCATGCGCGTCGGCTGCTCGGTGAACATTTTGCCATCCGAATCAAGCTCCTTATCCGTCATAGAATCACAGATGTAGATCATACGCTTCAGCTTGAGCGAACCCTCCTCGTCGTCCATACCCTGCATCATGCCGCTCATACCGGGGATCATACCGGCCATCTTGGACAGGGGCCCCATCTTCATAATGTTGGACAGCTGGTCGCGCAGGTCGCGGACGGTGAAGATGCCCTCGGTGATGTGCTTCATGGTATCCTTCTGGTCGAGCTTCAGCGACTGGACGTGCTCGACGAGGGATGCCATGTCGCCCATGCCGAGGAGCTTCTGAACGAACTGCTGCGGGGCAAAACGCTCAAAGTCGAGCATGTGCTCGCCTGTGCCGATGAAGACGATGGGCGTGTGGGTGGCTGCGACGGCGGAGATGGCACCACCGCCGTGGGCGTGACCGTCCGTCTTAGTAATGATTATTGCACCAAAATCGGCCGCCTCCTTGAACGCCTTGGCCTGGGACTCGGCCTGCTGGCCGATGGAGGCGTCGAGGACCATGATTGTCTCGTCGGGCTTGATTGCCGTCTGGATGTCCACCATCTCCTGGAACAGGTTCTCTTCCTGCCTGTGTCGACCGGAAGTATCGACAATGATGACCTCGAAGCGTTCCTTCTTGAACTTGTCCACACCCTCCCGGGCGACGACGGCCGGATCCGTCTCGGTGAGGGAGCCGTAGTAAGGGATCTTGGCCTTCGTGGCATTCTGCTTCAGCTGGTCGAAGGCACCGGCACGGAAGGTATCGGCGCAGACCAAGCAGGCCTTGAGGCCGCGGGCCTGGTAGTGTCGTGCGAGCTTCGTGCAGGTTGTCGTCTTTCCGGCACCTTGTAGACCGACGAACATGATGACGTTGGGCTTGCCCTTCTTCGGTTTGAACGGTTCGGCATGGGGGTCAACCAGCTTGACGAGTTCGTCAAAGACGGTCTTCTGGATGAGGCGCTTCTTGTTGACGGCGGGAGGGAGGTCTTTGAAGTTGACGGTGGATTTAATGGATTTGCGGAGTTGGCCAACGAGGCGCACATTGACGTCGGCTTCGAGGAGGGCGGCGCAGATCTCTTTCAGCATGCCGTCGAAGGCCTGGATGTGGATTGTCAGCACATGTCACGCTTCAAGTTCTGCAGATGCTGTTGGCAGATGGCGGCGCTGTCGCGTGCACACTGGCGCTGGCGGGGAGGCGCACCTTCTCGTCGAGGTTTGGCGCTCTCGTCAGGTCCGAAACGGCCGTGTTGATACGGCGTCCGAGGTCTTGGAGAACCATCTTTTCGAGTTGCGGCTGTCGAGCCGGATGGATCGTCGGGGTCGTGTCCGCTTCGAGAGGTTACGATGGTCGTAAGGTGGTGATTGCGACAGGCGGGCGACAGGCGACAAGGCGACAGGGTCGTGGCAATTTGGATTGAGGTGTAGCATTAAGGTGGGATGTCACAATGTGGGGTAACGATCGTGGGCTCGGAGACATCTATATCCGAGTTCCGATGATGACATAATGAGAACCCCCAACATCACTCTGGGTCCCTGAAGCTCGATCACGAAGACAGAGATTCTAGCATCACCATATCGACAGATTCACGCCATCACGAGAGCGAGAATTCTCACCAGCCTGCCAATTTGGGCTCTTTTATCCATATACAGCCTTCGCATTTTCTGTATACCGAACCTTTCACAACTCGATCTCTCTGATCAGTCGTTCTCGACACATGGTCCGCGAGTGCCAACGCCCCTTGTCTCGTCCACACCGATCGGTGGATCTGACCGCTCCTCACCGAGTGTTCTCTGCAACCGCGAGAAGGAAAGTCATGAAGCCTACGGCTGCTTCGCGGAGAGAGATGTTGAAAGCCTCGACGGTCGGGTAAAACGGACAGATCTTCTCCAGATCACCCATGGCCTCGTCCTCCATATCGCCCATCTCCATAGTGAAGCTCATGACCTTGGTCTTGCCACCGTCGACAATATGGCGTGCATAAGCCCAGTCCATGACGCCGCCCGTCTGTGGGTACAGATAAGCCGACTCGCCAAATGTGTGCGTCATGTTGGCTACACCGTCCATGGCATCGGCAATGCGCTCAGCCACTTCGCTGTGCAGGTCATTGTCTGCGACATCCATAAACTCGCCGTAGTTGTCGTCCCAAGTATCGCCGCGCTGGCCATCGTATGCCTCGTTCCGCCAGTTCTCCTCCGGCTTGCTCACTTGGTTCAGGTCGAGGCCCCAGGGGTGGAAAATGTGGCGGCCGAAGGTCCGCACATCCATGAACCAGCTGACGTTCGGGAACGCATCGAAGACCCAGGCGGCGTTGCGGCTCTCGCGCTCGGAAAAGGCGTGCCTGCCTTGGAAGAATTCGCTGGCGGGCGAGGCCGAGTTGCCAATGATTCCGAATGTCGAGTTGAGGATGCGAAAAAAGTCAAATGCAAAGTCGAAGTTGCGGTTGACGTCGACGCCAATGGTCATGTTCCTCCGGCCGTTGGGGACTTGCTTGTTTTCTACTTCGTGATCTGCGCTGTCGGTATTGCGGTTACGCCGCCAACAGTCATCTGTGCTTTGGTCCCAGATGACACCGTCAACATTGACCATGGGGTAGAAGACAATTCCAACGGAAAGTGCGCGATGGACTTCACCATTGGTGAATTTGACATTGTTGCCGTAGTCAAGACCTGTCTGGTGTTTGCGAGCGTAGAGAAGGTCGGACAAGAAGTAGATGATGGCGTCGGAAGTGCCACGCTCGCGGCCGTGTACAGAGCCCGTGAAGTAGGCGCTGTAGGTGGAAGGCATGCCGCAGCTGTTGCCAGTGATGCCTAGGGGGACGTCATCGCAGGGGATCATGCCGATGATGGTCTTGCGATCCTCAAACGAGGACTCGGGAGGATGGGTGAGCATGACACCGTACTCTCTCTGAAGGGCTTTCATGGCGGACTCGATTTCCTTGTAGCCTAGAATGGTCTTGAATTCGTGAAAGGAGGCTTTCTTGCTGCGGTTTTGGATGCCGGCGCCGTGAGGGACATCTTCGCCGTCGTTGAAACGATCGCCTTCGCCTATCTTTGCTTCACCTTGCGGACCGTGGTACGTATTAACCCTGGGGGTAAGCCCACGGTCAACGAGATCGTGGCCGTCGCGTTGGGCGCTGACGAGCAGGAGCGAGAGGCCAACCGCCCAAAGGCCAACAAGCGAAAGGCTCTGGATGATTCTCATCATGAGCTTGATTTACGGGTCAGCTATTGCAAGTTGAAGATATGAAGTACTGACAGGATGGGGTGGTTGTGAACTGCGTATGTCCGTAATCAAGTCGGGGGGTTCTTTCCGTGAAGCTTGTAGTACCTTGGTTAAAAATCAGGTAAGAGAGTCTCAAAGGCCATGTTTGTGCGATGGACTTTTAAAACTGCTGCCTGCTCGGGAGAGCGTACAGCTAGGCAAAGAAACAAAAGCTTTTCAGGCTCCAACTTTTATTGCTGTGAGGACGGCTCCATTTCTTTGAAGAATCCCTCCTTTCAGTGATTCGACGGTCTTTTTCTTCTTGTGTCTTAAGCCTGTCTCCGCATAATCATGCCGGAAAGTTGCATGTCTATCACCATGCCACGATGCATTCTCTTAAGCACGACCTTATATCGTATGTTTATTGCTCAGCCTGTCGTGCAGGCGCCTGCTGATTTATCCTCAAGATCCGCCTTAGCACGAAATCGCACCTTGATACCTGTCAACATTGCCATGAAGTAGTACCGGATTTCTTCCTCCGGTGGCATCGAGACCTCAACGTCGAACTCCTTCATCAATGCAGGAACTACCTTGTACACTACAAGGTAGGCCAGATGCCGCCCAGGGCACGTTCTGTTGCCTCCGCCCCAGGTCAGGTTGTATCTGTCCATGGCTCGCACGTCTTCCGTCTCAAGCCACCGATCCGGGTTGAACGATTCAGCATCAGCTCCAAAGATTTCTGGGTTTCGATGTAATGATACTGGGTTGCAACCCACGGTGGTGCCGACAGGGAAGTGGAAGCCGTGGGCTTGGAGGCCCTCGGTAGGCACAGTCCGCGACAGGGACATGCCGAGCACAGGGTGCAGACGCTGGGCTTCTTTGATAGCCGCTTGCATGTATTGCAAGCGAACAGCGTTGTCGAAATCGGAGGGTCCCTCTGATGACCGCACCTCAGCCGCCACCTTGGCCTGGACCGTCGGGTTGGAGCCTATCATGGCCATGATGGAGGTCAGGGCAGAGCACATCGTCTCATGACCAGCACCAAAGTTGGTAACAGCCATGCGCCGGAGGTACGTCTCATTGAACTCGGGCTTCTCCTTGTGAAGCTGGATCAAGTCGGCAAGGAGGTCTTTCCGACTACCGTCGGGCGCCTTTTTGGCCTTGCCAAGCTTTGATGGCTTGACGGCTTTGGGGGCAAGCTCAGCCGTGATACGCCGTGAAGATTGACGATACACGCCCTGCGAAGAAATTTCAGAGGTTCGTTGGCAGGGAATTATTACGCAGATGAGGAACTTACTGTGAAGAAGGGTTTCAGCGTCTTAGAAGCCTTGAAGGTCAATCCCCAAAGGCGGGCAAACGCATAGCTAATCTCCCCTGAGATGACCTCGGCCTTGGCGATGATCGGAAAGAGGCCAAAGACGCTCTTTCGCCTCCAGCCCATGTAACCATGATTGCTGGAGCCCCAATCTGTCTTGTCTTTGAGGTAGCCTGGGGACCAGCCCAAAACAATAGCACCCAGGCACTCGACGGCGATAATGTGCATCCACTCTTTGAGGTCTACTTCAGCTCCGTTGAGGGACCGGATCTGGGTAATGACCTTCTCCAGCACGGTATCAATGGCAGACTCATGTCGCTTGAGAGATGCTGTTTGATATATGGGACCAATGAGGCGCCTTTGCAGGCGATACCTTGTCATATCTCGCTCAGACAGGAGGTCCAGGGAATCTGCAAAGTGCAGTCTGCCCATCCAATCCATGGTGGGCTTTTGCAGCAGAGTAGCCACTACGAGAACAGTCAGCCACGAGACTAAAGGGTATGAAGGAGGAAACATCTCAATCATTTTTGAGGCTCGCAACTCACAGTAAAACTCGGATTTCTCATATTTACTTCCAGCACCTGGGCAACAATAAGTATTGGCATCTACCGTTCATGACAAGCTCGAAACTTACGATAAATGCTCTTGAATGCCTCCTTGCTGTCAAACCACACCTCATTCGGCCCAACGCGAACGACAGGGCCGTACTTTTTGTGCAGCATCTTGCCTAGGGCGAACATGCGCCCTTCACGCGCGTGGAGTGCGTGCCAGACATTGGAGACAGCAGCGAGCTTGGGGCCAGGCACTCGAGCGAGGGGGTGCAGGACCAGCCTGTAGAAGACGAGAGTGCATGCCGCCAAGACGAGCACCAGCGGCGCTGCAGGCGCGATTCTAAACAGTGCGAATGTGAGCCATTGTCGGACGGGCATAAGGCCTGCTTGGATCGGGGTTGGTCGCGATGCTGCGATCGATGACGGCGCTCGATTGAGAAGTTGGTGCTTTGCCGATGTTTGGGCACAAAATTTAGCCAGCTGTGGCGAGGCAGCTCAGCCCAGCTCATCAATCGTGGTATTGGTGCCGTATGTTGCCACTTGGCAATGCCACCTGGCAAGAGATGCTCCTATCGGTGCCCCGATCTGTAGCCCATGGTGATCTTGAGGCCAACGTGGAGGATGAATTTTGACCTGACACACTACGGGGTGTCGATGTCAGGCTCTGCCGAACTCAAGTCTAGATGCAACGCACAATGGATATCTAGGTCCTGAGGGATGTCATTGTGCTGAAAGGGGTCGAGACCGCGGCGAGGGGTGAGACCAGAACGCACCACAGAAGAGAGTTGCCAATCTGTTCCTCTCTACTTCTGCTTCAGTGCTTACGTGTACCCAGACGTCCTTGCCATGAAACGCATCACAGGTACACAGGCATGCGCCGATACAGGCGACTTCGTGCACTCAGGTGAAGTTGCGGTATCCTGACAGTAGCAGTTCTTGCCGCGGCTGGATAAATTACGTAGTGCGTGACAGCGACATCTGCCATGATCGGCAAACCTGCAGGTACGGTACGGACGGTATGCAGTGTCAAACAAATGGCTCTCCCGCATCATGCAAGGTCAAGCATAATGCTCGCAACCTATCGTTCTCATACTTGCTCTCCCCGGAGCGTTCAACCACGTTTCTTTTTCAGATAGGGCTAGGGCGTCTCGAATTGATCATTCCGGTCGTAACATCTGGATATAGTTGTTGGTGCTTCAAGATCGCGAGATATGATGTAGAGCGTTATACTCTTCGGACACTACCTCCTGTCAACCACCTGCTATGAGAGAATCTCGTGCATTGCGGTGCCATCAACCCCACCTCTGACAGAAGTTCTGACAGAAGTTTTCGTTGACAACTAGTCGACATCAAGCATCAACATCATTCCAAGAGCAATAAGCTGGCAGCCATGATATCTCGACTTGAGGGAGATGCCGATTCACGGGGGTCCGACACGGATCAGTCTTCTACGTCTTCGGCCTCGACATGGCAGTTTCATTACGATACTGCCGTCGTCCATGCGGGTCTCGACAAGACACCCCGCCATGGAGAGTGCACCGTACCGGTCTTCAACTCAGCATCTTTCAAGTTTCCAACCTCAGCCGCAGCAGATGATGCTTTCAGTTCCGTGCCTGACGTGCAGCGTTGGGTCTACAGTCGGTTCGGCAACGTAAGTTCATCATCACCTCGCAACTCCGACGGATCGTAATGTTTACAATCGGCAGCCAACAAACGATGCATTCGAGCGACGCATGGTAGCCCTTGAAGACGGTGTCGATGCCGTGTCACTTGCTTCAGGAGCTGCGGCCACCCTTACCGTTGCAATGTCTCTGGCAAGAGTTGGCGATAATGTCATTGTTTCCAACTTCACCCATGGCGGCACCTTTCACCAGTTCAAGCTCATCATGGCGCAGATGGGAGTGGAGAGCCGCTTTTGTGATACCAACGATCTAGACCGCGTCCGCTCGCTGATGGATGAACGCACGAAATTCATCTTCACAGAAACCATAGGCAACCCTAAGTTCTCCGTCGCCGATCTGGAGCCTCTCGCCGAGATTGCACATGGGGTCCAGATCCCCCTCGTCGTCGATGCAACTTTCACAGCAGCTGGCTATTTCTGCCAGCCTGCTCGTTGGGGCGCTGACATCGTCATCCACTCGGCCACGAAATGGATTGGTGGGCACGGCACTACCCTAGGCGGCGTGGTCATCGAGACAGGGCGTTCCGACTGGCAATCCAACGTCACCCGCTTTCCACAGCTCCACGGTCGCGAGTTTGGCTCCGACAAGATCACAGCCACCAACCTCTACGAAGCGCTCGGCTCTCGGTCCTACATGCAGATGCTGAAGTGGGATTTCATGCGAGACACCGGCGCTTGTCTTGCCGCGCCCTCAGCTCAACAGCTCTGCATAGGACTTGAGACGCTACCTCTACGGTGTGAGAGGCAGACTCGCAATGCTGACGAGCTTGCTCGTTGGCTGCGTGCCAACCCGCGCGTGGCTTGGGTCAGATATCTTGGATTTGAGGATCACCCTGATCATGCTTTGGCAAAGAAATACTTTACTCCAGGGCACGGTTTCGGTTCGGTCCTCACTTTTGGGCTCAAAGGCGGAGCTGTGGAGGGTTTTGCTCTCATAGATGCGTTCAAGCTGATCACGAACACTCCCAACGTTGGCGATGCGAAGACAATTATCGGACACCACTGGTCTACCACGCACAAGCAGTGCACTCCGGAGGAGATGGAGAATATGGGTGTCTTCGAAGATCTGCTGAGGCTGTCGCTGGGGATCGAGCACATCGGAGACATTATCAGGGATTTTGACCAAGCCTTGGAACGGACTGTTCATGTTGTTGCGAAGCAAATGAATGCTGCGCCGGGTAGTCTTTGATGAGCATTGCTCACATTCAGTATAAAACATAATCGAATTTTCCTCTCTCCTAGCCTGTGGACAGCTGGGTGACTTGGTTTGCAATTCATCCGGCCAAAATGGTTTCATCAGTTTCGTCATCACCAGACTCGAGCCCCTCCAGCGATAAGCAGCTCGACAATCTCTTCTTCCTGCAGCCTCACGGCTAAGTCTAAAGGACTCAAACCTACATCGTTACGCACATCCAGGCTCGCCCCATGTTGTAGGAGCATACCCGTTATGGAAACAGACCGAGCTCTGACTGCGCAATGCAGGGGACGATCGCCGTTGGCCGCATCTCGTGCATTAACGTCAGCTCCACCACCGACCACTAAAGTATGCGCAATGCCTTTAGATATGTTCTTTATGGCAACATGGAGCAGGCTCGCACCTGTTTGGTGAGAGGTCGTATCTGACATGGGGTTGGGGCTTAGGGAGGACGTTGGCTTGACCTGAAAGCTTGTCAGAATGTTTTGATCGTTATTGAAGTATGCTAGAGGCAAGCTTACGGCGAGGTCGTTCCAGGAGGTAGGATATAGGCCGGGATATCCTATCGCGTATTGATCTTTATGGAGTGGTTCGAAGTTCTACATGGCTTGAATTGAGTGCTTGGCCTTCAGCTGTGGTGGGATGAGTATGCGGTATTGCAAAATGACTTACCACCTCATTGTCGGCGAAGGCTGGGGAATACGCCTCAGGCCACCCATTGCTTGTCGGTGGCAACAGCACTTCCATGTCTTGCGCTTTAAATGTGTCTGCGTGGCCTGTGATTTCCGAAGGCGATACGTACGGTGAAGCGATTTCCGAAAGTGATGGCGTGGGATAGCACGCGTCTGCAGAAAAGCGCATCGGACTGTCTATACTCTGAAGTGTTCGCTGAGTTGCATCAATCGCCATTCCTCGAAGCTCCCCAGGCGGCGAATAAGTCGGGTCGAACTGACCGACTAAGCCTTCCGGCCAGTTTGATGGGAGCCCGAAGTGTTCGTTCATTGGGAGAAAGTCCTGTGAGGAAGACACTTGTGGTGGTATATCAAGCTGACCATCCATGTTCTCGCCACTTTCGCTGCGAGTGATAAGATGGCCGTCGTCCCCGACGGAACAAGGACAAGGACCTTCTTCCGAACCAGACTGCCGGATCAACTTCTGACGGGCGCCTGAGCTTGGCAGCGTTAGAAACGCCCCTCCAATATCGAGGAAGTCATCTTGCTGGAGGCCAACACAACGACTTACGAGACCTTCTCTTGGCGACGCGATTGCGCTCACGAACGCGTTCCAACTGACATGAGACATCCTGGTGCCAGTCCATGTCGGTCAGGATTCCGCTGAGCGGCCCACCGAACATCGAGCTAACTTGGAAGAATGATAGTATTGGTGTAACTCACAAACACCGCCTGTTGGTGGTTGAAGGACAACGTGGAACAACGAAGCAGAATTTCAGTAGCAACGGCAACGCACATCGACCCTCATGTCACGACAAACAGGCGGAAGTGCGACTATTTTAGGTACCTCGGACGATGATCACATTTCCTCCTTGGGATCGCCCGCTTTCCGAGGACTACAACGGCACGGACATGGCATGGTGTAGAATCGAGTAACACGACAGGGCCCGTACGAAGGACTGATTATTTGCGGATCTACATAGCATCGCCGCATTTCGCTTAGAGGCGTGGTGCCAACGCAGGCCACTACCAGGCTGGTAAAAGCAGGTCTCCGTTGCATTTATATGCACGCATCGAAAAAGTGTCTTGGCGTTCAGCATCTAGTAGATCGTTTACATGTGAAGTGGCTGGAGGAGAATTTGGAGGTATTCGCAGTCATCCCAGGAGCCCGAAAGTCTGGCTTTAGGACCTGTTTCTCCTCGGCGAAGGGCAAGCATTGGCCAGCTGTCAAAGCCAGTTGTCGATGAAATGACAGAACGCTAATGATGGATTATGATGAAGTACAAATATCTAGATGCAGGCTCATAAGATCTCGAAGCCGTAATATGACAATATTGCCTGTCGGGCTTGCAGGGTTTAGGTGGCCAGGATGAATCCTTGTAATCTTCTCCTTCAGGGTCAAACTAGCGCACGAGATGGCTCATCACAGTGATGTCTTCGTATACCTACATCAAAGTGTCCAAGCTATCCTGACGCCATTGGGGCTTGCCATGGGACATGATCACCTTGCAGTGCCGAGCGGGAAAACCAGCTCAAACTAGCTCACCAGCATATCTAGAACGCGGGGGTGGAGTCAACAAGGGGTATTATTACACAGCCGAAGCAACCGGATGGCGGGCCGACGTGCAGTACTGAATAAGCTTATTGTTACGTTTCCTCTGCCACTTGCCGGGCTCTAAGCTCCTTACCATGCACACCCTCAAGGTCGTGCCTGGAGTGTCGATCATTTCGGCGCTTTCTGCAGTAGATCCTCGTAACTTTGAGTGAAGCTGTCGACCGTCCT
Organism: Verticillium nubilum; assembly: GCA_002851675.1. Classification (NCBI taxonomy): domain Eukaryota; kingdom Fungi; phylum Ascomycota; class Sordariomycetes; order Glomerellales; family Plectosphaerellaceae; genus Verticillium; species Verticillium nubilum. The sequence continues at coordinate 232,188 of NMXI01000038.1, read as the reverse complement.
CAAGGCGTGCTCTCTACTGAGCGGTGACACTACAACCCCGGTCGTGAACCACCGCCAACTACCCTTCTGTCCTGCATACCAATCACTAGGCCTTGCTATCGTGACATGGTATGGCACACACTGCATGATGTCTGGGCGGAGACGGTGAAGCTCACCAGCTGGATATGCGTCTTGATCGATCGCTATCCGAGTGTTGGGGAGGGGCTCATCGTCATTGCCTGCAGCGTAGGCGAATCCAGGTACGTCCAGGGCATGCATTTGCGCCGAGCTGACGTCAACCGCCACATTGGCGAGTGAGACGTAATTTGTCGGGGAGTGCTTAAACGGGACGGAGAGCGCCTCGAATCTACTCCAGTCGCGTACAGCGCAGAGCATCTGGAGTGCCCAGTAGTCGACACCAGAGGAGAACAGACTGGCTGTTGAGCTGCCCATACCTGGAGCCCTGGCGTTAATCTCGTGCAAGAAGATCGAGGGCTCGGTCTTCTTGCCGATTGATCTTGTGTCGTCCGGCCTGAGGACAGGGAATGGCACAGCTGGATCCACGATGTAGTCCATGCTGGAGTTCCGCACTCTCGCTTCGCAGTGGAAGACCCCCGACCTGAATCCTTGAAGCAGGACGGCTTGTTTCATTGCCTCAATCACAGAGTTCTGTTCGCCTTTTGGCAGACCGGATGGCGTGTGAGTCTGCGTCTCGTTGAAGGTACCCCCTTTGGAGCTGGACGCCACGTCTGCCGAGCAAGGGAAGTCATCAACAACTTCGGCGAAGAGAAGGCGGCCATCTCGCAAAACCAAATTGGCATCGACCTCAGGTCCATCAACGTAGTCCTCGACCACCACACCATTGGGACAATTTCGGATCGCCAAAATTCGGCCCACTGCGTCCCGTAGCTCGCCCGGGTTGTCGGCTCTGAAAACGCCCTCAGAGCCTCGACCGATGGAGGGCTTGCAGACTACAGGATATTTTAGCTTCCCATCCATGTCACCCGCTGTCCCAATCTGATTTTCGAGTTCACTGATTGTCTTGACGGCGAAGGTGCTTCCAATATCCTGGCCGCTAAACATCCGGGTGTAAAACTTGTCCGTGGAGACAGTGAATGCTTTTGATCCAGGCGTGTAAAGACTCAGAGCCTCAGCGGCATGTGCCACGCTGACGAGATAGTCATCGGAAGAAGTAAAAATCCCATCAATTGGCTTTGGATATGACCTGACAGCTTTGGCGATGCGGTCGCTGAGGTTGAGACCACTCTCATCCTCGTTCGGACCTAGATCAATCGATATGAAGGCTTCCCGCAGATTCTGCAGAGAACTCCCTCCTAGGCCATCTGCCCACCAGTCGCCAGTCGTCAAGATCACCAGTTGAATGCCAAGTGCAGCAGCAGCTCGCCACCTGGAAAGCCAGCTTCGAATAATCTGGGGCCCGATGACAAGACATACTCGGTAGGGCCGAATCGCAGTTGATTGAAGCCATGGTAAAGACAATCGTTGCTCCAGCTCCCATTCGAACCGTGAGGGAGGCTTTTCAGAAGCGAGGCTTCCCTCATCCAGTGGCGAACGCCATGTAGAAGTCGTTTCAGTCTCCGCCTTCAGGAAGACGACTCCAATTTCGATCTCTAAAGCTTTCGAGATATCTTTCCAGCTGTCGATAAAGCCTGTGAATGAAGATACTTTCCCCAAGGGAGCGAGGAAACTCGACGACGAGGTGACTTGCGGGCATCCCAACAGCCGAAACTCGAGGAAGTCGGAGCGTGCCGTAAATCCACCGTTCTCTGCGAGAAGAAACACACAAGGAGGGTCTTCGACGGGTGTTTGATGGTCCCCTTTACCGTCGGTATCCCTTGTGGCGGATGAGCTTGCTCCGGCGTAGAGAAAGTCATAGGCTCCTGCTAACAGGCTAGACCTCTCTTCAGTCAGGAAGACTTGATCGCGGTGAGAGAAGCTGCTTCGATCTTCGATGGTAATCAATCCGCTGTCCACGCTTTCTTCCGATCTCGAATCGATAGGCCCCAGGCGCAGTTCTTGTGCAGAGACTGGCCTCACGTAGAGCCTCTTCAGATGGTGCCCTCCTGCTTCGCCATGCAGCCACCACTCACATTCTACATGTTCTGTGTCAAAGGTCAGCAATGAAGCTTAGCTCCAATTAAAACGAGTAAGCAGCGGGAAGAACATACTAGAGCCCCGAACCAGAGCGGCTCGTATGCTGTTTGCTTCTCTTGCTGCCGGCATATTCTGTGCCGTTTCCCGAAATCGTTTCGACTGTTGATACTTTTTTCAGGTAGCAGACGTAGTCCTAGTAAGGCGTGCCGGAATCTTTGCTTTCAAAACAGTGGCTGAACCATGTAAAGGGTTGCTTGTCAGCGTGCACTGCATCGTGTGTGTCTTCTGGGTGACGTGATTTCGATGAAGTGATTTAACCCCCGCCCCCCACCCACCATCATGCGGTGGGTCGTATAAACAACGCTGCAGGGTCATACGCGAGGCCTTTGACTGTGCAGGCCCTAGAAGTTGTTTGAGAACATTACTTGTTTTGGTGAACTCTGACGTAAACAGCTGATGCTGGCATTGGTGTAGCATGTGAAGCCTCCATGAGGGAGGTACCTGGACAAACAGAAAGGGTGAGTTTGAGCACCCAGTGACTACCCTGCCCTCGATAACTTCAAGATCACTGCAATGAAGATCAAAGATTTTATGGTGTACACGTATGAATTGGCCCATGGACATGAACAACGCGTGGTCCGACATGTGGACTAGGTCTCCAGCAGCCCATCCAGATTACTATGGGCGCGGGGTATGGTTTTGTCATACCTGATGATCTGATTTAACAGAAACAAGCACTGTAGCTTTCACAAGCGAAAATCATACAGCAGGCAATTGAGTATAGGTTCACGACGCTCAATTCAATTAAGTTGGCTGTTGGTTCCAACCCCTTCGTATTGCGTTCACCATTCCAGCCTGTTGTCCTCCCTCAGCTCGACATCGAAACGTTCGTTGCCATGCCATACTTGCTTGCCCGAGTTCAATGAAGCTACAGCGGTGCGAAGCTCGCTAATCATAGCACCTGGTCCACTTGCAAACACCACGGTAGGACCCCGAGCAGTCTGCTCCACGAAGCCCTTGACAAGCGCGCCGACATCAGGGTGTCGGCGAGCGCCGCCTTCAGCGCCGCCTGTTTTCACAATCGTGAGAACATCTCTGGTCGCTGATCCAGTCGTATCAGGCAGAGAAGATGAGGAGCCCGATTCTGTGACTTGGCGGGTTTTCTGTTCACTGGAGAGCTTTTCGTCTGCGTCAGACTTGATGGCCTTGCTGGATCCGTCCTCCTCACGCGTGACGTAGATTGTGATTTGGACGTTGTGCCTGTCAGCGGAAGCCTTGATGAGATCAAGCTCAGCATCAATCCAGCGTGTGTCGCCCAGATGACGAACCATCCAGATGAGCTGAATAGTGCGATCAGAGATCACGCCTGTCGAGGTTGTGGTCGGGGCCTTAAGGGTCTCGAGAATGACTGGAAGCACATAGGTAATACCCGTTCCTCCCGCGACAGCCAAGACATTGACACCCTCGTCAATACCCCTAGTGGAGTGCTCGCCATAGGGTCCTTGGAGGATCACTGGCGTTGTAGGCACCAGTGCTGACCCAGTGCTCTGTTTCTCGGCAAGCCTGCGGGCAGCCAGCTCAGCTATCTTCTTTGTCTCTCCGCCCTTGGCACGGAAAACATAAGAGTGCTTGACGAAGCCTTCGTTGCCCAAGACGGGCAGAGAAAGTGGTGTGAAGGGGTGGGACTGCCACACACTGCTGTCGGGGAAGCAGAGATAAAAGTGTTGACCGACCTGCCAGGGAGACTGGTTGAAAGTGAAGTCAAGGCGTGCAACGTCGCCATGCTCGGCGTCTGGGAACAGCGTCAACCGAGCTTGGGCTGGATGGAAGCCCCAGTCTCCACCAACATATTGGTGGTGCAGAAGAGCCATGCGCACGAGTCTTGCCGCACGGTCAAAGAACCAAAGGAGTAAACCGCAGAGCATCCAGTCGCCGAGGAATTCCCAGTGGCCCCAGCAGGTACCAATGTAGACCATGGCCAGGATATAATGCGTCTTTCGGAAGAACTCGAAGCCGGTCAGGCGGATCATGAACCCGAGGCTAAGGAACCACATGAGAAGCAGGAGGAACATGGCGCAAAGACCATAGACCATGTATTCTTTGGTGACCCAGTTGACTGCGTATTCAGGCTGGGGCCCGTAGAGCCCGATACAGATGACGCACCACACAATGGCGTGGAGCACACTCTGGAGCAATATGATATAGCCGACCCATCGGTGGAGGAAGTTGAACGCCTGGTAAGGAATTCCTGTGAGGAGAGACAAGATTGATTCTCTGCTGGACAGGAGAACCGAAAAGGGAGTTATGGCATACGCCAGAATGCCAATGCGATTGGACCAGATTCCAGCAGTGTTTTGTTCCTTGTAGACGCCCGGGTGGTCCTTGACTGGAGATATCCAGAGGGCATATGTCATTCCCACGAAAGAGAAAATGGTCAGATAGATGACGAGGATGGTGAGGATCAGGACTTGAAGTCTGGTGGTGCGGCCGAAGATGAAGCGAACAGAGTCGGGGAGGAGATATGAGCGAGCCGTGGCAGCCGCGGCGCGCAAAGGACGAGAGACAATGGCTGACGATGTCAAGGTGTTCGCATGCTGGGCCCCTGCGAGAGGAGAAGATTCGTCTTCAGCTTTGTCCGACGCGGACGTGAATACAAAGGGTCGGGCACGCCGCGAAACAAGCGAACGACGTCCTACAGCAATGAAGAGCAGTACCGCGCCGGCGATGAGCCAGAGAATACCGGAATACACCATGCCTAAGTCGTTTGCCTCCCATAGTGCGTCGAGGTAGTCGCAGTTGGCCTGGTCGGCAGTGCAGGGTAATGTGCGGGGATGATACCCATAGTGCCAGACCTTGGTTGTCTCGACCTCCGACATGGTTATCAGGAGACTTGGCCAGATCAGATCTGAGACTGATGGATCAGATGGGGTACTGAACACGAAAGACCCTTCGATCGTTGCCGAAGATCGGTCAGTACATGTATCTTCAACAATCAGGCGCCAGGATTGTTGGTGACTGGTGATGCTTGCATCAAAGACGGTGCGTAAAATGAGGATGAACTGGAGGAAAAAACTCAAAAAGTATTGTAGGATCTGGCGGAGCGCTTTGTATGAGATGTTGAAAACCTTTTCAATGGCCTCGAGGTTGGTGCGAACAGAGACATACAGTGAGTGACCAATGTCACCCCAGTGCCCTCAGAACACTAGACCAGCCCCCAATATGAGAAAGCAAGGGCAATTTTGCCATCTTGGCGGTGATGTGGGCATGGCATGGTGGTGCCGGGGTCGACGGACCGCAAGACAGCTCCTGATGCCTCGATCCGACTGTAAATTAGCTCCTCGTCACCTCGTGTGCAGGCTTCCAAGCATCTGAACCTAAGCCACAGAGCACAATTGAGAAGTTTCTGGTTGGCTTGTTGGTGGTGTCTTACAACAGGCTGCAGATGGCCTCGTGGGGGGCACAATTTCGCGACACGGAATGTGCTGTAACAGGCAAGATCTTCAATGGTGTACTACTGTCTTTGTGGTACCCCAAGAGGCTAGCCCGCGTCTTCGCATGGCATGTCCAAGCGGAGAAACAAAAGTTGACGTCGTGTAGAGAGAGACCCTGCAGGCCCCAATGCTGACCATGGCCCCTGTCCCGGATGGTCGACCAGCTTTACAAGATCCAGCCATCAGACCAGACCTCATTCCAGTTTCAACATCCTCTTCAACAGGCTTTGCACTGTCGATAAGCACACCATTCGCCCTGACATACGACGATCTCTCTTTGAAACACAATCATTGATCCTGTCAAGCCCGCATCGCCAAAATGAGCCATGGATCGCATTCAGACGATAGTGACCTTGTGTGTCAAATGGAGGTGAGTCCGATATATCGCCTCTGATGGTCTCACACGACTTGAGGCAGCGCATCGTCTCGGCCGAGTGGGAATTGACACCATATTAGATGATCTGGAACTGGAACACTGTCGGGTCGTGTAAGTCTCCAAGTTGAACTGCCTTAGGTCCAAAAACATGAATGAATAGCAAACAGATACTGATCGGTTCATCGTGACAGGTTTCATTGCCAAATCATGGTACGTCCGGACCGAAGGCATGATGGTCGCCTCAGTCATAGGGGTTGCCCTCCTCGCTGTAGTCATGGAACTCTTGAGGCGCGCCTGCAAAGAATACGATGATTCCATCATATCACAGATCGAACGCAGTGTCACAGCCGCCACGATCGCAAACCCGACCCTTCTACCACCTTCGACTTGCGCCTCTCCTTCAGTCAGGATTCTGAGTCTACGAGTCAGTCCGCTTCAGCAAGCGATACGGTCGTTCATCTACGCCCTCACATTCTCTGTGGCCTACATCGTCATGCTTCTGGTCATGTCTTTCAATGGATATATCATTGTGGCAATTTTCGTGGGAGCTGGCTTGGGCAAGTTCTTCGCCGACTGGAAGGTTGTCAAGGTGGCTGTCAGTCTTGAAGGAGGGCGAGGAACGGAAAAGGCGGCCGGTATTGAAGAGGTCACAATCTGTTGTAACTGAAGAGAGGTCGGGGGGCTTTTTCGTTTGCAGCCTGAGAATCATCACCTGCTTCAAGAGATGAAAGAGAGGCGCAGTGGTCTTCGTCTTTACGGCGTCTTGGTGTCGATTCATCTCTTGACTATCGAATGTCTCTCAGATTACTCTAGATACAATGATGGATGTATTTATGCTCCTCCCCGGTTCTCCATTCATGTGGCACGTCAACACGGGCATAAGCCTCTTCATCAGTTTCGGCGAGTTCATGATGGTTGGCTGTCAAGATTAGCGGTTGGTTCGATCTCTCATCGCTGACACCAGGCTAGACTCACCGGATAAAACAACGACTTCAGTGAAGCAGAGCCCCTGGACACCATCACAGCGCCACTGGCCATTCGGCTCGCTACCTCGAGAAGGACGGCCTCCTTCTCTTCAGCCGTAGAGCCCACCGTGGCATTAAAGTATACGGCATCGAAATGACGTAGATCCTTCGGCGCAGTGCGCGCATCACCGGCTTCGAATGTTGTTTCCTCGCTTTTCAACCCGAGAGTCGACATCGCCCGCTGACTTAGTGCAAGTCTTGACGGTACCAATTCAACGCTGTGGACGGAAACCCGCTCGCTTCGTGCCCGAGCCCAGTCTTGGATCCATATGCATGTTTCTGGCAGGGCACCGGCGCCAAGGATAGCCACCGCCTTCGGTGTATGTCCCAAGACAGTAGATGCAGCGGTCCATTCCAGCTCGGCGGCGTGTTCGTAAAAGGCATGGATGGGGAAACGCGAAAGAGATTCACGCGCTGTCTCGGCATCTTGGGCTTCGGCGACCTCGTTGGCAAAAGCAATCTCGAACGCTGCCTCGCATTCGAGGACCGCCCTTCGGGTGCTGGGCAGTAGACTGATTATGTCTGGGTGCTGGAGGAGCCGCTGCTCAACATCAGTGTCGACCGTGGTGAAGCCAATGACGCCGTAGAGCTCATTCCAGTGTGGAATGGCGGTGTTGACTTTCTCGACCGAGTCAAGGGGGTACAAGACCTCTAGATGGTCCGTGGCCCGCTTGATCTTGCCGATGTGATGCTGGACTGCAGTAGCAGGGTCGACGGGGGAGAGCAAAGTCGCTGTCATGTTGGCATTTGCGAGGGCACAAGATTGACAGAGTTTCACGGGGAGGAGCTACAATTGCGTCCACGATTCCCTACGGCGGGCTCAAGTAGCTGCGAAGCCACATCTTTCTCGAAGTATAACCCAGTGCCGTCACCATTGGTCTCTACTATAAGTTCGGGCAATAAGACAGGCTGTCGCGGCACTCCGTGAGCTCATACTACACTGCCTCAAGTCACAAACGCCGCAATAGTAGAAATGACCTACGGAAGGCGGAGATCTGTAGGGGGTTGATCCTCGATGCGGGGGGGTGAGACCGCTGGCCGGGTCTCATGCAGGGTCAATGTGATTAACGTTACAGCTCGGCATGCAAGGTCATAACTTGCTCAACTAGCAGACTTGGCAAACCACTCATCTGGTCATCTGTGACATGGGTGAGTTCTCGCATCTTGACTTGGCGACGGGACCCCAAGTTAGGTCCCATCACGCAGGCAGATGCATGATTTGCGTGCGCACCTACAATCCAACCGTGGAAGTCATTGACCTGTACAAGCAGGATTCAAGTGTTGACACGCAGTCGAAGGTCCGTGTTTTCCGGTAAAGAGCCAGTCTCTGATTTGATTACGTGAAGACTGGTTCTCGGTCTGACTGCCGAAAATTGAAGCATCGTTCCCTCACCGAAGCTCGACCAGGAGACAGCGAGGAGTCTCAAATCTTGCACTGTCTTTGTTTGGCGGATCAGCTGCAAACAACTTACCTTATACTGTCTCTTCGCTCGTCGGACTTCGAGTATTTGATCAGTCATCAACTCCTCGGCCCTCTACTGCACCTTGCCGGCGCTGGACTGGACCACACACCACAGACTCGGCGCCTGTGAAAATTTGGCTCCCATCAACAACCGAATCGCCATGCCACATCTCAATTTCGGAGCTGGTCAGATACCAGATATACCGGAAAGCCGAGCCCCTTCTCCCGAAGAAAATGCCGGCATATTCAGTCAACTAGTTTTCGCATGGCTTAGTCCTCTACTCACGGTCATTGCCCACTGTTCCATTTGTGTTAAGATCCATCTTAGCTCTTCGCTCTAAGCAAAGTCCTGAAATTCTCATGTGCTAACGAGAGTCGTTATAGACCGGCTTTAAAAGGCCTCTGGAGCGTGGAGACATTTGGCTTGTGCCAGAAGTTCGTTCCGTCGAATGTCTGGAGAAGAAGCTGACCCAGTCCTTTAAGACCCTGATCAGAGACCAACGAAAGCATGTCTCTCGGGAATCCTGGAGCCTGCCGCCCCTGGCTAGGGGGCTCTACGATACCTTCAAATTCGAATTCTGGCTGGGCGGGCTTTGCCAACTGCTTGAATCAATTCTGCAAGCCATGGCCCCATTCACGCTGCGCTTTCTCATTAGGTACGCCAGAGAAGCCCATTCGTTCATGCGAGGCGAGCAGGAGACGCCGCCTTCCGTCGGCCATGGCATGGGGATTGTACTGGCAATCACAGCCATGCAAGTGGCGCAAAGCTTCTCTTCGAGTCACTTTCACTATCGTAGCACCTTGCTTGGGGGTCAAAGTCGCAGTACGCTGATCGCTATGGCGTTCTCCAAGTCTCTCCGTCTGTCACGGCGGGCTAAAGCTGGCGGCGAGCCAGGTACCATCGATGGTATGATACCAACAACCACGTCAGCGTCTGATGTACCACGGTGGCGGTTCTCCAAGGAAGGCTGGTCTAATGGTCGTGTCATGAACTTGATTTCTACTGATGTGTCACGCATCGAGCAGTCGTGTACAACGGTTCATCTCGTGTGGACATCGCCAATCGCCATCATACTCACCATTACGTTACTACTTGTCAACCTCGGGTACAGCTCGCTGGCAGGCGTTGCGGTGCTAGTCCTCGGCCTCACGGCCTTGACGAAAGTGATCAAGGTCCTGACGCGTCTCAGGACAGCCATCAACACGGTAACCGATCAGAGGGCCCGGCTAACTCAAGAGATTCTTCACGGCATACGCTTCGTAAAGTATTTCGGCTGGGAGTCCGCATTTCTCCGCCGCCTCCAAACTATAAGAGCATCGGAGACTCGATCGCTCCAGATATTGCACATCACCAAGAGCGCTATCGGTGCCGTGTCGATGGCCTTGCCCATTTTCTCGAGCATGGCTGCGTTTTTCGTGTACTCGTCGACACACCCCGGGCCACTAGATCCAGCACTGATCTTCTCGTCTCTAGCGCTATTTAACAGCTTGCGAACGCCTATGAACTGGCTTCCGACATCTATAGGTCACTTAGTCGATGCCGTCGCTGCGTTGAAGCGGACCGAGGCGTTTCTTTTGGCGGAAGAGGCCCGTCGCCGTCCAGATCCAACACCGAATCTGGAGCATGCCATTGAGATCTCAGACGCGACTTTCACTTGGGAGAGCTCCCCTGCGAGTGACAATGGTCAAGGTGATAAGGCTGCAATCACATATCGAAAGAGACATCGCTTTGAAAGGTTGATACATCGCCCAACCCGCAGAGCAGCAGACACATCGACACCCCGTAAAGAAGATGAAAAGATGATGGGAGAGAGCCAAGAGTCACCATTTGGCCTCGAAAAGCTTTCTCTATCGGTATCCGCTGGAGAGCTCGTGGCTGTGGTAGGATCAGTGGGCTGCGGTAAGTCATCGCTGCTCAGCGCCCTTGCAAGCGACATGCGTTTGGTCACCGGGAGCATGAAATTCACCTCCAAGATCGCCTACTGCCCGCAATCAGCGTGGTTGCAGAATGCTACCATCAGAGAGAATATTGTTTTCGGGCAGGCTTTCGACCAAAGCTTTTACAATCGCGTCGTCCACGCCTGCGCCCTCGAAGCCGACTTTGCCCTGCTTCCTCAAGGTGATCTCACAGAGATTGGCGAGAAGGGGATCACGCTCTCGGGCGGCCAAAAGCAGCGCGTCAACATTGCGAGGGCCATTTATTCCGATGCTGGTATTGTCCTCCTTGACGATCCCTTGTCCGCAGTTGATGCGCATGTTGGAAATCATATCTTCAATCAAGCTATCGTCGGTCTGCTCCGTGAGAAATGCTCGGTGCTTGTCACTCACCAACTGCATGTCCTCCCGCGATGCGATAGGGTCATATGGATGGTAGATGGCCGCATTGAGGCAAACGATACCTACGAGAACCTCTTAGAGAACTCGCCGTCTTTTGCGAAGTTTGTTGAATCGTCCGGCATTGTCAGCCCCGACAGACAGCAGGGCGAAAGAGGTTCCGGCCAGATCACTGATGCTACTGAAGAATCAAACGCTCCGGCAAACAGCGATACTGATGAGAACCGGACGCAGCTGATGCAAGACGATGTCAAGGCCGTCAATAGTGTACCATGGTCAGTCTATCGTGTCTGGATGAAGTCCTCCGGGAGCCTCCTGAACGTGGCCGCAGTCTTGTTCTTGATGTGCGTCTTCCGAGCAGCAAATTTGCTTACATCACTGGCACTCGCCTGGTGGGTTTCGGATTCCCATGGCCTCTCTCGAGCGTCATATGTGAGTCCCTCATCTCTTCTCCCTAGTCATTTCTCGGCCGTGACTGATCCAGAAAAGATCGGACTGTACGCTGGCTTGGGCGTTGTGCAGGCCCTCCTTCTATTCGCCTTTTCAATGGTCACTTGCATCGTGGGTACCAAAGCAAGTCAGACCATGTCCAACGATGCGATGTGGCAGATTCTTCGAGCTCCGATTGTTTTCTTCGACACGACGCCCTTAGGTCGTATCACACATCGCTTCACGAAAGACGTTGACACCATGGACAATAACTTGACGGACTCTTTTCGGCAATACCTCATTGTACTGAGCTCCTTGCTTGGATCCTTTGGTTTCATCATCGCATACTTCCACTACGTGAGTGGGACTTGATAGGCCTAAAATGGTCCGCCTGGATCATAATTCGATAACACTGACATCCAACCTGTCCAGTTCGCCATTGCCTTGGCCGTTGTGTCAGTTGTTCTAGTCTTGGCCGTGTCATATTATCGATGCAGCGCTCGAGAGCTGAAGCGCCACCACGCCATCCTTGACGGTGCCGTGTTCGCAAGGTTCAGCGAGGCACTCGTCGGTGCATCCACGATTCGAGCATACGGTCGCGAGAAACACTACGTGTCTGGGATTCATTGCGCCATTGACGATATGGATGGCGCCTATTTTCTGACATTTGCGAACCAACGATGGCTATCGCTCCGACTCGATAACCTCGGCAACATCTTATCTTTCACGACTGGTGTCCTGGTTGTGACGACGACGTTCGTGGTGCCCCCTAGCATCACCGGCTTGATCTTGAGTTACAGTTTGAGCCTGGTTGGCATCATACAGATCACCGTGCGGTATTTTGCCGATGTCGACAACTCCATGTCTAGCACCGAGCGTTTGTACCAGTACACATCCTCGCTCGCCCACGAAGCTTCTCTAGAGGATGATGATGCCTCTCCTGTCCGACCACAGTGGCCAGAAAGTGGGGAGGTCCAGTTTGAGTCAGTCCAAATGAGGTACCGACCGGAACTTCCACTGGTACTTGACCAGTTTTCCCTCCATATCCGAGGAGGCGAGCGCATTGGCATTGTTGGACGTACCGGCGCCGGCAAGAGCACGATTCTTTCGACTCTTTTCCGACTGACGGAACTCAGTTCTGGTCGTATCCTCATTGATGGGGTTGACATCTCCAAGATTGGCCTGCACAGTCTTCGCTCGAGGCTCGCAATCATTCCACAAGACCCGACGCTCTTCCGGGGGACGATCCGTTCGAACCTGGACCCTTTCGGGAAACACAGTGATCTAGAGATGTGGAACGCCCTTCGTCAGGCTCATTTGGTGCCAATGGATACCTCTCCCGAGTCTGATGTCCCAACCACCTGCGTGACGGTGGACGCCTCACCTATATCTGACGAAGTCTCTCATAAGGAAATTCCGGGCACAATGTCTCAAGAAAGGCACAAGAAAGAACCGCGAATCACTCTCGACGCCGTTGTGGACGAAGAAGGCCTCAACTACTCTCTCGGTCAACGACAGCTCCTGGCGCTGGCGCGTGCCCACCTCCGGAATGCCCAGATAACTCTCATCGACGAGGGCACCAGCAGCGTGGATAGTGCGACCGATACCCTTGTCCAGCAGACCATTGCCCGAGAACTTAGCAATGGGAAGACCTTGATCGCCATCGCACATCGCTTGCGCACCGTTCTGTTGTATGATCGGGTGTGCGTCATGGAGCAAGGCCGTATTGCGGAGCTTGGACCGCCGCTGAAGCTTTGGGAGGAGGAGGGCATCTTTCGAGGGATGTGTGAGCGAAGTGGCATCACTCGTGAGGACTTCATGAATGGTTGATGGTTAACTCGAGGTTTATATGTACGACGCGGGACAGCAAGGCCCTTTACCTTGAGGTCCCTTATTTGCATTCCTCATAAGGAGGTTGCAGTCCAGTCTTGCCATGAGCCATGATGACCAGAAACAACAATTCCACATGCTGCTTTTCCAAATGAAGACAAGTTTGACTTTTGAAGATCCTCGAGGGCGTTTCCGGCGTCTAATCCGACACATGCCGGCCAGAGTCGAAGTGCTTAGTAGTAACCATCAAAGGTATCCTCGCGCTTCGCAGCCACATCCCTCACGGCCTCCTTAATAGGCAGAGCTCCTTCTCCAGCACCAAGTATATCAAAGGCCATGCCAGTTGTCCACTCGTCCTCAATGGCAGCAAACAAGACAGCAGCGACATCAGCCCGGCTGATCATACCCTGAAGTCCAACCTTGCCCGCCCTGATTTTGCCCTCGGCATCCTTCTCCGTCAATCCTCCCGGCCTGATGATCGTGTACTCGAGGCCTCGGCTCCTGTTGTTGATGCGCAGATCCTTGTCTGCCTCAAATTTGGCCCTCAGCGCCGGCTCAATGACCCCCCACATGCGGTCGCTCAGCTTGATATCCGCCTCGCTGTACCAATCAGGCGTCGGCCTCTTCCTGTCGCGCACGTCGGCAGAGCTGATGGCAACATAACGCTTTCGCGGAATCTCAGCACGGGCGAGGGCATCGATGACCTTGATCGCGCCGTCGCGGTCGACCTCGAACGGGGCGCGGGGGTTGCTGGCGGCCCAGACGACGGTGTCGGGGCGAGTGCGCTCGATGATCTTGACAAAGTCTTCGATTGTGCCGGCGACAAGGTCCTGGACGATGGGATGGGCGCCGATGGCGATGAGGGAGGGGATCTGGTCCGGGTTACGAATGATGCTGTAGACGGCATGAGCGGGGTTGGCGGCGGTGAGGAGCGAGGTCAGATGGCGCGCGGTTTTGCCATTGCCGCCGACGATCAGGGTCGTCGGCGGATGAAACATGCATGCGTCTCCCATATTGGCGATTTTATCGTTGCAATCAGTGACGTTGCTCTTGTTGCTGGCATGGAGTGGCGATGAGGAAGAGAGACGAAAGAGCAGTTGGCTGCTTCGGCGATGACGGAACCTGAAGCACCGATCGACACGGCCTCTTCCTTGAGTGCCCCCCCCGCAAATACCCCGCCAAAGCAAAGCCGGGGTTCCGAGGTCAGGAACCGGCCTCGACTGGTGTATCTTACCTTACCTAGGTACCTCACGTCACACATCCAAGGTAAGTCTCAGAGTTATCAGTTTCTCATCAAGATATTCTGCGTCTCTGCATGCTACAATTGACATTCGGTTACGTGCCTCTTCCAATTTACATGAGCGAGAAGTAATGTATTACATGCCAGACGAGGTTTGACTTGAGACTTCGGTCTCCTTCGTGACCAATCCCATCAAAATTCGTTCCATGCACCGAGGGTCGATCAGCGCGGCTTGAAAAGTATCATGCTGATTTGAAAAGAGTTTGCAAACAATCCTACCTTTCAAACACCCATTCTCCTCCTCATATTTTCACTTTGCCAGCCTTTGGCCCTTTCAAAGCCATTCTTGGTTTCGTACAAGTCCTCAAAAGCCTGCTCTAGATCCTCCCGGCTCCTGAGCACAAAAGGACCATGCTAAAGGATGGGTTGGTCCAAAAGCTGGCCTGCAACAAGGAGAAAACGTCCGCTTCGACCGCAGAAGCTGGAACCTTGAATGCGATAGCATCGCCTTTGGTGTGAAACATGACTGCATCAAACTGCATTGCTCGTTCCGAGGACGAAGTGTTATCGGAGAAGTCAGCGAAGCCTTTAAAGACGTAGGCGAATGCATTCCAGCCTTTCGGTACGGGCTGTACTAGTTTGCCACCGGGCTGGATCTCGATATCCAGGTACCAAATGGGTGTGTATGTCAGGCCCTTTTGACTCTTGACGCCGCCCGATTCGCCGGAAATGACCTTTACGAGCACCTTGTCGTTGTCATGGCGGACGTGCGGAATCTCCTTGGCCCTGGGATCTCGATATCTCGGCTCACACATATTCCCGTACTTCGGAAGGTCCACCCTGTCAAGGGAGTGGTTTGGCAATGAGTGAAGGACGAGCAATGAGTCTGTTAGTAGGTAGCTGTAGAGACGTAGAATAATCGATGCCCTCCTTCTCCTTATCTGGGCCTCTGGCCGCATCTATATATATATAATTCTGCTAACGCTCGGCCCCTTAGTCTGCCGGTAACCCCTAGGGTCCCGGCCCCTGGCCCGTAGTCGTCCGTAGTTATAATATAACGGCCCTCCTTTCTTATTACTTCGTCTCGAAGTAATAGCCTTTAGTAGTTTCCTCTCCTTATAGCCTACTATATAGTACCTATAGCCTTAACTAGCTACTATTATTCTATTATTCTATTATTCTATTATTTTATTAGTCTAATTATCTATTATCTTTATTATCTATTCTAGTCTTTCTTCTTTTCTTAGTCTACTAAGTATACCTTAGTACTCGGCTGCCCTTAGGGGTTCTATTATTAGTCTACTACGGATATTCTCACTCTTTCTATTTTCTAATTCTATATTCTCTCTTTATTCTAGGTCGTTATTTAGTAGTTATATCTTCTAGTAGTCTACTATAGGGTTCTTATAGTTCCTAATAGGGCTCTCTATAGTTATTATATACGTCGTTACTCCTATTTATCTTAATATCGTAATAAAGGATAGCGTATTATTCTATTTCGTCTAGTTATAGCCCTCCCGTATATCTAACGGCCTCTTCTAGTCTCTAAGTCTCCTATTCTCTTCTTCTTTAATAATAATAACGATAATAATAGTAAATAGCTCTTCCCTAGGCCTATCTTAGCCTTAGTCTAGGAGTACTAGATCTTAGTAGCTAGTTATCTAGGGTTCCCCTACTAACTTCGTATAGATTTTCGTTTCTTTTAAATTTTTAATTACTTACTTATAAGTCTATTATAGTCTCGTAGTAGTCTAGGTACTAATATTACTAATATTACTATAATTCGTTAAACTTAATTATATACCCTCTCTCTTATAAGTAGTCTGCTAGTAATCCCCGAGTAGCCCGCTACTAATCCGCTATAGAACTATAGCTCCCCTTACCCGGAACCCTGCCTATAACGCTACTAATACGCCCTATACTACTAGAAGTATACTATACTTCCGCTACGCGGACTATATAGCTAAGTAGTAGGTCCTAGCTAGCGTCCGGGACTACCCCTACTACGAGAACGATAGATATAAGTCTCTAGGCAGTCTACTAGTACCCCCCTATACCCTACTAACTATAAGTAGCTACCTCTACTAAATACTCGTACTATAATATTTCCTAGAAAGGGAAAGCGTATATCCCTATAAGTACTTCTAGTACCCCCTTAGTAGTCTATAGCTAACTCGCCGTAGCCCCCTATTAAGAACTAGCCCGTCTTTTAGGCTCTTTAACTAGCCGTAGAGGCTATAGCCGCTAATAGCTATACTAGTAACTTTAAGGTATATCTTCCTTCGTTATCTCCTAGTAGTCTATTATTAATCCCCTATAGGCTAACTTTAATAAGGCTAGGGCCGATACTACTAAGGCCCTCTAGTAGGGTAAGACCGATAAGGCCGCTAGTACTAAGAAACGGGCCGCCTCGGAGAAGGAGGACGCTAAGTAGTACTAGGCTCGCTGCCTAGCTACTATAGAGCGCCTCGCCTAGGCCGCTGAGCGCTCTACTTAGGCCGCCGAGGCCTCCGCTGCTGCCCTATAGTAGATTACTAATAGGGTCGGTAATATTTTTATTATACTCTCCGAAGTCTATAAGAGCTATAACCTCGTTATAAGTCTTTTCTTAGTAATCTACTAATAATCCGCTACTAACCTATTATAGAACTGTAATACCCTTACTAATAAGGAGGAGGTAGAGGATAATACTATTAGTAGTAATAGCCTTAAGGGTAAGGATAGCCTAGATAGCTAGGATAGCTAGGATAAGTAAATTATATTATATACTCCTACTACTACTACTACTAGCCTATTAATAGTCTACTATCTATTTTTCTTTTTTTTTTATTATTTTACTTTTACTTAGCTTCTAGTAGGGTAAGGGCTAGTCCCCTATTAATACTCTATAACTATCCGCTACTACTCTCTTAGTAACCCGCTACTATAATCCTTCTATTTATCCTATTCCTCGTAATAGCTATTAATTATATCGTCCGTAATATTTCTAGCTAGCTCCTATAAATTTTCGCTCTCGGGGTAACTAGCCTACTTAATAAGGTACTATCTATTATATAGCGGCCCCTTATAAGCTACGATATCCTATACTAAGTATATATCTTCTATCCCCGTAATTAAGTTAACTTCTATTATCTATAGGTTTAGTATCGGCTCTTATAGTCGCGGCTTCTAGTCTTCTAAGTAGGATATATAGAAGATATTATAGATTCTATAGCTACTAGGTAGCTATAGCTTATATATAAGGCTATAGCCCCCTACTTTCCTAACGATCTTAAATAGTCCTAGGTACTTATCTAATAGCTTCCTACTTAGTCGCTACTATTTAACTGTTTTTACTAATAGTAAGACTATATCGCCTTTATCGTACTACTTTAGTTTACGGTTCTTATTATAGTATCTAGCTTATTATCTACTATATTCCTATAGTAGATCTCGTATCCTTCTCCTATTCCCCTCCTATTCTATACTACGTTCTTCTACTACGACTACGTTTCCCTAGCGTTACTAATATTATAATAAGTTACTAGGACTAGCTAGGGCGTACCCTATTAGAGCTTCTATTAGGGATTATTAGATAGTTGAATAGAACGATATATTATATACGAACTCTACTAAGAGGAGTAGCTAGGCCTAGTTCGACTATTCCGTATTATAGAACGTTCTAAGGTAGTATTCGAGGTTCTAGTTCTATTATTCCGTCTAACTATCTATCTACGGGTAAAATACTATAGATAGGCGTCTCTCTATCCCTATCCGTCTATAAAGTATTATCTAGAACTTACTTATAAAGAGGGATCCTCTATCCAATACTATTCCCCTAGGGAGCCCGTATATCTTAAAGACATTATCCTATAAGGTTATTATAAGACCCTCTACTATTAGTCTCTTACTTATAGGGAGGTACTATATATACTTCGTAAATTAGTCTACTATAATAAGTATAGAGTCTTACTTTACTATCTATAGGAGGCCTATTACAAAGTCTATAGAGAGCTCTTAGAACGGCCCGCCTAGTAGTAATAGACTAGCTAGAGTACTATAGGGCTTATATTATTATAGTTTCGTAATTTAGTAGGTTAGGTAGGTCGGGATATAAGTCCTAATATCTTTTAATAAGTTATTCTAGAAGTAAGTATTTCGTAGTTATATAATCGTCTTTCTATATCCCTAATACCCTACTATTAGGCTATCGTATACTTATTATAAGATTTCGTTCCTTAAGTTATTATTCTATAATATAAATACCTTCCCTTGGTACTATAGTAGCCTATCCGTATCCTCCTAGTCCTTCTTCCCCTTCTATTTCCCTAATAAATAGAATTTATCTCTTCGTTATTCGTCCTAGATAACCTCTTATAGTAGCTAGTTATCTCCTTACTAGTAGTACTCCGTAACTATGCTAATAAGGTTACTAAACTATTATAACTATAATAGTAGATATCTAGCTCGACCCTCGTCTTACTCTCCTTTTTACGGTTTATAGTCTAGTCGCCGTAATAGGCCGTCTACTAGGTTCCTACTATTAGCTCTAAAGTCGATTCTAAAATTAAACTCTACTAGGGCTTATAGCTATCTAGTTTATCTTCCTAATATCTTTAGTTTATCTAGGAAGTACTTATAGTTTAAGTAATTAGTTAGTACTTCTATAGTATCTCTACTATATACTAGGTACTACTTCTATATTCTAAATAATTCTATAATCGCTATTATTTCTACTTCTAGAGTATTATATCTTAGTTCTACCCCCTAGAGCTTCTTTAAGAAGAAGGCGACTAGTCTCTAGCTATCCCCTTCTAGCTAAGAGATAAGAGATCCGATCGCGAAGTACGAAGCGTCTAGTTCGACTCGGGTTCTAAGTAATAGATCGAAGTAGTATAGTACTAGTACTCTTATAAAGATAATTTTTAGTTTCTTAAATACTATAATCTCCTTTATTATTAGTAGTAGGGGTACTATAGGGTTATAGTTACCTCTACTAATAAGGGGTACTACGATCTTTAAGTAGTTCTTTACGAAGTACTTATAGAACCCTATAAATCTAAGGAAACCCTATAGTTCCTTAAGTATCTTAGGTATTAGCTACTCTCGTATTATAGTAATTCTTTCGTCTACGATTAAGAGTCCTACTAGGGATATTATAAACCTTAGAAACTCTATTATAGTTATATTAAACGTATACTTATCTAGGTTTACGTATAACCCCTATTTTCTAAGTCTCTATAGTACGGCTCTAGTACTCTTCTACTATTCTATTATTATTTTCGAGTATATTAAGATATTATCTATATAGATTACGTAAATTATATTTATAAGGCCTACTAATACTTTATTAATATACGCCTAGAAAGTAGCTAGTACGTTTACGAGTCTAAATAGTATAACTAAGTACTTAAAGTATCCGTACTTCGTCCTAAAGGCGGTCTTCTATTCGTTTCTAGCCCTAATCCTAAAGTAATAGTATATGTTTTTAAGGTCGAACTTTATAAAGAGCTTAGCTATAGATAGTCTATCGAGTATCTTATAGATAAGTAGGAGTACTATACGATCCTTTTTTATAACTTTATTTAATATTCTATACTCTATATATCCTAAGTTTACTGCCTTTCTTTAGGACGAATAGTACTAAAGCTCTAGCTAGGCTAGTAGAAGGCCTAATCTATCCCTTCTTTAGTAAGTCGTCGATATATTCCTAGAGTACTTTAAGTTCCTCTTCTACGAGTACGTAGATAGGCCCGAATAGAACTCTCTTCCCTTCTTCTATATTAATAGCGTAGTCCTACTCGTAGTACTATAGTAGGGTAGTAGGTCTTTCTATATCGAATACGTCTCCGAATTCTTAGAACTATTATAGGATTTATAAGGTTATAGCTTTATCTCTAAAGTAGTTATCCTACTATACCCCCTATAGTAGTATCTAGACGTTTTCTAGGATAATTATTACGATTATATCCGTTTCCTCTATTACTTTCCTAATTTCCTTCCTTAATACTATAATCTTAATATCTTCTCTCTATAGTAGGTATCTCTAGTACCTCGACTACTAGTCTTTTATAGGGTTCGTCTAAGTTAGCTAAGGGTTACTTAGTATAATATTATAGCCGTTCCGGATCTCGTCTACTACTTTATACTTAGAGGACTAGATCCTTATAATCCTAAGGTTATTAGTAACCCTATAAGTAAGCTTCCTTATATTAAAAGTTAGGATTTGCTTATTACTTAGGGGGGTAGCTAAAGATTCCTTATCTAATATAAGCTATAATCCTAACCTCTTTAGTAAGTCGCTACTTATAACGTTTATATCTACTTTATTATCTAGTATTACTTCTACTACGACCTATTAGTTATTTAGCTATATCTTAATCTTTACTTCGAATCTTCTTTATAATAGTCGCGACTACTTATCCTATTCCTAGTTATTATCTACTAGTAGCCTACTACTAATTAGCTCTTAATTTACTTTCGAGTTTTTTTAATAGTTCTTAAACGTATATCCCTATTCGCTATATAAAGTATAGGCTACTTCTAAGTAGTTATTTATATAATAGCTAAACCTATTATAAGTATAATATTAGACGTTTTCTAGGCTTCCTAACCTCTTAGTAGCTTACTATCGATCTACTATTAGGGACCTTAGCTATATCTTTAGGGACCTTAGCTATATCTTTAGGGACTATAGCTATATCTTAGGTACTTTCTATTCTACGCTTTATCTCCTACTTCCCTACTAGTAGGTATCTATATATATATCGGGGGTACGTTCCTAGCGCGTTACTAGGTACTCGGAGTACCTCCTCGTCTATTCCTAATTATTCGTATACTAGGGTTATTTTAGGGTCCGTTTCGTCTATAGTAGGGTCTTAGCTTATTTCGTAGCGCTATTTAGTTCCGTTCTTATATAGGGAATACCTTAAGCTATAATTTATTAGACGAGGTCTAGGTCTAACTTAGCGAGGAATAGGGTAACCCTATAGATCTATAGTAAGGGCTCTAGTAGCTCCGCTTCTAGGCTATTATACGCGTCTGCGAAGTCCTAATACTTCTACTTAGGGCTTTAGAAACGTTAATTATAGTTATATAGTTAAATAATAGTTTAGAGTACTTAGGTATTATTATCGTCCGTATCTTCCTATAACTAGGTCTCTATTACCTTCTAAGTAATATCGTAAATTAAGTTATAGCTTATTTATATATTTACTATCTATCTCCGCTATAAGTTATTTATAAGGTAGCTATTTATATATATTACTTTATCGATATCTCTTTTAAAGCTCTTATTATTAATTTAGAACCTTATATCTAGACTAAATAGGAACGAGTTAAGCTCTACCTTACTAGCTCCCTTATAATATATAAGTAGTAGCTAGATCTTAGTAAACGATATACTTTCATAGTTTCCTTCGTCGTAGGCTATCCTTAGGGTAGGGGCCGTTCTTCTACTACTAGTCGGCTATTAGGCCGAGGGGTCCTCCCCCCTTCTTAGTAAAGTTAATTCCTCGATCTTCCTCTTATATACGAATTTCCGTCTTTCCTCTTCTAGTTACCTATCTAGTTCCTCGTTAGTTATTATTAGGGTATCTCCCGTAGTCTCCTAGTTAGTTACTTAGCTATACTCCGTTAGCGGCGTATTACCCCTAGTATCGACGTCCTCTTAGTACTCTACTATAGTCTAGCTTCTAGTATTTCGCGTCTCTAGTTACTATTATATCTAATAGTCGTTACCTCCTAAAAGATAGATCGATTATTATATTAAGGGAGTAGTTTAGTAATAAGTAAAGGACGAGTAATAAGTCTATTAGTAGGTAGCTATAGAGACGTAGAATAATCGATGCCCTCCTTCTCCTTAGCTAGGCCTCTAGCCGCATCTATATATATATAATTCTACTAACGCTCGGCCCCTTAGTCTACTAGTAACCCCCAGGGTCCCGGCCCCTGGCCCGTAGTCGTCCGTAGTCATGACGCACCCATAGCTGGAAACCAGCACCGGTGTTGCTATCGGCATCCGGTAGCGGCTGCTCAGAGTGCATCACGCCCCGTACCGGCACACGGTGACAGAGCTCCTCTTACTCGAATAATTAACGGCATTGGCTATCTCTATCCGAGCTTCACGCCTCGCGATTTCAGATACCTCCAATCTAGCTGCTCACGTACCTAGTGTGGTGTGATATCTCCATTTCCTTTCTTGGTGATTGCTGAAAAACGGGCCGTATGAATGAAGTCCTACCTGTTACGGGTGAACGAGTCAAATATCATCCCCCGCAGTCTTATCTTTCGATTTTACCTTGGGCTGTACGCTGTGAGTGTGGGTCAGTTGATTGTTGTACAGAAGAGTTTCATTCCCGGCGAGAGACTTTAGAGGTATGGCAGAACCTCAAGCTTGCCCTTATGGGGAAGTGGAAGCATATCTTTTCTTAATCAAAGCTTCCGAACAAAACATCACGGTGACTCTTTTGGTCCCACCTTCTCACGATTCTCGGGACTTGGCTTTTGCAGATCTCCGAAGGCCTAGTTTTGAAATTCTACTGGACCAAGTCAAAGCAATCTTGAGCCTACAATAATACCTCTGGGTAGTGTGTATCGGATCATGGATTCGTTCAATTTGACTCACGTAAACGGCGAGGTGGATTGTTTAAATTGAGGGAGGATTGGTGTGTCCTCCCACCGGAGGACGGCTGTACACATCCACTGGTCTTGCCCCGGGAGGAAGAATAACTCCCACGTGTTGTCGACGCCCAAATTGAAATAGCGAATAAACCAGGGGTGTTAAGTTCTACATCTCGATAAGCCGTGAAAGCGTGATCAATACTGACCCGCGCCATCATCGGAATGGAGGCCGGCTGAGTTTGCCGCTACTTAGGCACCTTATTTAGCGCAACGGCAGAGCGGAACCGACAACGTACCCCGCAGCCGCTACCAAAGGGCGCTCCTTGTTGTCAAACGCTCGTCACTCTCAAAGGCTCCTCTCCTACTCGTCAGCTTTCCTTATCCTCAGCCGTAGTACATTCCCGCCTGGCATATTAATAGTTCAGGTTCGTCACTTTCTGAAACTGGGATACATTGGACAGGATCCGGTTCTCAGAGCACAGAGCAAGCATCACTACAACACAATAATTTACCAAAAATCTTCCACAGCCTGAATGGCTTCCATACTCATTGCGGCTGCGCTTTTTGCAGCTCTTATTCATCTCGTCAATTATCTCGTTGTGGAACCCCTCATTTTCAGCCCGTTGAGTAGTATCCCTGGACCCAAGACATTTGCCCTCACACGCTGGCGACTTGCTTACGAGGATTGGAACGCCACTCGTACACGAACAATCTATAACTTGCACTCGAAATATGGTCCAGTCGTGCGCATCGGACCAAACGAGGTGTCTTTCAACAGCTTGACCGCGCTGAGAACGATCTACGGACCTGGAAGCCGATATGGCAGGACTGCTTTCTATCGAATGTTCGATGTGTACGGCGAACAGAATTTGTTTACCTTCCACACCACGAAGGACCATAGTAGTAGGAAAAAGCTTCTGTCACATGCCTACTCGAAATCGGTAGTGCTCAAGGAGCCCACGACCAGTTTGATAGAAGACAAGGTCCGACAATACATGGCACTGATCGATTCTGAGCCACAAGGCATCAGCGATGTTTTTCTCACGATGCACTACTACTCTCTCGACAGTATCACCAACTTTGTGTATGGAAAACACGGGTCTACATATGCCCTTCAGGGGTCGAAAACAGATCGGGCTCTCATTGACGACATCCTCCACCCATCTCGTCGCCGCCTATCCTGGTTTCTGGTACACTTTTCGACATTCACGAAATGGCTATACTCACGCACATCCGTGATGGGGCAGCTCGTGATGCCTATGCTTCCAATGCAACAACCAACCACTTATACTGGAATTCGCAAGTTCGCATTGCAGGCCTGTCAAGCCTTTCTATCTACACAAGATGGCGAGAAATGTTCCTGGCCCGATGGAAGCGGTGCAGAAGATTTATCGATTGTTTCTCAACTCTGGCGTCATCACCAGTCGCAAAGGCCCGACGGACTGAACGATATGCAGATGGCGTCCGAGTGTGCAGATCACTTTCTTGCCGGAATTGACACCACGAGCGATACCCTCATGTTCCTGGTCTGGGCTCTTTCGTTGCCCGACAACAAGCACTTCCAAGCTAAGCTGCGAGACGAGGTTCTCAGTTTACCTGACGATGAGTTGAACAAGCATGGCTACCCCCGGGCCGATGCGGCTGATCGATGCACGTACCTCGGCGCGGTGATCAAGGAGACGTTGAGGCTCTATGCACCCCTGCCGAGCACCGAGGCACGGTCAGTGGGCGCTGAATCAGTGGTCGATGATTATCGCATACCGGCTGGTACCGTCGTGGGGATGTCACCTTGGATCATCCATCGTGATCCGAAGGTTTTCAAAGACCCCTTGACATTTAATCCCGAAAGGTGGCTGGGGCCAGATGCCGTTGAGTTGAACCGCTACTTTTGGGCCTTCTCGAGTGGTGGCAGAATGTGCATCGGTATGCAGTGAGTAGACCTTCCAGCTACACTACGGAATGTGGGCTTCTCGATCTGATTGCAAGCAGCTTGGCCATGGCAGAAATGACCACCGTATGTGCCGCCCTCTATAGGCATTTTCAGACATCTGTGGCTCCTGGATTTGAAAATGTGACACCGGGCATTACTGCACGGGTTGAAGTATTCTATGACGATCGTTTTCCGATTATGCGGGTTGGTATTCGTTTACGAACCTCGGGGTCCATTGCTAATAGTTGCCAGGAACATACTTGCTTGATCAAGTTTGACAAGCTGAACAAATGATCACATCAGATTGGCTGCTGAATGAGCCTCAAGGCCTTGTAGTGAAAATATTCAGTTAAGTCTCTAACCATGTCAGACCAGCCGGCTTGGCCGAGGGATACCGTTTGAACGCCTCAGTGCATAGATGCCTTTCCTGGAACCCGAAGATCATCATTACAATGCGCCGGATTAGCTTAGGAGTACTTTATTAATAGGTTGAGTTCTGCACATTATTAGGACCAGAACAAGCCCTTCGGTGAAAACATGACCAGGTTGAAGATATGTTCAGTCATCCTGATGACTAGGTACTTGATGTATGTATCAGACGCGTTTACTGAGAACAAAGATACAGATCGCATATGCATGAAAGGTGTTGCTAGGGAGTTTGAGATTACGCCAAACCTTCGAACGCGGTTTTCAATCCCTGGAAGAAAAAGTCCCCGTCGTCGTCCTTGAATTCAACAGCAGGCTTCCCTCCGAAAAATGGACTTTCATATCCCATCTCAACCGCGGGTACCTTGCGTGCAAGAACCCGATTCACAAACAAATCGGTTTGAGCAAGTAAGGAAGCCGCATCCGCATCCATTGTTATGTGTCCAGAAGCGATCCTGGCAGAGCTTGCTACTAACGAGATCAGACCAGGTTGTACGAAAGCGTTGAAGTCCTGCACAAAGATTAACGGGAACACTTACGACGGTTCTGACTCTCCTCTTGATTCCAGACCTGTACAAGGCTCCGTAGTTTGGCGATTGTGTCTCGATATTGGGAAATACTTCCACCTTCTGGGAACAAAATAGGCGCCCCCTCGTAGATGGTATCGCCGACGTATAGAACCCGCTCCTCCGGAACCCAAATAGCAACCTCGTCAGGCATATGACCCGGAGTCTGGAATATGACCAAGTTGAGGTCTCGCCCAGAGCTGCTTACGACTCGAGCGCCGTCCTCTGCCCAATGGGTCACGTTGTAATTCGGGAGCTCCATTCCAACGAAGCCACATAGCGAGGCAGCATGCAGTTTCTCCGAGTCTGTGATGTAATCTTTCCCCATAGAGCTTGCCCAAACGGCGACATTGGGAGTTCCCGTGAATTCAGGGATGCCGCCTAACCGATTGACGTCAGGAGGCTTCAGCAGCTGCAGCACGGATCGGGTCTTACCTATGTGATCAAAGTGACAATGAGTACAGATGATGGTGTAAGATTTCACACCACCTGGATTGAGGGGAAGATTCCCGTTGTCCAAGACTGAGACCGTCTCAAGGTACACCTTCAATGTTGAGTCTACGCTTGCGGTTTGAGCGGACCCTCCACTCCCAGAATCAATAAGGACGAGGTGCTCCAGATATACCTTGGCATATATTAAAGGTCTCTCGTTCCACTTATCATTCTCCTCGATGACAAAGGTCGTTGGGTTGAGGCGTTTGCATGAGAAGGCTGGGAGGAGGGTGCCTACCCTGCTCCCGTCGTCCCCCGCCTGGTCGTTTCGGTGCGGTGAGACTCGACACATGTTGAGACTTCTGCTCCTCAAGTTAAGTCTCGGCTGAATGGGAAGGCTGTCTTCAACCTCTTTGCTGCATCCGCTAGGGTGAGACAGATCCAAAAACGCAAGATTGCGCCAGACTTCTTGTAGTCAATGAGAGTTTGAGGCAACGCGAAACCCATCTTGCCCCGCCAGGACTGTGTGGACTGAGCTTGGCCAGGCACACAGAGCGGGGTATACTTCCTTATCTGCGTAGCGCTTGAAGCGGTCCATTCGACCAACAAAGTTCCGCATTTAAGGTACCTACGGTAGGTAGTTCAAGGAAAAGCCTCTATACACGAATGGGTATGAACAAATCGTACTGTTTTTCTTGATTGACCATGCATGTGCCCCAGAAACCCAACAATGGGCCGTGAGGTCAGTCGTCTTTATTAGTCCTTATAACTATCTGCAAGCTTTAGACCCCTGAAAGCCAACACGTCTGAACAACACGACGCGGCTAACTGCACAAACCATCTTTCATACCCCAAATCATCAAAGCTGTATGATGGAATCTTCTGTGGCCTTGGAGCTGGTTCTCGCGATAATGTCGTGGAGAACAGTAGGTATAAGATCTCTCGTCCCGCGCTGCATTTACGGAGAAGACCTCTTGTAAACCACCTTCCACACCACAAGTTGATGATCACACCGTTATGCCTGCCATCATTCAAGCGTCGGATTTGGATCAAGGATGTCCAGTAAGTGTCAAACAGACCGATATGAAGCGCAAACTGAACTTGACAGCTAACTTTCCATGAAATGCAGATGGCCAGCCATGAGAAAATTGGGTTCCTCAACCTCCCCAGCGAGCTTCGGGTCATTATATACGAAGTTCTGCTGTCGAGTGAAGATCTCATAAGCCCGAATGCTTTCTACCTGCGAGCCAAATACACGCCTGCGCTACTTCGCCTCAACAAGACAATCCACCGCGAAGCCAGCTCGGTTCTATATGGTCAGAATTGCTTCGACTTCTCTGATAGCGACCCCAGTGAAGCCGAATCGTTTTTCGAACAGATAGGCACCACAAACGCAAGCTACATCAAACACGTCATGATCATCTTCCCGAGGTTTCTGCACCTTGAGTCCGGTAACGTGACTCTCGAAGACGAAAGCGTCGACATGCTCGCCCACGTACGGAATGCCTGCGTCAACTTGAGCTCAATCACGACTTCGCTTTTCAGTACAGACTCCATGGAACTGGAACTTGATGGCCTCGAGAATTACAACATCGCCCGGGAAGCTATACAATTGGTCGACGCTTCTTTCAGGGCAATTTCACCCCTGCGAGATGTCATTCTCGAGCTTTATGACATCAATCCGAGCGATCACATCAGGGACATGATGAGAAGTCATGCATGGATACTGAGGACAACAGAGTGTATAGAGGGCATCAGAGACTTTGACGACGATAGTGATTATCATCCGCGTTGTTATTCTGAATACGATGATTATAATGATTATTGTGATGACGAAGATGACGACTACGACATCGACAATGACAGCGACTTCTGGAGAAGAGCAGCGGACTAGGTGCACCGCCAACATTGGGTTGCATCTCGCTTTTAGACAGAATTACTTCGTGGGTTAGATTTGCCTCAATGGTCACAACAATAATGTTCGACGTCCCCAACGATGTGTTGCATTTCATTTGATTGGCATTGGACGCGTTATAAAACATCCCCCCTTCAGTGTCCGGCTCGAATGAAGTAAAGATATCAAATGTTCTTGAACACCGACAGGCTGGACAAAGCGTTTCCAGGCCAGGAAAACAGCGTGTTCGACGGGCACGAAGAGCCCAGCGCCTGGTTATTCATCCAAGCAGGCTCCCAGTAGTACAGGCCCCTCCCCTTGTTGACCTTGCTGACGACATCAGCAACCCTCTGGATGAAAGTCGTCTGCCCCTGAGCCGAGAACGGAATGTCCCGAAGGTCACTGGGGAAAGGCTGGGCCGGCGACGGGCACGAGGTGGGCCAGTTGAGCTCAGCAACGACAATCTCCTTGCCCCATTTGCTCGCCATGTTGTTGAGCGTCGTGCGCAACGCCGACAGGGTGGCGCCGCTGCCGTAGAAGGGGTAGTACGAGACGCCCATCTGGTCGAAGTCGCCGACGGCGAGGGGTCCGGCGGCGAGGACCTGGGTGTAGAAGTACTCTTGGACGCTCCAGTCCCAGGCACGATCGAGATGAATCATGATCTTGGGCTTGGGGCTCAGGGTCGAGTCTTTGATGCCCCAGGAGGCGGAGCTGAGGAGGCGCGCGACGTTGTAGAAGTTTGAAGTCTTTCCGGTGGGGAACAGCAGCCCAGTGGTGATTTCGTTGCCGATGGAGATGATGGCGGGGGGCACGCCGGCTCGCTGGAAGGCGTTGGACACCTCCATGGTGTAGTTGTAGAGCCTCCAGGAAAGGTCATCGATGCCTGTGGGCCAACCCCCCGGGATCGCCTGGTGGGCAGGGTCGGCCCATGTGTCGCTGAAGTGAAGGGTCAGATAGACACTGAGGCCCTGGGCTTTGGCGCGCTTGGCGAGGTTGAGGTTGTAGTCAAGGTTGTAGTCGCCGTTGGAAGGGTTTACCCAGATACGCTGACGGACCGAGTTGACGCCATTGGCTTTGAGGATCTGCTCAAGGGGTTGGGCCGAGCCGCCGCTGGTGTACTTGATGCCAGCTCGTTCCTCTACCAAAGCCGACGACCAGTCAACACCCTTGTAGGTGAGAGCTGCTGTGGCCGAGGACCAGAGCAGTAGAGCACTTGTAACGACACTGGCGAGCATTTTGAAGGCGGGGCTACCCGGAGCACGAGATTGAACCGAAGACGAAGGCTGTCCTGACTCCTGAGAACAGTGACTTGTTGACTGAGACCTCGTGGCTTTATCATGCGCCGACATACTTACTGCACCCCAGAGCCGTGGCTGCCGGTACTCTATTACTCCGAGATGAACTCAGGAGATATTGCGGGGGCTGCCGAAGTCCTCGGCCATAATTCTCCTCACATTGATTGGCACTGAAGATTGGCGTTGCAACGCTGGATCGACGTTCTACATGCGGGCAATCCGCTACTCCAATCACCATCACCCAAGACGATAAATGCAACCTCAAAACGGCCACGCACTTCGGTCCTTGGATGTCCGTGTCAGAGTAGGATGACAGTGACTGATGATGCGATCATGTTGGCTTTTTCTGACAACTAATCCATCATTCTCCAGTTCTCCAGATCCAAGGAGCATCACAGTGGTGGACCAGCGATTGCGAGCTCGCCCCTGAGCAAGGTTAGCAGATTGCGACGATGTTTCATCATTGCCCTTGAATGAACCAGCCAAACTCTGCCTCAAAAGTCTGCCCGTGGTTCTCAGCCAGTTTTCGGCAACTTATGTAGGCCATATCCGCCAGCTGAATTTCTCGGACTATTGAGCGAAACTCCAGGGCTCACGCGACGGAACAAATGCTGTCCGCCTGCACTGTCGATCTCGAACATCCCGGCGGACATGGTGCCGAGGGGTCGAACTGCCAGCTGAACAAGGGATCCGTCTCATTCGCGAGTACCGCCCCAATCAGCGCCGTCTGTAGCGGGAGATCGACCGACTTTGCGAACACCTCAGAAGACGGAATCCGGATTTGACCCCAGCCCTTGTCGACAAGCTTTGCAATGCTGGTGCCGTACACGTACTCTCGAAAGCCGGCCCAGCGGATCGCTGATGCGCACATGGAACAGCTCTCGGCATTTGTGTAAAGCGTCAAGTCTGAGAAGGCCACCAGTGCATCTGCGGGCGACAGCTTATAGGGCCCAGATGGGTTTGTCAGTATTTGGGAGCAGTTGTTCATGGCTGCCATTTCACCTACAGCTCGTCAGTTCTCAGGCTGTGAGCAGTCTTCCTGGGAATCTTCGAACGTACCATGTAGGATGGGATTGCCGAATTCCCTGCTTGTGTTTTCTCCAGTGCAGATCATGTCGCCCTTGCCGCCGACAGTATGGTTCACGATGACGCTGCCGAATGGAGCAAAGGGGCACGGCGAGGAGAGAGCCTCGTTGGCTTTGCGCATCCAATACCGTCGCGTCTCTAGGTCAATTCCTTTGATGCCGAGAGGAAACTCCATCATACGTGTTTGATCCAAACGTCGGTGGTTCGAGTGGCCCTCATGCTGCTGGCCTACACTGAGCTGGAAGATCCCAGCGAGCGCAGCAAGAAGGAGTCTAGGCCTCATTCCTGGGTAGACTCGAAGTTTGGGTACCGAGTGAATTTCCAAGATCCAAAATTATATGACATGCGCTTAGGTCTGACATCTGATAGTGGCCGTTCAAACAAACACGCTTCACGGGATGAACAACGGGAGCCGGGTTGGGTGTCATACACCCTGAGACCAAATGCTCGTGGCGCACGTCAACTTAATACCCCGCACTTAAGGGCGTCATTGTCGATCACAGGCGGTTCCACAGGTTCGGTACGTGGCCGGGAGCTTACCTTCAAGATGAGATTCACGAGCGTTGCCTTCAGGAAGTTTTCATCCATCTTGATAAGCTCAATAACTTTCATGGTTGAATTGATGCTTGTGGTAATCAAAACATGCAATTCTCAAAGCTGCGACAATCTGGTATTATTCTACTCTAGCCTTCCACGTGGCCTGGCTGGGCGCAGTGTGATTCAATAATGGCCCTCACCACGACTGGAAAGAAAAAACACTTCAATGATCAGAACATACACCAGAATCTGCAGCATCACTGGGATGGACGGCAAGAGACTTTGCGAGGTGCGGTAGTGGTGCTGTCGTAAACATTCTCCATTTGAGAGACACCGGCCACCCGAAAACTTGCAAGTAGCCTTCATTGGCATTGAGAGACATGAGATTTTTTCTGCGCAAGTCCATTGCCAGGGAGAAGTGGCCAATAGACTCACTGGCTCATGAAATTTCTATGCAGGGCATCTCATCTCATCTCGCCAGTCAGGCCAGCAACACGAGGGCCATCGCTCGTCCCTGGGCAAGACGCATACCTTGAGCCACAAATGCAAGCCGACGGGGGCACGATGGAATACTTATAAGGTTGAGCAAGACAGATCCCGATCAAGCCGAATGGGCAACCTCGAGCCGTTCCCTATTTCTAGCCTCTTTGCGATTGGGCTTTGACAACTATAACAAAATTGCTCACAAGTCCTGAAAGACAACCAGACAAGTCTCGTTCTCCACCATCACTCCACCTTTGCCTTCTACTGTCCATGGCTCTGGACCTGTGGGATGCATCAAGGCTTGCTTGCAGGATAGATTGGGGCGTGCCGGGCTCCGGAAAACGCGTCAATTCCGACAAGACGCCATCACGACCACAAGCCCTGATCTCAGTCAATATCAATCGCACTCGCTGATTGGATTCCGCTCCAATGAGAACAAGCTCACTTCATTTATGGAGAAAACAGCCTGGCCTCGTATGTGTCACCTGAATCACGACTTCGCGGATAAGGTTGCCTGATATTGCACAACCGGAGGTGGACGTTCCTTGGTCCGCGGCTCGGAACGGCGTAGCGTAACCGGGACCACGGCACGAGTCGCCAGTAGCCCAAAGCGGCAATCGACAAGGCGTCTGATTTGGAGCATGCAGGTCCAGCCCAGGACAATTGTACTATTTGGTCACGGAGCGATCGTGAGATTCGTGGCCCCGCCGAGATGCTACCTGAACGACATGTTGACCCTCTGTAGTCTGTATACTGCCATGCTCTTCAGTGTCACGATCGCAAACAGCCAAAGTTACTCGGAGCGTCATGATCCTGAGGGGCCGTTGTATCCGGGGTTTGGCATCACATAAGTAAGGAGAGCAATCGCTGATCTTTCCCCCTTTTCTTTCCTTCGCCCCTTCAGGTGTTACAGCCCAGTCGTCAGCTCAGCCCTTGTTGGAAAGACACACGACCAAGATGAAGGTTCTCTCGCTCCTCCTTGCCGCCGCAAGCCCCATCTACGCCGCCTTCGAGTGGCAGAATGCTCGCATGGGAGGTGGTGGTGGCTTCGTGCCTGGCATTTCTTTCCACCCAAAGGTCAAGGGCGTCGCCTATGCTCGCACAGATATCGGTGGTCTCTACCGTCTCAACGCCGACGATTCCTGGACTCCCGTGACTGACTACGTTTCTACGAACTCTAAGTGGTGAGTTTTTGCGGAAGTCTTGTCTCCCATGCAAAGTAGCCGGTTCATCATACTGATCTACATTGTCGTGCAGGAACCGATGGGGAATCGATGCCCTGGCATTGGATCCTGCCGATGCCAACAAGGTCTATGCGGCCTTTGGCATGTACACAAACAGCTGGTAAGTTGAGGAAACATCCCTACATCTTACAGTTCAGATCACTCATCTCAACAGGGACCCCAACAACGGTGCCATCGGTCGTAGCAATGACAAGGGCGCGACCTGGTCGTTCGTCGATCTGCCTTTCAAGGTTGGCGGTAACATGCCCGGCCGTGGTATGGGCGAGCGTCTCGCCGTCGACCCCAACAACCCAAACATCATCTACTTCGGTGCTCGCAGCGGCAACGGTCTCTGGAAGTCCACCAACGGTGGTGTCTCGTTCAGCAAGGTCACCTCCTTCACGAATGTCGGCAACTTTGCCCCTGACCCAACAGATGCCAACGGGTACCTCAACGACCCTCAGGGCTTGACCTTTGTCACCTTCGATGAGACTTCTGCCGTCTCTGGCGGTGCCACCTCCAGGATTTTCGTCGGCACTGCTGATAACGTTACTGCTTCCGTCTACGTGTCCACCAATGCCGGCTCAACCTGGAGCCCCGTTGCCGGACAGCCCGGCAAGTACTTCCCCCACAAGGCCAGGATCCAGGCCGCTGAGAAGGCTATGTACCTCTCCTACTCTGACGGCACCGGCCCCTACGATGGTGCTCAGGGTGGTGTCTGGCGCTACGATCTCACCTCTGGTGCCTGGAAGGACATTACCCCTGCTTCGGGTGGTGACCTTTACTTCGGTTTCGGTGGTCTGTCCGTTGACGCTCAGAAGCCTGGCACCCTCATTGTCGCCACCTTGAACTCGTGGTACCCTGATGCGCAGATCTACCGATCCACCGATTCCGGCACCACCTGGTCTACTCTTTGGAAGTGGACGAGCTACCCCAACCAGGAGTTCTACTACGGCATCAGCACGCCCAAGGCGCCCTGGATCTACAAGAACTTCATCTCCGTCGACACCAAGAGGCTCGGCTGGATGATCGAGGCCCTCGAGATTGATCCTCATGACTCCAACCACTGGCTGTACGGCACTGGTCTGACCGTCTATGGCGGCCATGACTTGACCAAGTGGGACACCACCCACAACATTACGATCGAGTCACTTGCCGATGGTATCGAGGAGTTCGCTGTGCTCGAGGTCAAGTCTGCTCCCGGCGGTACTGAGCTTTTCTCTGCCGTTGGTGACGACAGCGGATTCACCTTCCCCAACAAGAACTCCCTGGGCACTGCGCCGGCAACTGTCTGGGACACTCCCAGGTTCAGTTCTTCCACCAGCGTCGATTACGCCGGAAACAAGGTTGCCAACGTTGTTCGCGTCGGTAACACCGGCGGCACTGAACAGGTTGCCCTGTCTGGCAACGGCGGTAACACCTGGTACACCCACTACGGCGCTGGTCAGGTTGCCTACGGTGGCGCCGTTGCCCTCTCGGCTGATGGTGATGTCGTTCTCTGGTCCTCTTCCAACCAGGGCGTCCGCCGCTCCCAGACCCAGGGCACCTTTGCTGCCGTGTCCAGCCTTCCCAACAACGCTGTGATCGCCAGTGACAAGCGTGACAACACGGCCTTCTACGCTGCCTCTGGCTCGACTTTCTACCGCTCGACCGACTCCGCCACCAGCTTCAGCGCCGCAGGCACTCTCAGCGGCGCCACCGCCATCCGCGACATCGCCGTCCATCCCCAGGTCGCCGGTGACGTCTGGGTGTCAACCGACGTTGGTATCTTCCACAGCACCAACGCCGGAACCTCCTTCACTCTCGTCTCCTCCGCCGTGACGAACACGTACCAGATCGCCCTCGGCCGCGGCTCCGGCACGACCTGGAACCTCTACGCCTTCGGCACCGGCGCCCAGGGCCCCAAGCTCTACGGCAGCGCTGACCTCGGCGCCTCCTGGACCGACATCCAGGGCGCCATCGCCTGGGGCGCCATCGACGCCAACCGCCTCGAGGGCAGCGGCAACAACGCCGGCCTCGTCTACGTCGGCACCAACGGCCGCGGCGTCTTCTGGGCCCAGGGCACCCTCTCCGGCGGATCCGTGCCGCCTCCCGCCACGACGACCTCCTCGACGGCCGCACCTCCCGCCGTCACCACGACGGCGAGGACGACCACCACCACGTCGACCGTGAGGACCTCTACTACCGTCGTTGCGCCGCCTACCACCGTGGCCACCTCCACGAGGGCCGCTACCACTACCACCGCCGCGCCGCCGGCCACCGGCACTGGTATCGCGCAGCCCTGGGGTCAGTGCGGCGGTCAGGGATGGAGGGGTGCCACGCAGTGCGCTGCTGGGTACACGTGCCAGGTGCAGAACCCCTGGTACTCGCAGTGCCTGACTTGATGAAGCCTGCTGAAGGAGGGTGATTGGGAAAAGGGATTGGCCTGAAGACTGTCAAGATAGGACATGCAGTGCGACTATCTATCGAACTTCGTCATTAATTGACGCTTGTTGTAAACCCACCAGTTGCTGTTCGAAGGGAGGGAACGGAATATGAAAGTAAAAGCTCCTTGAGATTCCGGGTCTATCGATATTTCCTGCTTCTGGCTGCTTGACTTGCCATTGTGAGGTGGTGACTTGTTATGATCTATTGTCGCAAAGTCGAGCATTTTCTGGCCTTGGTAATAAAACGACCTGACATTTTGTAGCACGATCTCAGGTAAGCGACTTCGCCAAGGATGTGCCGCTATTTCAGCTCATGCAAAGCATGTCAGCTGATTGAGTATTGACAGCCCCATTCAGCACCTATGAGGGGAAAGGCCTCAAACCCTCAAAGTGGCGGAGCCGCGTGTTCAATGTTCCTAAGCTTTCCCGCATGACTTTTGCGTGCTCCAGGTCCAACACTGCAAGTCTCAAAGAATCGCAAACCATGTACCTTCTTCGCATCAAGCCTGCTGTCAACGGAAACCCTCTATTCAGTCTTGAGTTCTTTCAAGACAAGTTCCCCCCATATGCGATCCTCTCTCACAGATGGGGCTCGGCATCCGATGAAGTCACGTTTCAAGAGCTCAAGTCTGGTGATCTCGCGGCGAGGTCGAAGAAGGGTTACGCGAAGATTCTAGCATGTTGTGTCCGATCATTAGATTACGGTCTCGAATACGCCTGGATCGACACATGCTGCATCGACAAGTCTAGCAGCGCCGAGCTATCCGAGGCCATCAACTCCATGTATGCCTGGTATGAGGCTTCGACCATATGTTTTGCTTATCTTGACGATGTGCCGATGGCAGGCCCCGCAGATTTATACGCCATCGACTCGCCTTTCCGGAAGAGCGCCTGGTTCACACGTGGCTGGACGCTCCAAGAATTGATCGCGCCATCAGAGGTCTACTTCATCAGCCAGACCTGGAGCCGGTCTCCCTTGGGTTATAAAACGACCATGGCTCCTTTACTGGAAGAGATCACCGGGGTTAAGGACGGCATTCTACGCGATCGCGACAAGCTTCATGATGCCAGTATTGGAGAGCGGATGTCATGGGCGTCAAGGCGCGTGACCACGAGGATTGAAGACGAAGCCTACGCACTGATGGGCATATTCGGCGTGTGCATGCCAGCGATATACGGCGAAGGTCGCAAAGCGTTCTACAGGCTCCAGGACGAGATCATGCGGACCAACCCGGATCATACCATTTTCGCCTGGTCCATGCCTCCAAACATGACATGCCCAGATGACATTGGCATGCTAGCTTCGTCGCCACGTATGTTCCAAGACTTCATCAGCCACCGGGTTGTCGATTACAAGACGTTCGTCAACGCGTTTCCGCACAGCACTCGTCGCATGAAGCCAGATTATAGCATCACCAATTTCGGCCTACATATACACCTGCCGCTGATGAAGATGGACGGGCACTTTGAAGGCTATTATCTCGCTTTTCTAGCTTGCTCCCCTCTTCCACAGTCCGAAACTCGACCACTACGATTCGTCGCTGTCATCCTACGGCCACGTACTGACAGGCCAGATGGGCATTTCTACCGAACGCGGCTTGGTTCGATTTCTCTACCCTGTTTCACCATGTCCAAAAAACAAGCAGACAACATGGATTCCATGATGCTCTGGATCTCAGTCGGAGCCAGCGGCATGC
This sequence comes from Verticillium nubilum, assembly GCA_002851675.1. Lineage (NCBI taxonomy): Eukaryota > Fungi > Ascomycota > Sordariomycetes > Glomerellales > Plectosphaerellaceae > Verticillium > Verticillium nubilum. The sequence continues at coordinate 195,311 of NMXI01000038.1, read as the reverse complement.
CACGCTCCAGAATCGGGGCGAAGCTCAGCTCAAGGAAGACGACCTCCGGGACCATCACATGTGTATACCCAACAGACCCGAGAGTCCTGCCCATCTTCCAGCCCCATCATGCTGCAGAGCAGCGGCCGACCCTCATTAAACCGTTACATCCGACACAAGACCAGCATCTACGCCTCCTCCGGGACCCTGATCATGGCTTCATGACGCTCATGCATGGCATGTACGATGTTAAAGGAAGCCACATGCACTGCTTGTTCGAATTTCACCCTGACCGCTACGCCGTGCTATCGATTCCACCAAGCCTGTATCCCGGACAGCAGACTCACACACTCGTCGCCATTGGCGTCCGCGACGGACGACTGTGGATGGCGCAGGAGCCTGCTTCGTCGGCCTTCGTCTTTGCAGCGACATACTCTCGCAGTGAATATTCTAGGTTCGACTGCTACAACGGGGATTCAGTCTGGTACACCGCGCCTCACTTAGTACAGATAGCCGCGCCGCAAATAACGGGATTCGAGGATCCGAGGGCTGAAGTCACTGTGGGAAAAGTGTCAATGGTAATCGAGATACGATTGTCCATGTCCTAGTCTGTGTAGCTTCATCGAGAGGCTATCTAGTCTACAGCAGCAGTATAGCCAGTGTATCCTAATCCATGGAAATATCTCCCAGGAACGACGTGATTCTTTTCAACATCCATTCTTGAGCAGCCACTTCTGCGACGCTGTGATTGGACTCGGGGTTCACGGCAGACTGCGTACTTGCGATGCCTTGAGGACAGGCCTTGATCCACCGCGCAAGGAGGCCTTCTTTGTCTACCGTGGGGGGAACCGACTCGTCTTTTCCAGCCGGCATCAGCAACACGGGTTTATCGAACCTTCCGAATGTACGGGAGAGTGTTTCATCATCAAAGTCGGAGGAGAAGTAGTCGTCGTCACCTCTGTGGCTAATGTCAGTGCTACGCTCCAATTACTTCGTGTCCAAGCTTGGCCACGACAGCTGCGTTTTGACATACCCTTCGGCGGCGAGTGAGTTCCAGCGATACGCTGTCACGGGCGAATTGAATATGGGCGGTATTGAAGCTCGAGGCATGGCGTCGTCTTGCTTGCCGTCGGCAATCATGCTCTTCGCGGTGGCGATTGTAGCTTCGAGGTACTCTGCGGGCATGCTCATGGTCGCGGTCTCGCGATCAGACACTGGGGACTGAAGGATGTATCCGTCTACGGGAGGATTGTTGTATTGGACGCGGTTGGTGTACTCGATACAATCCTGGCAGCCTGTTTCCCGACCAGTCAGCTCGTTCTGTCAAGCCACCCTCCAGGCCATGGCGTTCTTACCGGTGGAAACTCCCATCAGAACGATCTTGTTCTTTCCCAAACCGCGAAGATAGGCGACTAACGAGGCGATATCCTCCGCGTCGTTGGCAATACTTGAGAACCCAAAGCCGGAGTAAGAGCTCCGCATGCGAAACTCCCAGACGGAGAAGCCCAGCTTCGGAGCAGTAGCAAATCCATCAGCTAGGATCTTGGGTATCTGACTGGTGTGCGGGCCACCGGTAAGGCCGCCGATGAATATTAAAGCATTGGGTGATGCTGTAGATCCGCTTTCGTAGGCGCATGAGTGAGGTGTCGACGATGGGAACGGATGAACGATGACGGGAAAAGGTGTAGGCCCGGTCCTGCTGGTGACCGGCTCTTGGTAATCGTTGGTCATGTTGAAGTCAGTTTTGCGTTGTCCTGTTTGATTGCTTCGGTTGACGAGAAGAACAAACTGATAAATATTTCTTCAAATTTATACCTGCAAGTGCTCCTCGGTGAATGGGTCTGTCGTGGTGGTGAATCACTGGTGATCGACTGGATCCCTCCAGCTTACACCAATACGAATACGACACTTGCCAAGGTGGGACGACGACGACAATCAAGCACGGATCGCCGCAGCTGCCGTTCGAAAGCTCCATTGAACAAGGTAGGCAGTCGAATGACGAATCACGTAATTATTTCCTCGTAGTCTACTGTGGATAGGGTGAGATTCAGGATTCAACCGGCATCTGGTGTTTTGACAGGTCCATCATGAACTAGACCTTGTGCGTCTTTAGCCGACGGTCACCGCTTCAATAGATTCTCCCTGGTTCGTGGATCAAAGGCGGACTGTACCAAGGATCCACATAAACTAGGGTACTCAAATCGCCGACCCAAGCATTGCTTCGAGCGTACATCAGTGGCTGTGATATGATCAGAGCGTGCGTGCCATCCCACGCTCCACGCTCCAGGTTATTGGTGATGATTGGGTGGGTGAGAGGAGTATGTGGTATATGTGGCTCAAGATGGTAAGCCTCTTCCACGAGGTAAAACTATACTCTTGTAGAGACACAAGTTGATGGCTATGTGATTCTAGCCAAGGACTCATGCTCCAGCCACCATTGTGGTCAGTACGATGGTTATATCCCTGGAGGCCCAGGAGTACCTTGATGGCTAGTCCTTCGTTGGCCCTATCTGAGCAAGTGTAGTCGAGATGCCCAACGTCGTCAACAATGAACGCTGGAGCCACAAGGCGAGAGAAGTGATTCGGATATTAAGCAATGATTGCCCCCGCAGCAAATAGCAGCCTCGGCGACGAACCACACATCCGGGCCGGCACGGAGAGGTGGAGCCGCAAACGGCGGGGAGGCCGGGTGGCTGAGGAATACGGTCGGGTCGGTGGCTGCGCTAAATTGAGCAAGTTTACGTCCACGATCACGTTCAAGACGCTAATCAAACCCCCCGTTCAGGGCATTGATTGGCCCCTGGCGGTGACTGAACAGGGGCGACTGCCTAAAGCGAACAACCTCAGCTCTCGGATTCAATCATCAACTTCACCTCTTCACCTCTTCATCTCACGACATTGATTCGCTGTTGGCGCGTCTCCATCCAGATTTCGACCTCGCCCCCCCCGGCCGAGGCTTTTGCGCTTCTGAAGCACTGTCCATCATTCGATCGACACCTTGAGGTCGACCCAGTCGCTCTTTATGACCCCACAGGCATTGCAGCGAAAAGGGGCAGCCTCCACTCTTACCATCTCCCTCGTCTTCTCATCCCATCTCATCGGGCAAACCACCGCTCATGGCCATGGAGAGAAGCCGGCCCACGGCCTCATCGGCTATGGCATTCCCATGTACGACCCTCCGTGCGCCTTCGCCTGCCGAGATGCCATTGCCCCGCATCGCCTGAACTGCTCGACTGCTGAGCCAAAGGCCAAGCGACACGGGGGCCATGAATCCAAGTTCATGACGACGCCTGAGTGTTTCGCTACGGATGATTCATATCTGGAGTCGCTGGCTTGGTGCATACAGTCACGCTGCGATGAGCTAGAGACGTGGGCCATCGACAAGTTCTGGGGTACAGATGTCATCTGGAACCAGGGTGTGCATCGTGAGACACCAAAACTCGGCTTCCACGATGCCCTATCAAAGGCGGCAAAGGCGCCGACCGAGGAGATGGAGGAGCACGAAGTTTTGCAAGGTGTGAAACATGTTCCCGACAAGGATTGGGACAAGACGTTCGCCATGGTGAGGACGTTTGCTCGGATTGAGACGTCCAACTCCAAGTACGGGTACGTCGACTGAGATTCCCCGCGAACACATCCCAGATGATTGACCAAGAGTATAGCATCATCGTTGTCCTCGCGGCCATCTTGCTTCCCATCTTCATCACCCTTTTTAGCAGCCTCGCAGGCTCCACCAAGCTCGAGGCCTACGCCTTGACAAACTTCATCTACCCTTCACTCTGGGGCCAGCGTCATCTTGTTCCTGTTCCCCTCGATGCCGGACTCCTCCCGACACGCGGCCAAATGGCCTTCATTACCTTCCAGTTCCTCCTCAACTTTGTTCTCTCCATTTTCGGTTACAACTCAGTTGGTCCTGCCTGGTCGGTAGATAATATTCGCAAGCTCGAATTCTTCGCCAACCGCGTCGGCATACTCTCCTTCGCCAACCTCGCCATAGCCATCCTCTTCGCGACCCGCAACAACCCCCTCGTCAAGCTCACCGGATGGTCGTACAGTTCTTTTCTTTTGTACCACCGCTGGACGGCGTACCTGTGCGTACTCCAGGCTCTTCTCCACTCGGGCATCTGGCTCGCCCTCCACATCCACGTCTTGCCGAAGAAGTTTGCCCAGGCCTATTGGACCATCGGCACCCTGTCGATGGTGGCATGGTGCCTCATGATCCCGTTGTCCGTGCTTTTCGTGCGCCGTCGGTATTACGAGTTCTTCCTCAACTTTCACATCCTGTTGGCGGCGTTGTCTATTGCTGGGTGCTACTATCACATTTACTTCAAGTTCAGCCACGCCTTTGGTTACGAAAACTGGATCTACCTGGCGTCCCTCATCTGGATCGTCGAGCGCCTCGTCCGGCTTGCGAAGCTGGCCAAGAACGGCATCCGCCGGGCCACCATCACCGTCATTGACGACGAGTACATCATGGTCACAGTCCCAGGCGTCAAAGCAACGGGCTACGCCTACCTCTACTTTCCCTCCCTCAGCTGGCGCGTCTGGGAAAACCATCCCTTTTCCATCTCCTCCTCCATTCAAGACGGCGCGGCCCTCGACTACACCCCCGACGCGGAAGGCGACCTACCCTTCGAGCTAGTGGGCTCCGACTCGGAAACAAGCGCCGACCTAGAAAAAGAACGCGCGCACGACTTCGACGAGGTTCCGAACGGCAGTCATTCCCTCCGACCAGATAGCATCCCTCTGACGCCCGTGACGCCTCAGACGCCCCATTCAGGCACCGCCCTCCTCACTCGCGAAGACGATGAGGATGATGATGAGCCTTCGAAGAACGCATCCCCCACGCCCTGCCTCACGTTTCTCATCCGCCGCGAAAAAGGCCTAACTGCCAAACTCGCCGCTTCCTCATCCCTGCCCGTCCTCGTCGAGACGGCGCCCCCGCCATTATCCCTCAACCGCTACGCCACAGACCCGCACGTCGTCTGCCTCATCGGTGGCGCCGGCATCACGACTGTGAATCCGCTCCTCGCGGCCCGTTCGAGGCTGCCCCACGCCAGGACGGCGCTGTACTGGGGCTGTCGGTCGTCGGCGCTGGTGAGGCAGGTTGGCGTCGAGAGGCTGGTTGGGCCGGGGCTTGATGTGAATGTGCGGGTTGGGGCGAGGTGGGATGTCAGGGAGGTCCTAGGACGGGAGACGGCTGGGAGAGGAGGGGATGTTGTGGTTATTGTAAGTGGGCCGGCGGGTATGGCGGATGAGGTGAGAAGGGTGGTTGTCGAAGTTAATCGGGGGAGGAGGAGAAGGGGTGTTGACGGGGTTGTGAGGTTGGTTGAAGAGTGCTTTAGTTGGTGATGCTAATATTAATGATAGACAATACGATAGATGGTCAATGACATAAAGGATACATATTCCTTTTCTAAGCAGTGCAAACTACATGAACCTTGGGCGCTGAGCTATGGCAGATAGGCGTAGCATTTGGCGAAGGTTCTCGAGACGGAAAACAAACGATGTAGCTCTGGTCCTCTGGATTCTGCTCCCATGTCGCCCGAGACCGCGCACCAGTAGCACTGAAACGATGCGACGTCTTTTGAACGGCGCCATGTGTGTCTCAATGGCACAGACGGCCCCGATATGAGATCGATGATTCCCGCTTCTGCTTTGGCTTTCCTGGAGCACGATCTCACGAGAGCAGGGTTCCTCTGCTTGACCCCGACCCGGCTCACCCCGGCACTCTCCTCAACCGCGCCGGTCCATTGACTTGCTAACGTCTTGTTTGACCAAGTGATGTAAATACAAACAATTATCAAAACATTATCTCCACCGTTATTTCTATGCAGACTGAATGGGAAGCCGACGCGAGTTTCTCGTCATGTCACCTCGTATTTCCTCATTAAAGTCGCGCCCGATACCACACAGTAATGACTCGGGTCGACCACCACCAGAGACTTGTGCAGCAGCTCCTCAATGCACAAGTCACACGCACAGTGACAGGCCAGCCAGAGTTGTCGCAAGGAACCAATCTCCTACGCCAATTTGTCGCAGCAATCAGATCACCGGTGTCAGTGTCTCATGAATCATCAATCTTGACGATGGTCACCAAAAGTCTCGCCCTCAGCGACCTGGCAGAGGTCGGCATGGGGCCTGGGCAATATTTCTGCACATAGCGTTCAACATCAAGTACCGAGACGCGAGAGATTAAACCCAGGCCAGTCTCGGCCCCTCGATCGGCGTTCAGTGGCGGCCTCGAGTGAGACACACAGAAGCATTGTTTGCCTCGACAATAACTGCCCAGCATGATGTGCTCTTCACTGGTCCAGAAGTATCAGAAGCTTGCCAACAATCACCATCAAGACGTTTGGTTCCATGGCCACATGCCCAAGGTACTTCCACATGCTCATCAAGATACCGAGGTCGCTATCCAACGACTCGCCTCACACCCCCAACTGCGCCTGCAAGACATCAGGGCACGTCGAGAAAAGGTTCGACCTGCCCGCATGCCAATCTTGACCCATATGACCCTGATTGGCCTCCATGTCCAGCTCTCTTTGCTCAAAGAGGGGTAGAGCACTGCATCACCAAGACCCAAGACCTGATCCCCTGCAACCCCGGTCCATCCCCATGTAGTGGAACCTTAATCGAGCATCAACACTGGCCTCTTCGCCCCTTTGCCAAGCTTCTGAAAGCGGCATGCCTCTGGGGCTGTTTGCTGCGGCTGGGCCTCCCATAGGACAAGACCCGGGCCACCATATCTGAAAGGGAACACGAGCGAATGGCGAACTTGTCTTACTCTGGCAACTGGGGGTTTAGCGCGAGATTTCCTCGAGTCGAGATGCCTGCCCAGGTCCCAGGTCGAGCTTGGCATTACCCCAGGTCACACCTGTGAGGGTTCCTCTGAACGGACATCCATGCCCCTCTCGACCACGGCGACATAAAGAAACAGCTTGGCCCTGTTTGTCCTTGCCCCTGGCGTGTGATGCTGGCGATGAAGGTTGTTGAGAGGTGATGCCCTGGTGAAGATCATTGCACGATTGAGAACTGAGGTCCCGGCACAATAAGGTCGCAGCTTTCGCACAGCTGGCTGGCTGACTGAACCCTGTTGCTTCTCTTCTTCCCAAGCACACTGTCGGTCAGACTGCCCAAGATGGAGGAAAAGAAGGATGCAGTCGAGCATTTCGACAAGGTCTTCAGCAATGGAAGCGTCACGTCGACACCGCTCGAGACGAACGAGTTCACCCACCTCAAACTCCGACAATCTCTCTGGAAATGGCGTCGCATCGTCTTCTACTGCATGGGCATGACTTCGGCCATCCTCATGTACGGCTACGACTATGTCATCGTCGGCACCGTCTCCGCCATGCCCAGCTTCCAGTGCGTCCCCTATCTCGACCCCTCCCACCTTACCACCAGCAACAAGCCCCTAACAGACAGCGCAGAAACGACTTTGGATACCAGCTCGACGGCGAATGGATCCTGCCCTCCCTTTGGCTTGGCCTCTGGAATTTCGCCTCCCCAGGCTGCTCCATGATCGGCGCCCTCGCCGGGGGCATGTTCCAAGACCGCTACGGCCGCCGCGGCTCCCTCGCCGTCGGCGCCTTCCTGTCCGCCATCGGCGTGGCCGTCTGCTTCGTCTCCAACCTCCCCGGCGACATCGACACGCGCCGCGGCCTGTTCCTCGCGGGCAAGGGCTTCCAGGGCGGCGCCATCGGCATGGTTATGGCCACGACGCAAACGTACATGTCGGAGGTGCTGCCGCCGAACCTGCGCGGGCCGCTGCTCGCCTTCTTCCCCATCTTCACGCTTCTCGGCCAGCTCGTCGGCGCCGGCGTAATCTACGCTTGCCTCGACCTGAGCAACGGGTACACCATCTGCTTCGCGACGCAGTGGCCCTTTTCGGCGCTGCCGATGGTCGTCGCCTTCCTCATACCCGAGAGCCCGACGTATCTCGTCCGCAAGGGCCAGCACGAGAAGGCGCTCAAGGCGCAGAAGAGGCTCGACGAGCCTGGCGCGGACACGGTCGCGGCGCTGAGTGTCATTCAGAGGAATATCGAGCATGAGAGGGAGCAGGCGCAGGCGACGTATACTGATTCGTTCCGGAAGCCGAACCGCAGGCGGACGTTCATCGTCATGTTTGCAAACTTGCTGCCGCAGCTTTTCGGACTGACGCTGCTGTCCAAGTCGAGTTACTTCCTGCAGATTGTCGGCATGGATGATGATAAGAGTGTCATCATGCTGATGCTTGGCATTGTGTGCGGGCTGCTTACGAACATTTTCAGCATCTGGATCTTGTCCAAGGTGGGCAGGAGGAAGCTCATGATCACCTCGTTGAGTGTTGCCGCCCTGCTGTGGGCCGGTATGGGCATCGGCGGGATCTGGTCTGGCAATGTGGTCGTCGCGTAAGTCAACATACCTTCTCCGCCGTCGCGCGTTGTGACCTGTCATGCTGACTAGAGAACAGGTACACCGCGGCGTCCATGATTGCAGTCGTCATCACCACGAGTTTGGGCGTCTGGCCCTGCTCCCACGTCGTCAGCGCAGAGACATCGGCGCTCCACCTGCGAGCCAAGGCGCAGGGAATCGGCTGGTTCACTTCTGGTGCGGGCAACTCGATCTTCGGGTTCGTGCTGCCGTACATCTTCAACCCGGATCAGGGAAACCTCAGGGCGAAGACCGGGTTCGTGTTCGCAGGGTTATGTCTGCTCGCTGCTATCGTGACGTTCTTCGAGGTACCGGAGATGAAGGGCAGAACACCGGGCGAGATTGATCGCATGTTTGAGCTCGGGCTGTCGGCGGGGCAGTTCAGGAGGTGGCAGAACCCGAGTGCGGGAGCGACCAACAATGAGGGGGAGAAGCAGGACGGAAGCAGAGGCCCAGAGACTCCTGTTTGAGGACTTGATAGGCATGCCACTGATGTTTATTCAGCTCCGATAATGCTAGTATCTAAAGTGTTCGATTACCAAATGTCCCTGGCTTGACGGCCAATATTGATCTTGCTCACCTTCGAAATATAATGAGGACCAATGAAGGGGCAACACAAGACCTAGCATTGCTCGCCTTGGGTAACGGGAGCATGATGTTTGCGTCTAAAACATACTGAGCATAATTCGGCGCCCTCGACGGCTATGATACCCTCAAGCCTTCACCATCTCCTGCCTCAATCCCGGCGACACAGCCCCGACAACTTTCTCCCCCTCAAACTTGAAGTCAATCTCGTCAATCGGCAGCCCCGAAAACCTCAGCCCATCCTGCGTCAGCCAAGTCTCGCACTGCTTCGCGAAAATCCCAGTCTTGTTCTTCGCAGGCTGCCCCTCAAAGTACACCAACCACCGATCATCCTCGCCAGTAGGGTACGCCCTTGCGTCGACGCTCACGAGGTTCTCGCGGCCGGGAAAGCCCAGCCAGGCATCGAGGATGCTGCCTTTGCCGAGGGTCCATTCGTCGATCTTTAGTCCTGGGCCGTCGTCGACGGTGAGGGTCAAGGAGCCCGTTTCGGACTTGTATGTCCCCGCGTAGACAGCTTCGGCCTGGGACCGCGTCAGGGCTTCAAGTGAGGGAATGAGGCCGCGGACAACGACGTCAAGGAGGTCCATGACGGCAGGGAAGGCCTGCTCGCCGGCGGTGTTGATCGAGATGCCGACGCCGTAAGCGGGGAGGAAGGCAATGTGTGCAGCGTAAAACGGCACGTTACCCGTCTTGGTATACATTTCAATGGGACGCCCGTCCGGTGTCAGACCCTCGGGCCGGTAGATCTCCCAGGGCATGCCGACGGCGTCGCCGGGGGTTGCGGTGAAGACGACAGGCTTCAGCCACATGTCCGTGTCGGCGCGGGAGAGCTGCTTGTGGGTGAGAACACTACGTATGAAGGACTGCAGGTCGTTGGGCGTGGAGAACATGCCGCCGGTGCTGTCGTAGTTGACGAGGGGCTGGGTGTACCACTGGGCGCCTCCTCCGATGGGGATGATGCCGTTTTCGACGGGTGGCACCTGGGTGCCGGTGTTGTTGAGCTGGAGGGGGGCAGCGATGCGATCTTGTAGGGCGTCGGCGTAGGAGGATGAGGTGATGTTGTCAATGGCGAAGCCGAGGATGATGTAGGCGAGGTTGCTGTAGGCGGCGTTGGTGCCGGGATGCCAGGTTAGGTTGGAGAACTTGAGGCCATCAAAGAATTCTGCGAGAGTCAGTATCTGCTGCATGAGAGATGGGTATGACAGAACTGTAAACTTGCCTCCGCGGGTGCAAGGTGCCTCGCCAATCTGGATGGCGTCGCAGGTGGGCAGACCCTCTGGGATGGGAATTTTGGGCAAGCCGAGTTGTGCGAGCATCAAGGGCGGTAACGTGGCTGAGAGGTCATACACAAAACCTAGGGGAGAGGTCAGTCTCATGAAGCTGTGATACAACTGAGGATTGCCTACCATCTTTGTTGACACCAGCAAGCTGGCTCGCCAGCATCCTCAGGGTAGTGTCCTTGTACTTGGCCACGCCTTCAAGCTCCGAGACAAATTGCCAGACGGGCAGGTCGAGGTTGAGACCATCTTCGAGAAGGAGGGAAAGGACGGTGAACACCTTCGTCACAGATCCAATACGGTAAATGGTCTCGCCGTTGACTTCATCAACGCCTGTGTCGTTGCGAAGCGGTGCTGTGTGGTGAAACTCGAAGAAAGTCTCTTCGGCAGTGGTGATTTCCACGGAGAAGGATGTCGTCGTGACGTTGAAGTCATTCTGGCACGACTTGACGACTCTTTCAAGGCTCTCCCTGAGGATTGCAGTGAAGTTGTTGCTGGAGTTAATCTTGGGATTGGGCAGGACGGCGCCAGTAGGAGGGCAGTAGGCCGCGATCAAGGGCAGCCCAGCAAAAGCTGCCAACGCTCTTGTGGTCTTCATGATGGGAGGACAACGAACGAACGGGGTTATCGAGTCAAATGTATAACGACGTGGATCGAATGATTACAGAGATGACTACTGGGAGAAAAAAGTAGGTGATTGCTTGTGACGGGTGAGGTGGTAGAGTCGAGGCAATACTTAGAAGAATCTGGTTCTACTTATACTATCACAAGTTGATCGCGAACTAAACGAACGCTTGTATCGTGGTTGATGCCATAGCCTCATTATCACGTACAGATGTAATCGGGAGAGTCCGAGGGATCCAACGGTAATTGACGCGACAAGGGCATTCTCGCACTTCCCAGGTATCGTCGAATTCACAACACCAAAAGCTTGGATTCTCCTCGTCACCTTATAGGGCTGACAGGCAGCAGAGTCTATAACTCATTGGCTGGTTCGGTCTTCTGAACGTCGCCTTGGGAGGCTTATTTGAGTCTCTTTGCTTATTAGTTCTCGTCCAGGCCCGCAGCCGCAGGGCCACGAAGCCCACGCGGCATGAGGCGTCAGCATTAAGTCCCGACGATCGGAGGATTCAGCGGCGGGGAAGGATCGCTAAGTTGCCCTGGGATGTGAGTACTAGAGCTGGGTGACACAGGCTGTGCACAGCCCTTGTCTGCCGTGTGTGGATGCTCTCGAGTGCGAGTCGGCAAATCAGGGGAGGCCCGATGCTTCGTTGGGAACATCATCCCAGCGTGTCGGAGGCTGGAGATCCAAGTTAGATCTCGAGCTCTGATCCCCAAGCCTTTTCCTGTGTTGTGCGATGGTGGCCCTGGTCTCTGTTCGTGGGTTGATTTTGCTACGAACACTGCATCTTCTTTCCAACGGCCCAACGACTACTGTCCCGAAGGGCATGTTGGATACTACTGCTGTTCTTGCTTGCTGCTGGACCCGGCTACGTGTCTAATATATTGAACTGGCCCAGTTCGACTTGTCGTCTTCTGTACTCGGCAGACTGCAGGCCTGACTGGGTCAAATGGGAAGAGGCTAAGCAGGTCATGTACTCAAAGAATCGGCAAGTTGAGTTGAGTATGTTTTGAGTGTGCCAATGAAAGTTTGATTGACCAAAAACACCGACTACGAACTACGGCTGCACCTGCAAACGAGGTGCTTCTCAATTCATTTGTCTTGTTTTGGCGTCCAAAGATTAGCATGGCAAACAGGCGTAAATCATGACTTCATACTTGTCGTCTGCTATTATATACAAGACTTAGCCGGCATCTCCAAGCTTGCGCTCACGGCTTCCACTGTCGTGCCTCCAACGGCAAGACGACGCTCTGCAGAACATCTGCTGCCGTCTCACCCAGCGAGATAGCGTACTCTCCGCCCTGAATCACCCAATGCTTCGATGCCTCATCAAATGATGCAAAGTCCTTCAACGAGACGGAAACCTCAGCCCTCTTTGACTCTCCAGGCTGAAGTCGCACCTTAAGGAATCCCGCCAGCGTCTTGACAGGCGTGTCTGCCGAAGCCTGCGCCCTACCAGCATACACCTGCACCAGAGTGCCGCCCTCAACACCTCCCGTATTCTCGACATCGACACTAACGGTGTAGGTATCTTCAGCATCAGAAGCCTGGACTACCTTCATCGCGCCATACTCAAAACTCGTATAGGAGAGACCATGGCCAAAGGGGAAGTTGACCTTCTCCTTCGCGAGGCGGTCGAAATGGCGGTATCCCACAAAAACCCCCTCCTCATACGTGACCTTGAGTTGCCCATCAACATACTCGCCCGGGAAGTTCCCATGCGCCGGCGCATCCTCGATCAGCCGGGGGAAGGTCACCGGCAGACGGCCCTCAGGGTTGACAACACCAGTGAGCACATCAGCAATAGAGTTGCCGCACTCCTGACCCGGGAACCAAGCCTGCACGAGACCTCGCACCTGGTTCAGCCAAGGCATGGCCACCGCGACACCCGTCGAGTTGACGACGACGGTATTGCCATTCGCCTTGGCCACTGCAGCGACGAGTTCATTCTGCCTCCGGGGGAGATCGAACGAGTCCTGGTCGCGCCCCTCCGTCTCCCACTGGGGATCGTGGCCCGTGAAGACGACGACCATGTCCGCTGCTTCAGCGACGCTCACGGCCTCCGCCTGCAGGTCAGCGTCGTGGACGGACTCGAGGGAGAAGCCGACGCGGACGCCGCTACGGCCTTCGAGGATCTCGAGACCGATCTTGCGAGGGGGGTCGCTCCTGATGTGAAGGCGGTGTTTCCTGCCGCCTTCAAAGTGATGCTGGAACTCCTCTTCGGGAGCCGCCAGGAAAAGGGAGCCCATGGGATCGCTCGAGTTGCCCTTCTGCTCCCAGATGAGCTTGTCGTCAACGTAGACCTTTGTCGGGCCGAGACCGGAACAGGCGATGTAGTGGGCGCCTGACTCAAGGGGCGTGAAGTCGGCGATGATCTCGAGCGCTCGCCAAAGAGACTCCTGGGAACCTAGGGGCGAATACGCCGACAAGGTCTGGCCGTGACTCGTCTTTGAGGGCTCCGTCTTCCCATCCTCGAACAACAGTCGCGTGAATCCAGGCTGGCCGTCAAGACCGACGACTGTGCCGCTGCCGCCGTCCTTGTTGATGGGCGCCAGAAGACGCTCGCGGTGGGCGCCTTGCGCAAAGGTGAATTCGACGTCGTCGCCGAGGGCAGCATGAAGACCATCCCATGGCATGACCTTGTAGTAGGCGTTGACGGCCGCACTGCCACCGCCGTGGGCGAGGGCATCCTTGGCGAAGCCGATGAGCGCGATCTTCTTCCCCTTCAGATCCTCCTTCTTCAAGGGCAGGATGCCGTCGTTTTTCAGAAGCACCATGCCCCTGGCACCGGCATCTCGAATGATAGATCGCAGCTCGGGCTCATCCGTGGACACGCCTAATTCCTGGGGATCAGACTCGTCTTCAAACGCCTTGAGCTTGAAAGCCCATTCCAGAACTCCCCTAACTCGCTCGTCGATGACGTCCTCCGTCACCTCTCCCCTCGCCAGCGCATCCTTGACGGCCTGAGGCTTGCGTATCCTCGGAGGTCCCGGCATCTCCAGATCCATACCAGCCTTCAAAGCTGCTGCCACAGAGTTGGTGCCGCCCCAGTCGCTCATAACGAGTCCCTTCCACCCCCACTCTCCTCGCAGCACCGTCTTGAGCAACCACTCGTGATTATCGCAGTGCTGCCCATTAACATGGTTATAAGCCGTCATGACCGCCCAAGGCTTCGCTTCCCTAATCGCAATCTCAAACGGCTTCAGGTAAATCTCCCTCAGTGCGCGTTCGCTAATAGTCTCGTCAACCGTCGTCCTCTTCGTCTCCTGCTCATTCGCGACGAAATGCTTGATCGTCGCGCCCACACCACGCTCCTGTAGTCCGAGGATGTACTGCGCCGCCATCTTGCCCGCGAGGAACGGATCCTCGCTGAAAGACTCAAAGTTGCGCCCGCCGAGCGGGTGACGGTGGATGCAGACGGTCGGACCGAGGAGGACGTGGGCGCGCTTGCCTCGGGCCTCGGCGGCGAGGGCGCGGCCGGTGCGGCGGGCGATGAGCGGGTCGAAGGTCGAGGCGAGAGAGCAACCGGCTGGGAAGCAGGCGGAGCGGATGGACTCGTCTGTTGCTGCTGAGCGGACGCCGTTGGGGCCGTCGACGGATTTGATGGATGGGACGCCCTTGGAGGGGATGTCTGTTGACTCGGAGAAGCTCTTGCCCGCGAGGAGGGAGATCTGGGATGACAGTGAGTGAGGTTTCCATGATTTGATGGTTGGAGTCTTACCTTTTCATCTATTGTCAACGTCGCGAGGACGGTTTCAACGTCTAGTTGTGAGATATAGCGACCCATGATGAATGCTGAAAGACAATGCCCGCTATGATCAGAATGCGATGACTTTTGAGCCCGAACGTGAAAGAAACGATCAATATCGCGGTCTTGTTTCTCTTCATTGCCCCTCAATGTAGCCATGAGGGGGCCATGAGGTCCCTTAAGACATGTCCCATTGTGGATGTGTGTTCCGAAGATCGTGGCCGTTCCGACTCAAACCGTCAGAATTATAATTAGCGAGAATAGTTGGTTGACATCAGGCTGAAAGCGCTCCGGGTGTCGTCCGGAAGCCCCTCGGATCTCGCCTTGACCAGCGTATTTGCTCCGAACTCTCCACATCAACGCCTGTGCCGGCTTGACCCCTGGGGCTGCCTACTAGTATCCTGACGCCATGGAAACGGCCGACGAACTGAAAGGATTTAGCATTGTCTTAGCTGTTCCGAGACACCACGGGATCGCTTCATCACACCGTATCGCCGTCGATGTTCCAGGCCAACTAAACAAACGCGAGCTGCCATCCATGATGGACTGTCTGTCCTGCCGTCGATTACCGCCGATTACCGCCTTGACGCTACTGATGCACACAAACAGCAGCACCCTAAGCGTCTTCGTACCCGACTGCAACTACGTCCGCTTGAACCGCAAGCCGACAGGCGTTATACTGACCTATTTGGTTCGGCGCGTGACAGGCTCGTACTCACTCCCATCGCTTGCTGTCACATGACGGGTGTGGATGCGTCGCGTCGGCGTACTCTTGAAGAACGGGGGCCTAAGTGTATAGGGGCCTCAATGGATGGGGTCCACAGAGATGGTTCATAAAAAGCGATAGCTCGCTAGCAAATGCCAACGGACTGAAAATGGCCAGTCTCGCTTCAATCACTATCGAACATGCCAGGAGTTAACGTTGCTCACCCACATTTGGAACACCCCCCCATTTGGAACACCCCAAAATCCCTCACCGCCACCCCAACCCCCCTTCTTCAACTTCACACATCTTTACCAATTCTACTGCAATTCCTTCTAAATTCAAGATACCAATACTTCAGTTACTAATGCCTCGATATACAGAAGACGAAATCAGTCAGGCTCTCGAGGCTATTACAAACGGTTAATTAATTAGGAAGGCTTCGATCCAATGGGGCATTCCAGTTACTACCCTTTATAATAGGATTCAGGGCACCTAATCTAGGGCTATCGCATCTTCAGCCTAGCAGAAGCTATCCCTAACGCAGGAAAAGCATCTAGTAGAATGGATACGGATCTAGGCTGCCCTAGGGCTTCCGCCGACCCATTCCCAAGTCAGGGAATTTACAGAACGTATCCTACGCCTATACGGGGGGGCCCAGACGATCGGAAAGAACTAGTTCTAAGCCTTCTTACGCAGGAACCCTTCTATTAAGGTCTAAAGAGCTAGACCTATAGATTCCTAGCATATTAACGGGGCGTTAACTAACGTAATTAGGAACTAGTTCCGTCTCCTAGCTATTCCTGAGATTAAGGCTATCTAACTAGTTAACCGCTATAATATAGATGAGACTGGGATCCTCGAGGGCCGAGGGTTAAATAGTCTAGTCCTAGGCTCGTTAGAAGCCTAGAATCTACGTAAAAAACAGCCTAGTTCGAGGGCCTGGACGTCTATCCTTGAGTATATTAGCGCGATAGGCACTATAGTACCTCCCTTAGTTATATATAAAGGAAAATTAGTCTAATAGTAGTAGTTTCCTCTAGACCTATAGCCCTATAGTAGCTAGAAGTTCGCTATAACCGAAAATAGATAGACCGATAACGATATAGCTATCTTCTAGCTTACGGAGATCTTTATCCCTTCTACCTAACTAACCGACCCCTTAATAGCTAGGCTTCTAATCCTAGACGGCTACGGTAGCTATAAGTTAATAGAATTTATATATCTCTACTATAGTAATAATATCTACTTAGTATTCTTACCTCCCTATACGTTATACGTTCTATAGCCTCTTAACTAGTCGGTTTTTAGTCCCCTAAAGGCAGCCTATAGGAAGCAGCTTAGATATCTTCCCTAATAGAACGACTCTTCGGTAGTAGGTAAAAGGAACTTCCTATCCTACTATAGGAAGGCTAGAGAATTAGCTTTTTCAGCCTAGAATATACGTAGTAGGTAGAAGTTAATAGGTCTTTAGCTAGTATCTATAACCCGGCCCCTCCTTAGCCCTCTACTACTCGAGAATACTAATAATACTACTAGGGCAGTCGATCCTACGATAGATAGGGCTATTAGGTCTAGGGCTATCGAGGAATACGAGACAGCTACGTCTGCAGTTACGTAGTCGACCCCTAGGAAGTCAGTTAAACTATAGGTCTAACTAGCCTAATTCAATAGGCTAGACTAACCTACTAATACGTAACGGCTTCTATTCCGTAAGGTTCAGAAAGGCTTTAAGGAAAAGGACTACCTCTTAGCTACCCAGGAACGTAGGATTCAGGTTCTAGAATAGCAGTTAGAACAGGCACGACCTAGGAAGAAGAAGAGGGTCCGAATTAGCCCAAATTCGAAGTTTGCCGACATTGAAGCTGTCTACAGGGCCCAAATAGAGGCAGGCGATAAAGAGGATAGTCTAGGTGAAATCAGCGGCCCTGAATTACCTAGTGACTCAGAGGACTGTATTATTGTTGCATCGGAACGGGTCGAAAATTCGGGTTGAATTGAGGGTATGACTTTTAAGGGTCTGATTTTAGGGTGTTCCAAATAGGGGGGTATTCCAAATATGGGTGAGCAACGTTATCGGTCAATTTTGAAAACTTGGTGTTCAACATTGCGACTTCAAGTTTGCCTCAGGTGGGCTTGTCGTCGTGGCAGCCTCGATATCTTCTTATCGCACGCAGGCTTCGGCTTCTATGACTTTGCCTTTTAGCCAGATTTCCTCTTCAACAGTCTTCCAGTGCCTGACCTAAATACGCCGTTGATACTCAATTCCTTCGGGCCCTTATACATGAGTCTCGCATCCCCAACCTTGTCGCGTTACCCCTCCTGCCTTTCGTCACTAGCACCTAACTGACTGCAGCAGAATCTGATTCCTCTCCCACTAGCTCAGGCAGACCTCGGTCATGGACTATCAAGCGGCAGCACCTCAATCAACAAGGCAGTAGCTATATAGTCGCTATGGGACAGGATCGTCACTCAAAAGCGTACGATAGAGCTGTCACATGACTAAAGAACTAAAGAGCGCTGGTTGCATGGTCATCGGGCCACACTTACACAACTGTGAAACTTCGAAAGGAGGCCAATATATCATCCTTGCATGAGGAAAAGCAATCGTTATTGAGGTGGGAGGACTTCTCAAGGCGAAGCCCAAACAACACTAACGTTGCTCACCCACATTTGGAACACCCCCCCATTTAGAACACCCCAAAATCAGACCCTCAAAAGTCATACCCTCAATTCAACCCGAATTTTCGACCCGTTCCGATGCAACAATAATACAGTCCTCTGAGTCACTAGGTAATTCAGGGCCGCTGATTTCACCTAGACTATCCTCTTTATCGCCTGCCTCTATTTGGGCCCTGTAGATAGCTTCAATGTCGGCAAACTTCGAATTTAGGCTAATTCGGACCCTCTTCTTCTTCCTAGGTCGTGCCTGTTCTAACTGCTATTCTAGAACCTGAATCCTACGTTCCTAGGTAGCTAAGAAGTAGTCCTTTTCCTTAAAGCCTTTCTGAACCTTACGGAATAGAAGCCGTTACGTATTAGTAGGTTAGTCTAGCCTATTAAATTGGGCTAGTTAGACCTATAGTTTAACTAACTTCCTAGGGGTCGACCACGTAACTGCAGACGTAGCTATCTCGTATTCCTCGATAGCCCTAGACCTAATAGCCCTATCTATCGTAGGATCGACTGCCCTAGTAGTATTATTAGTATTCTCGAGTAGTAGAGGGCTAAGGAGGGGCCGGGTCATGGATACTAGCTAAAGACCTGTTAACTTCTACCTACTACGTATATTCTAGGCTGAAAAAGCTAATTCTCTAGCCTTCCTATAGTAGGATAGGAAGTTCCTTTTGCCTGCTACCGAAGAGTCGTTCTATTAGGGAAGATATCTAAGCTGCTTCCTATAGGCTGCCTTCAGGGGACTAAAAACCGACTAGTTAAGAGGCTACAGAACGTATAACGTATAGGGAGGTAAGAATACTAAGTGGATATTATTGCTATAGCAGAGATATATGAATTCTATTAACTCATAGCTGCCGTAGCCGTCTAGGATTAGAAGCCTAGCTATTAAGGGGTCGGTTAGTTAAGTAGAAGGGATAAAGATCTCCGTAAGCCAGAAGATAGCTATATCGTTATCGGTCCATCTATTTTCGGTTACAGCGAACTTCTAGCTACTATAGGGCTATAGGTCTAGAGGAAACCACTACTATTAGACTGATTTTCCTTTATATATAACTAAGGGAGGTACTATAGTACCTATCGCGCTAATACACTTAAGGATAGACGTCCAGGCCCTCGAACCAGGCTATTTTTTACGTAGATTCTGGGCTTCTGACGAGCCTAGAACTAGACTATTTAACCCTCGGCCCTCGAGGATCCCAGTCTCATCCATATTATAGCGGTTAACTAGTTAGATAGCCTTAATCTCAGGAATAGCTAGGAGACGGAACTAGTTCCTGATTACGTCAGTTAACGCCCCATTAATACGCTGGGAATCTATAGGTCTAGCTCTTTAGACCTTAATAGAAGGGTTCCTGCGTAAGAAGGCTTAGAACTAGTTCTTTCCGATCGTCTAGGCCCCCCCGTATAGGCGTAGGATACGTTCTGCAAATTCCCTGACTTGGGAATAGGTCGGCGGAAGCCCTAGGGCAGCCTGGATCCGTATCCATTCCACTAGATGCTTTTCCTGCGTTAGGGATAGCTTCTGCTAGGCTGAAGATGCGATAGCCCTAGATTAGGTGCCCTGAATCCTGTTGTGAAGGGTGGTGACTGGAATGCCCTATTAGATCGAAGCCTTCCTAATTAATTAACCGTTTATAATAGCCTCGAGAGCCTGACTGATTTCGTCTTCTGTATATCGAGGCATTAGTAACTGAAGTATTGGTATCTTGAATTTAGAAGGAATTGCAGTAGAATTGGTAAAGATGTGTGAAGTTGAAGAAGGGGGGTTGGGGTGGCGGTGAGGGATTTTGGGGTGTTCCAAATGGGGGGGTGTTCCAAATGTGGGTGAGCAACGTTACCTCAGGGCTTGGAACATTGAATATTTCAATACCTCGCCAGTTCCCATTGCTTATCTTCAATCACACAAGCACTCATCAGCTCTCCAGCTTCGAGAAGAATCCTAACAAGACTGTTGAAGGATGTTATGGTTAGGCGTAATGTTTTGAGATTTTTGAGACTACCTTACTACTGGTTCCAAATATCGTTCATTTGAGATGCAGCACGAAGCAGTGTCATGAACAAATTTCTTTCGGCATGCCTAGTCCAATACACAACAGAGGCCGACACAGTCTACCTTATGCTTTCCGGATTGCAGGGTCCTGCCGTCGGCACTACTCGAGACCAGTGCGGCATTGGATTCACTCAAGAAAGGCTTGTGTTGCGAGTGATGCGTCTTTTCTCGGATGCAGGAGAACAAAAGAAGACCAACTCGAAGGGTGTCAGGACCACGGACCCAAGCAGCTGTGCCCCTGAAGGCCACCAGTGGATCAGGGGCCGAGCGCCGGCGGAGTTATATATATATATAGGCGGCCAAGGGCCCAGACAGAGAGAAGGAGAGCATCGATTATTCTAAGTCTCTATAGCTACCTACCAACAGACTCATTGCCCGTCCTTCATTCCTTGCCAGACTCATCCCTTAAAAAAGGCACACAGGGCACAGTCGACATAATGACTGATCTCCTAAGCTCAACAGGTGGAAAAGCACGACAGCATCAAACCCATTACCAATACAGCATTAACGCTGAGAAAGGAGTCTCAGCGCTTATAGGTTCTTTCTGAGTCACAGTCATAAGTTATCGAACTCGGACAGATATGAGAAGAATCGGGATGACATTGAGTCCTCCGCTAGCGCAGTGCTCCGTCCAGATTGCATCCCCGGCGGCTCCTATATAATACGCAACAAAATCCCTAGCCAGACTATGCGCGAATTACAAAAGCGACTATTAATGATCTGAAATATATCCAGAGGGCGACTAGCCCGGCTGCGGGTTTCTTCGGGGAGGCTTTACTAATC
The DNA here is from genome assembly GCA_002851675.1 of Verticillium nubilum. Taxonomy (NCBI): domain Eukaryota; kingdom Fungi; phylum Ascomycota; class Sordariomycetes; order Glomerellales; family Plectosphaerellaceae; genus Verticillium; species Verticillium nubilum. The sequence continues at coordinate 174,470 of NMXI01000038.1, read as the reverse complement.
GGACGCCACGCCTATCTCTGAGTCGCGAGCGTGCAGTATACTTTCCTGGAGACATGGAAAAGCCACCCCATATCATGGCTATCGTACGAGTCTGTAGTTGGGAAGGGAGATCTTAGCTTCCCCAACATATACGAATCAATCGACTTCACCCTCATCTCGTAGGCAATCACGCCAACCTGCCTGCGGATGTAGCATGAACCAAAGCGCCATCAAAACCTTGGCTCGGACTTGCAGTCTGGGCCCGGCGCAGACGTGAATGCTGTGTCAGTGTGAAGCATGGGGATAATTTCCAAAAGCACGGATTACCCATAACATGAGCTTACAGAAACCCGTTCGCCTATCAAGGACCCCTCCGTACCAATGCCGGGGTTCCATGGTCGCCAAAGACGAGTTGCCCGATGAATGAGACCAAGATGCTTCACTGGAAACTTTCGGCGCATCGTTAGCTGTCCAACCTGATTCGGGTCGACAAAGGTAAGAAACATGACCAGACACTAAACAGACAGATTGCTCGGGGCCATTGATGGTGTGAGGATATCATATCATGGAGAGACTCATCTCCACTGAGCGAACAGCTTCTTCTGTTGATCTAGGTGCCGAATTATCCCCCAACTCGGAAGCCTTTCATGAATATTGGTTCGATGTTGCCCAGTGTGTTCCAGTGCGTCTTCGTCTATGGCAAGCGTTGGAAATTCCGGGATACTACGACACGGCTTAATTTGCCGGAATGGAACGGGAAGATGGGCGCCCTAAGTAATCCGAGTGCCACATTTCTCATCACGAAATGAAGACGAAGGAACGAACTCCGGGTGAGGCTCCACAGGAGTGGGACGGATCTGGGGGTGTGTTGGCGACGCGAGTGACGGCCAAGATCTTAGCGTCCGTGAAGTGAGGCTGATGAGTTCCCTTGCAGATAGAAGATATAATTCATAGTTCGGAAGGAAGGCCCGGTAAGTGAAATTTGTCTTGTTCGAAGAGCGAGGTGGTCGACGTCGTTAGCTGAGAGGACGCCGTAGCCTTGACAAACAGATGACTCCTCATGGTGATGATGGCTAAGGCCAGGACTGGCCTGAGGAGGGCCAACCCATTGAGCTCCTGTCATACAATCTAACAACTCCAAGACTACTATCTCAAGGCTAATAGAGCCCAAAAGCTGTGGAGATGGTTGCGCCCATCTAGGCTTACCTTCAGCACACACAGACGTGGCCATGACAAGGCCTTACGCAGCGGTGAAAGCGATCGGGCAATGCCGGGCTTGGCAAGATTTGAAACGGGAGAAGAGCACCGCGGAGAAAGAGAGCAGCGCAAATACGAAGAGCGATACGATTGATATCACTTGGCGAGAATTAAGCTTGACAAGTTCACAGCGCAGGGAGAGCGGTCATCTCACCTATTGGGCAACTGGTCCAGAAGAGAGGATAACCTTGTTCTCGGCAATGGGGCTCCTTACAAGCATTTGTAGATCTTTCGTCTTGGTATTCAATTTCGGCGATTCATTTGATCTCCGTTTGATGCGCCGTGCGTACGTCATGTCTCTTATCCGGAAGCCAAGTCGAACATAAATCGGAGGAAAGACTGAAGATTGAGAGTCTGTCGATTTAACTCCTCCACACCAGCTGCCTGCCGCGATGGCACCATGTCACCTGAACTCCCAACCGTCTCTTGGCCCTGTGTCATGGGGCGTTCGATTGGTTGATCATTGAGAATTCCGTCCATCATGACACGTCGTGGAAATGCTCTTGGTGCATTTTTTGCCTTCACTTGGCAATGGATTGGTTTTGAGGATCTGGGGTAGAATGCCTTGGCGCACCCTTCTCCGCCGCTTGGCAACTTGATGAGACACGGGGATGATCGGGATGACGTTGACCGAAAAAAAAATGTCCCGCCTACAAATCGAATGGAACCCTCGTCGATGAATGTGAATTCTGGGGAGTCTCAGGCATCCTGAAAGTCTCCTTCAGTGTCGCGAACCGGCAAGCCAACTCTTCACCATGTCCGACACCAAGGAGACAAAGCCTCCTCACATTGGGGGAGAGACTCCCGCACAGCAGACGCCAGGTGCCCAAACCCACAGCACGGAGCATCTTGAGAGTATTCCTTCGCACACCGTCACGCAGCAGGAGCAGGAGAAGGCGGATGCATGCCTTGACATCAACCATGTTGCGAACCTCGGTCTCGAAAACTGGGAGGAACTTGAGAAGAAGGTTGTACGCAGGCTGGACATGACTATGCTCCCCCAGCTTTGGATCCTCTACATGTTCAACTACCTGAACAGGGTAAACATTGCACAGGCTCGTCTGAACACCTTTGATGAGGATCTTGGTCTGCAAGACGGAGACTATCAAGTACGTCTACTCTGGCTCGGGTGGGGGTGTTTGCGTCGACTAATAATCTGCAGACCGCGGTGGCTATCTTGACTGTCGGCTACATGTTGGCTCAGCTACCCTCCAACATGTTGATCACTCGAGTTCGCCCTGCCGTTTACCTTCCTACTGCCGCCATGCTTTGGTCCGCCGTGTCCGCCGCGACCGCAGGCTGCACGAGCTCTGGGGGCCTTCTGGGTGTCCAGTTCGTTCTCGGTATCATCGAAGCACCTCTGTTTCCAGGAGTATGCAATCTTCTCTCGAGCGACCTCAAAACCTCCTGCTGACCCAAGTGCTTAGGCTGTCTTCCTCATGTCCTGTTGGTACACCCGCCGGGAGCTGGCTCTGCGTACCGCTCTGCTGTACTCTGGCCTCGTTCTAGCACAGGCGTTCTCTGGCCTCATCGCCGCAGGCGTCTTCGCAGGACTAGACGGCGCCATGAACTTGGCCGGCTGGCAGTGGCTCTTCATCCTCGAGGGCGCCGCCAGCGCGTTCTTCGCCCTGACAGCCTTCTTCATCCTCCCCAACTACCCGCAGTCTGAGAATGGCAGCGCCATGTGGTCGATGACAGCCGACATGCGCAAGGTCGCCGTCGCCCGCATCCTCGACGACCGTGTCGAGAAGTCCGAGGGACTCAGTGTCTGGCACGGCCTCAAGCTCGCCGTCACAGATGTGAAGTGCTACATCTTCATCTTCATGAACATCTTCATCACCTCGTCGTACGGCTTCAACAACTTCTTCCCCACAATGGTCAGAGGTTTCAACCTCGGATCAAACAACGTCTCTCTGCTGCTTACCGCTCCTCCGTACGTTTGGGGAACCATCATCTCGTTCCTCGTCGCATGGAACTCGGACCGTAAGCGCGAGCGTGGTTTCCATATCATCGCCAACCTCTGCTGCTCCATCACCGGTTTCATCATCACCGTCGCAACCGGTAACACGGCTGCACGTTATACGGCCGCTTTCCTCTACACGTCTGGTAGTTTCTCTGCAAACGCCCTCGTCTACACTTGGGCAGTATCATCCCTTGGTCAGACACCGGAGAAGCGAGCGGCAGGTGGTGCGATTGTCAACATCTGCGGACACATCGGTAACATCATTTCACCGTACTTCTTCCCCGACAGGGACGCACCGCGCTATACCATGGCGATGATCCTGCAAATCGTCTTTGCAGCGCTCGCCTTGACGATGGCCGGAGTCTCCAAGATGTACTTGGCGAAGCAGAACAAGAAGTTGCGAGCTTCAGCGGAAAGGCTTGGAAGGACCTACAACCCCTTCACCACGTAGATGTTAGGGTATGGGCACGAGGGTTCACCTGCAAGTCTGTGGGCTCTTTTGTGAAGGCAGTTCCTGCGTGGGCTAAAACGGTGGAAGATGATGACTCCATGAAAATTACAAAATCCGACTGGAAGATATATCAGATCTCAGATCCACATCCGTATTATTGTCAATTACATACCTGCATGAGGAGCCTTATCTATGCTTGAGGGTCTGAAGAAGAGCATTGAAACGAAGTCTTTCCACAAATCATGACCATGTCACAGCCAGCAACACTACCAGACAAATCGGCGAAGTGACGCTCAAGGCGAGGACCAATAAGCAAATTAGTATTAATATAGCAATATAAACCTCACTGCTGTCATCTCATTGATCATGTCAATAGAAATATGTACAAGAATATAGTCCAATCTTCCCCATGTCGACGGGAAGAAATACCTGCAAGCCTGCCTGCTAACACTTCGCACCCTGTGCTACACTTGTTAATATACACCTCATCAAACAAAACATGCATCTTCCAGCCGACCATCACCAGAATATCACCACACACGCTAAGCCCCAATCCTCTGAATCAAAAACTGCGGCGCCGCCCCGGCAGCATCCCCCGCATACCCAAAATGCGCCGGCCCAACAAGCAATGTCCCCCGACAAACCGCATCCCCAGCCCTACAGAACACCTTCGTCCTCTCGGCCGGGAACCCCGGCACCCGCCCCCCATTCTGCGCGTTTCTCGTATACCCAAACAACACCACACCCTGCACCTGCTTCTTCGCCCGCTCAGATGCCCCGCTTAGCCCGCCGGCCATGACAGCCGATCCCTAGCTGTAGCCACCCGTCACGACGCGGGCGAAGGGGCACTTTGCGGCCGCCATGTCGATCAGACGACGACCTTCGCAGATGGCGCCGGCGGAGGCACCAGCGGGGAGGAGGTTGGAAAATAAGTCTGCGCGGTAGGGTCCACCTACGCCCTGGACCCAGACTGAGTTGCGGTATTTCGCTTCTAGGACACGGGCTACGGCGGGGCCGGCGGACATGCCCTGTACATGTTACTATGTCTGGCGATCGGAGATGGCATCAAAGGGGAGCCAGGGCTGGGGAGGAGACGGTCCGCTTAAATGAACGCGACTGAACAAATGCGGCACCTGGCCAGAAATATTGTATTGAAAGAACGTAGAAAGAGGGAGTGAGCCTCATTGATTGAACCCCTCAATCAACCAAAGCCGTCGGGGGCACAAGGCTTATAACCGCCGATGCTGTTAAAAGCAAGTCCGAACATGTGCTCAAAGCTCGAGATCCGAGCGCAAGTAAGGTACCTTACCTTACGATAAAGGTGTCACTCACTTGACAGGGTTGACAGATACTTGCAATCAACATGGAAGGGATTCTGGGAGGAAAAGCAACGACAACTCCACCATTTAAACCCGGATTAGGTGAGATGCCCCATGTCACAGACCCCATCATCTGCACGACGTGTTCACTCGAGCTGGTCCATCATTACCAGAAGGGGCCCGAGCCCTCTGAGCACCAGATTTCTGCCCTCTCTCACCTTCAGCTGCCCTCTCTCGTCGTCTGCCGAGCCGCAGAGTGTAACGACGAGACTCCGGAGAGCGAATCGAAAATCAAGCATCAGATATATGTCGTATGTCGAGATGGATGAAGTCAAAGACGGAAGCGCCGGGTTTTGCAACGTCCACCCAACTGCCCCTCTCGGCCCTCTCCACAGCGTGAATGCATCACCACCATCCACATCACCGAAGACAAGGGGGCCTTCGCTTGCGATACATGCCTCCGTTCCATGATTGGCTCGACCACTAACAAGGTGGACTAACCAGGCCAACCAAGCTGCGCCGGAGGGAAGCCGGTGATCCAACAGGCCCCCTGTCTATTGTGAACCCCTGACAAGACGGTTGGTGGCTTGCGGACGTTGGCGACTTCGATTTCAGACTGCGACTTCAACTTCGGGCTTGCCCACCTGCAGATGTCTATTTTCAGCAGGATATGGCGAATCGTTTTCCGTCAGTTGGATGTGTGCCCCGCCATCCATCCCCGCCCGCCCGAAATGATATGGGAAGCCCAAGGGCCAAGGTTACCTCGGCCAGCATTTCACATAATAGCAAAGCCTACCCCTCCCCCTCCCAGGAACGGTTTGAACGACGACGTTGATATTGTTCCTACTCATCGCGACATTTACATAGTATTCATCTGCTCGAGTCTTGAGGGTCCCAACTGCCATGACGCCTCCCTCGACTCCCCCAAATGCCGCGCCACGCAGGCCCATCTTCAACTTGGCCTACCAGCAACCTTCAACATCTTTGTCAACGTTCCCTAATACACAGACGACATCGTCATCCAACTCGCCGCCAACACAGTGGTTCGGGCGAGGCACCTGGACGCCTCCACCTGGATTAGACTCCATATTTGGTAACAATACGCCGCCCGCCGCCTCTGTCGCCCAGGCTTCGCCGGCTCCTTCAAGCGCCGCGTCGTCCCTGTTCACCATGCCCAGCCGCACTCCAGTCGTTTCGCCTTCACCAGCCGCCAGAGCGCCTCAAGATCCCCCAGGAACATCTCTGTTTGGCAGCCCTTCGGCTACGCAAGCAAGACAAGGCCTCTTTGGACGTGCCGCCAACTCTCCGGGAGTAGCAAACTCAGCCGCGACCAGTACGCTGGATGGCTCTTACACCCTATCTGGGCGTCCAGTCAGTCCTTCAGCCGCCGCTCACTCATTGAACCCAGGTTGGCAGCCCTCTCCGAATACTTTTGACCGTCAGGCCACCGGGCAGCCTATATCACGTCCGATCCGCACTGCGGTGTCCCCGGCTCGAAGAGCTCTGAAGGCGGCACAAACGGTCGGCATTGCTGAGCGTCCTAGCAGCAACGCAGAGCCATCGACCGACAGGAATCATGCATCCGGCTCTTCAATCGGCGCGCCACTGGACGCAGTCACATCGAGCCCGTCCTTGGCCAGCGAGATGCGCTCCCTGAGTCTTGACCCCAATTCGCAAGCACCAGGACCTGTGTCGACAGGCATCAGCGCGCGGCACGTCAGTGACGGCGGCGACAACACTTCACAGACGCAACAGACTCTTCCGCTGCCATCGAAGCCGGTCCCTTACAGCGTCGGAGATGAAGAGCCCCCGGGACATGAGTTCTTTGCGTCACCTGTGCAAGACGCGCTCCGCATCGGTCGACAGATTCTCGCGGAACTTAAGCAGTCCATCGATCCAGTAACTCAAGATTTCGAAAAAGGGGGCCACTTGTGGTATATGGGGTTCAAAGCAAGATATACTTTACCGCGGGAGGGCTCCAGAATCCGCAGCATTGCCATCCTGGGCGATTCGGGCCAGGGCAAAAGCAGCTTGATTAACTCGCTTCTCCATTTGCCAGGAATTGCGCACACGAGCGATAACGGTTCCGCATGCACTTCGGTGGTGACCGAGTATCACCAGAAGTTCCCAGGACAGCTGCGCTCCTTTTACATCGATGTCCAGTATTATTCTGGTGCTGCCCTTGAGGAGCTCGTCAAGGAGCTTGCATGGAGCTACAGACAGCTCTACCTTCCCGACTCACAAAAGCCCGAACTGACATCTGACAGAGAGTATGCCAACTACCAAAAGGAGTCAGATCAAGCCTGGTCAGCACTGCAAGCCGCCTTCCGACACCACAAGGACTTCTCTGCCGAGCTCCTTCGCGATGTCTCGGATGGGGCTGCAGACCGGATCAACCACCAACTCCTCCAGTGGGCACGCGAGATCAAGTGGCCTAGCGGCGGAAGTACTTCAGCGACGGGCTCCTGCACACGATGGGCGTCGACGGCCGATACGGCTGAAGAGTGTTGTGAAAAGACCAGGGCCTTCATGGAAGATGCCCTATGGCCGTTCACAAAACTCATACAGTGAGACCCCTACAAAACATACCTTACTTTGTATGATGCACATTAACGCCCCTGAATAGGGTACATCTGAGCTCACCCATCCTGGATAGCGGCGTCATTCTCGCAGATCTGCCAGGTAAGCCATGCTAACCGAGCTATGACACGCCCTGCTGATAGTACGAAAGGGCTAAACGACACGAACTTGGCGAGAGTCAAAGCAACGCAGAGCTATCTCCTGCAATGCGACAAAATATTAATTGTGTCCAAGATTGCTCGGGCCATTACAGATCAGTCGGTTCGTTCCGCTATTTTCAGTTCATTGGCCAGACATGTGCCCATGGAATGGGAGGAGTCAGGAGGCCGGAAGCTGCAACTCGCAGTTGTCTGCACCGGGGCAGAGGTCAGTCGTAACGTTGAAAACTTGTGGTGAGCCTTGGCTAATCCAACAAAGGATATAAACATCAAGACAGCGACAAGCGAATTCGTCGGCCAAGGGAAGAGAATCACCCGCGACGTGATGGAGCGACTCGAAGCAGATATCCAAGCAGCTAAAACTTCAGGAGATCACGACAAAAAGAAAGCTGCCAAGCGAAAGTGAGATCTCCGTCAAAGAATCCAACCCCATCCTTGTGCTAACATGTTGCCTGTAAGGCTCAAATATGCTCTCATTGCCGCGCGTATGGAGCATGTTACAGAAGCTCTCCAGAGTCGATACTCTGCCGATACGGGCGGCCATCTTGATGTGTTCTGCGTCGCCAATCACGCATACGAGAAGTTTTGCACCAAGGGAAACGCAGAAATCGTCAAAATCAGTGGAATACCTAGTCTACGCCAGTTCTGTCTCACCATCACTGCAGACGATAGGCTCTCTTGGGCTAGACACTTGCTACAATCCGAGATCCCCAGTTTGCTCAATTCTGCGGATCTCTGGGCGAGCAGCCACATGCCCCACGGGGCATTTGACAGTCTTGACAAATCTAATATGCTCCAGCATTTGGATAACATCCGGTCGGAGGTAGGTGAATTGACCGAATGAAAGCGCGCTGAATAATGGGTGCTCACAACACATCTACAGGTTCCGAGACTTGTTACGCGACTAAAGGACGCCTTTGTCGACTGTTTCAAAGAGCAGATCATGGCCCTCTGGAGTATGTTTCTCTCGCACCATAGCTAAAGTGTTTACTAATTGCTGCTGTACAAAGCGACACAAGAGCCCAAATGGAGAACTGCTGCCATTGACGAGTCAAAGGGTTGGGAAACGGTACGTTCAAACGCGTCGCTAGACTTTGGGAAACCAGGATGTAGCTAAATCAAAACAGTGGCGCTGGAGTATGGTCTTGAGCAATTCCCAAGAGGTTCTCACGGCTGACACAGATCTCCTAGACTCGTACAACGCCTGGTGCAGGCACAACGGAAAGTACTCGACGCCCGTCCACGAGAACATCGACTGGAACTCCCAGATCATCTGGAAGATGCGTATGGAGCTGGCATTTCAGTGGGAGATCGTCGAAGAAGAAGTTCCCGCCGTTTTTGCGAAGCTCACAGAAGACTTGAGCAAGGAGTTGACGTGGCTGAAGGACGACACGATCATGCGTAGGTCCCATATGCACCCTCTGGCCCTGCATAGGCTCACGGACCAAACTTTCCAGAAGCGTCTGCCACCGCGCATCGAGACATGCTCATCAGTTCTGTCGATGCCATCGACCGGCTGTGGAAGTACAACGTGAACTTGGAGGAACAGAAACTTGCGCGTGGCACAACGTAAGTGCGATCGACGCCCCCAATTTTTGCCGCATCCAACTGATCGGGTGTGTTTTAAGTCACATCAAGAACCAAGCATCAGAGTCCAATGAGACATCCTACATACTCAGCGAAATGCTCGGTGCTTATCGAGCTGCATCTTCCCATAGTGGTGCGTTCCTCTCGACAACAGAGAACTCAAGAGCAGCATCTGAAGAGGACGTAGGCAACAGGATTTTCGAGCTTCAGAAGGCTGATATTGGCGGACACATTGGTGGTGAAGCCTTCTTTTCAAACATTGCCATTCGAATGTTGAAGGATGTGGAGGCATTGGCGCAGAGAACGGAAGACTCGGTTAACATGCTCGTAAAGCAAGTGATGGAAAGGTTAGAGTATGATATAAAGATGGCTCTGAAGGAGGGAGAGCTAGCTGATGGGGCGGAGAACTCGGTGACGCACCTGAAAAGGGACGTGGACCGGTTGAAGGAGAGGTGGGAGGCGATTCCAAAGTTTTAAGCGGCGGTGTCACATTCGAAGAAGACTCAGTGTTGGCGAACAGGACAAGTGCGCTTGAATGTGACGGGGGCCGCGTTTTGGTGCCTGGGTGGACATATGGTTATCCTCGCCCCCATGACATATGGCTCCGCCCCTTTTCAGAGAGATTTGGTTATTTTCAAAGCAAAGCACACTCGTTTGGCGCGGAGATAAATGTCAATATTCAGTCCCCTGAGAGGCTGGACGGTGAACTTTGGTGCATTTAGGGTCTCACACAATTAGGTACCTTGCCGCAACTCCGCCGTGAGGTTGCTCAATTTTGACTCGGACTTAAAGCAGCGAGGCTTTGAGATAGTTCCAGCTCGGAGGGGGCGGGGTGAGCCCCCCTGTCAGACGGTCTCGCAAACCCAAAGCGCTGCGTTTCAGGTATCAGGACATCACTCCCAACGCGGATTGAGTGGCGAGTTTTACTTTTGAAGAGCGGCGTACGGCCAGATCGAGACGTGTCGAGGGCATGTTGTGAGATGCTGGTGATGTTGCTGGCTGTCGTCCGGCGTCTTCGGGGGATGGGGTCAGAGGCGCAGGTCGTCCGGCTTCGTCGGTAACAATATGCAACCTCAAACTATCACCGTTAGCCACGTGCTACAGTCTCAATGCTTACTACAGTCTCAATGCTCACTCAAACTATCACCATCTTAACGTGACTCAGGTCAAACAATCATCGTTGGGTATTCACGCTTTTCAATCCTAACTTCAGCCACACTCTGACCACACTATAACCACACTGATCAGTACCACACTTTTTACCACACTTAGATCCATGAGCCAAGGTCCCATGAGCACAGCAAACCCTCAGTCCAACCCCCCAAACACAGAAGGAAAGTCATAATCCGTGTAAGCATTCAGCTGCAGGTCAAACGGATCAAGCGGCATCATAATATCCGGATCCTCAAAAGGCACCGCCAGCCCCGCTGCGTCGGCCTGGTGCGTCGGCACCACGTGCACCGATCCGTAGTGCAGCCCGCCATCGTCCTGCTGCGGGATGTACCCGCCGATGAACGGCGTGCCGTACACCTGAGGCGGCGGCGGCATGCTGGGGGTGTTCGGCTGCTGCCAGTTGGGACTCGTCTGGGGTGGAGGCGGTGGCGGCGGCTGTTGCTGGGGCGGCGGGAGGTCTGCGTCGAAGGATGGTGTTGGGGCCGTGGCGCGAGACTCGGAAGAGGTGGAGTCGACGGGATCGTCGGCTGGGTCGATCTTATCGGGGGCGAAGACGTATTTGGAGTGGAAGTGAACCTGTCGGTCGTTGGGGCCGTTGGGACTACAAATGTTAGATGGTGCTTGCTCTAGAGAAGGAAAAAAGGAGACTTGCGGTGAGACTGATGGGCGGGTACGCAGGCCCAAAGTCGGCACGATTCTCTGAATATCGGCAATCTGATTTCGTCAGTCAAGACCCCTCCCCTCAGTCGAGCAATGGTCCACTCACGCAAGGTCGAAGCCAGGTGTACGTCTCCTGGATACGTCTCGCCATGCATAGCGCCTCCATCAGCTTCCCCTTGATGCTCACGAGGCTGTGCTCGCCGTGCTCTGGCAGCAGCCAATACGCGTGCTCCACGACCTTGACGCACTGATACAGCGTGATGGTGAGCGTCGGGCTGTCGATCAGTCGATGGGCGTCGAGGTGGTACACCTGCGACCACATGTCACATAGAGTCATGGCGCTATCGATGCACGTCTTTTGACAGTAGGCGATGTAATCCTGCGATGTGGCGGCCATGGCCTCAGGTGAGACGGTCTCTTTCATCCCCGGCACCAGGAAGCGGTGCAGGTCGCAGCGACACAGAATGAGCGTCGAGTGAAGGATGATGTAGGCCGTTGAGTCGCGCGAGTGACACATGAACATGAGTCTGCTCGATGTGAGCTGAAGCTCGTCTGGGAGTTTCTCCCTGAAGGTTTGCAGCTCGCGATCAAGGGACAGGAGCTCCTCTTTGGTGTTTGATGGGCTGGTCCCGCTTCGAATGACTCGTTTTGTATATCTGCGCTGGTCAGTGCCTGCAACATGTGAAAGGGAAACGCGTTGTAGACCTACCTGAGAATCCGGTCCCTCAGATCCATCAACCTCATGCGATACGCAATGGCGTCCATATCAGCCCCCGCGCCATCCCCCTTCTCGTGTAAGAACTGCGACCTCGACGCGAGCCCTCGCTGGAAATAGTAATCGTTGCTCGGCAGGCGTATGTGCAGCCGATGCGTCGGGCACACCGACAGGTCCTCAATGCCGCTCGAGAAGATCTTGTCGTGAAAGTAAATCGACCACATCAACCGCCGCAGACACTCCCGCCGCACCGGCTCAACGGACGGTCTCTCGTAGTTGAGCCGCTTCGTGAACGCCATCCTCGCAGCGACAGAAAGCAGCGTCCACACATCCTCGGTGAACTGCGACGTGAACCCAAATTTGATATACAGCACCATGGTCTGCAGCTCAGCGACCGTCGACGTGCCGAGGCTCGTAAGCATGCCCTTGCGCACCTCCCTCATCCAGGCATGCGGCACCGACTCTTCGTCGTCCTGCGCCGGCGCGATGAGCCGCAGCCCCGCGGCGCAGACAGCCTTGAGCAGGTCGTGATCGAGCTTGCCCTGGTTCCAGTCGGCCATGAGCGAGGCCTTGTGCAGGAACGGGCAGTCTATGAGGTCCGTCTTCTCAAAGTAGGCGTCCAGACACTGCCGAATGACGTCCTTCTTCTCGAGATCAAACACCCGTGACCGGTCGAGCAGCACCTCGTACCGCACTGCCTCGCTCGCGAAACTCCCGCGACTGCCCGGCGTCGGCACGGACCGCCCATCGGTGACGGCACTCGGACTCGTCGCCAGGCCGGCGGTATGCCTCGCAATAGCGGAAGCCGACGCCGACGAGGACGTCGCCCCGTGCCCGATGGGCAGGCTCCGCCCCAACTCGGCGTCACCAAAGACGCACTGCAGGCCGTTGACGGCGCAGCGGGAGCAAGGCTGGGTGCCGGAGCACTTGGCCTTGTGAGAGCGGCAGGGGACGCAGGCGCGGCGGATGCGGCGACGCTTGGTGCCGGCCTGGGTGAGCTCCTCCTGGGGCAGGTCCTCGTCGAGGTCCTCGAGCTCGGCGCTGGGGCCGCCGGCGTAGGAGCAGGGGAGGTCGAGGCGCTCGCAGCGCAGGCAGCCGGACTGGCGGCGGTCACATTTGACCTGGAGGCAGGGGGGTGTCAGCAGGTGGTAAGCAACATGGGACGACGGGATGACGGGACGCCAGAGAAGCAAAGGTGCAAGACAAGGGGGCGGAGAGGACGGCAGGCGGAAGCCGAATTTGGATTTCGGGGCCAAGGGGACAGACAGTACCTTTCGGGCCCGGCATTGGCGGCAGGCGAGCGGAGGCTCGGCGGGAGATTGCTGGGGCGGGACGAGATCCGGGGGTGCGCGGCCGCTTGCTGTGGAGGAGGGGGTTGTCGAAGGCTGCGAGGGCTGGGTCGAGGCCATGGCTGCGCGAGGGCTTGGGCGACAGATTGGACATGCGGCGCGTGTGCCTTGTGGTACCTCGACGAAGGGCTGGCTCGCACACGGCTACAGCTGAGTGTGGGTTTGTCTTGGAGTGTGGGGAGGGATGGGGATGTGACGATTGATGCATGATCTGATCTGGGGGGGAACTGTGCGGTGGAACCGGCTGAATGGGGATGGAATTGTTGTGATGTGGAGGTTGGGAAGAGGGTATCCGAGGATGTCGGGAGCCGTTTCAGCCTCGCGATTGGCACTGTTTTTGGGGGTTAACAGTGGTGGCATTACAGTGCGGGAATGATCCGATCCGACCGTTCCGAGACCGACTTCCGTTTCGAACCGTCGCCGTTCCATAGCCTCCGTTCAATCTGGCCGTTACATGAAGAAGCACCACGATGTTACCCGACTCTCACAGCCTCATTATCTCTTCTTTTAAGCCTCAAGTCACAAGCCTCATGGAGAAGGCTGGAAAGGAGCACGGAGCAATTCCCAGGCATTGATCTGGCGGATGCTCGAATCGGATGATGCGGCAAAGCCGGGATACACTCGCCCTCGTTATGAAGACGAAAATTGAAGCACAACACAATGATTTCCCAAGCATCACGGTTGCAAGCAAAAAAGCCAGGGAATCTCTCTGTCATTCAAGTACATACAAGTAAGTAACCAATATGTACTCCACAACATTAGGTAGCCAGCGCAGCTTCCCCATTATCGTCATCCGAGCAGTGCAGGCCTGCCCACTTTTTCATCCGCCTATCCCGTGATCCCAGATCCCGTATCCCCCAAATTCTCAGCCAGATGGCTGTATTCAAACAATCATGAATCCCGTCATGAAGCTCGCTCTCCGTACAGTCGCCCCACGCTTAATCGGTGGAAGCATCAAACTGCAGAGCGGTAGAAGCCTGGCCGGCCGCCTCCTTATCAGCAGCAATGTTGTTCTGCAGCTTCTTCTCCTCCTCCTCCAGCTTGGCGGCGACGTCCTGTCCCTGCGCAGCCTGGGCCTGAAGCTTGAGCTTGGTGGCAGTGAGCTTGAGGATCTTGTTCTTCGTCTTGCCGTTGGCGAGGGCCTGGGCCTCGTCGCCGGTGGCGGCCTCGATGGCGGGGTTGAAGGCCTCCTTCTCGGCCTGGTTGCAGATCTGGTTGACGCTGTTGAGGAAGTCGAGGTCGGCCTTGGCGACGGTCGTCAGGTCGGTGGGCAGACCGGAGAGGGCGTCGAGGGCCTCCTGCTCGCCGTTGCCGGCGACGCCGCCGCTGATGGAGAGGGCGTCGTAGGTGGTGGTCGAGAAGACGGTGGCCTGGCGCTTGGCGAGGGGGCTGGCGGCGGCGAGGGCGGCGAAGCCGAGGGTGATCATGGAGAACTTCATGTTGGCGGTTGGGTGGTTTGGGTTGATTGTTTTGGTGTGGGTGATTTGGTTTTGCTGTTGAGCGAAAGAAGACTGTAAAGCTTCAAGGATAGATTTGTTTTTGAAATGGATGAAAAGAGAGTCGCTGACCCGAATGAAGAGAATGATAAAAGTAGTACTTTGAAGAGATTCGAGCAGCACAGCTGTCAAGGAATGGAAGTTGAAGTGAGAGGATGATGATGATGAAGAGGATGAGGAGGCAAGAGAACGGTTTGATGGGAGGCAATCACCAAGTCTTAAATATTCAGACGATCCAATGTCACCATCATCGGACGACAGGCCCGACGAGCTTCACATCCACCTCCGGCGTCCGAGGCCGTCTCCCCCTCGCCCTGACGTTGCAGCAGCGCCTGACGCTACGCCGTGTCAAGCATCACGGGCGAGACAATATCCCCATTCGGACAGTGAGGGAGAGTCAGGCCCATGCGGCTCCGGGAGACCCTGGTTAGGAGAGGTGCCTTCGTCAAACTGTGTGCTGCGTGCTGAGACGAGGGGAGGTCCAAAAACAGGTAGCGAGATTCGATCTCCCGGCCGAGGTGGACGAGAATCTCGGTTTCGGTGAACTCGGCGAGGCCATTGAGTGGTGGACTTTTGGAGGTTGGCCAGGATCAGCCTCTGGGGGGGGGGTTTCATGATGTGAAGGCAGATCAGACGGATCAGAGGCAGGCCAGGCGCTGTCTCGTCGCAAAATAGCGACTAATCCTTGTTGGGTCTGCTAGAAGCTGGCCCTAACTGAATGGGCGGGGGGGGGGGCCACGGTGCAGCATCAGTGATGGGGTCGACGAGATGCGGGCACATCAGACGCATGGCTCGCAGGCCGAGCGGGTTCATGCGATGAGCAGAAGGCTGGATTGATGGTGCGGCACATCATGGGAATCAGCAGTGATCTGGTGATCGGGAGCTTGGTCGACCATGAGATGAGCGAGTTTGGGTCCAAGAGGGGGAACCCTGTTGATGCCCTGTTGATGCATGCTTTTGGCATCAGGACTTTTCCCTCTGCCCTGTAGGTTCACTGTGTTAGCGCACCTTCAGCACTCTCCCACAGCGGCCCTCCACTTCGGGCGGCTTCAAGTGCCACCTCAGGTACTGTACCTTACCTACCTTAGGTACTTAGGTACCTAGGTAGGTAGGTATGAATAATGCATTTTCGGACCAAACCCGTCTGGCCAGGCTTTTGGTGCCTCTAGCGCCCGCTGCACGCTAAACCACCTAAAGCCTCCGGTCCCAGGCACCAAGAGCCCTGTCAGTCTATCTGTCTGTCTGCTGGCAGAGCCTCCTGCTGTTTCAGCCGCCGCCCCTCCCCAAGCTCCAGCCCCAGCCAAAACATCACGACACCAGCCTCTCCACCTGAACACCTCTGATCAGTCCACTTGCAGGCTCCTACTACTCCTCCTCCCCTGACCCCGTCTCCTCTCTCTCTCTACCTGGGTCCCCATTATTCCCCCCCTTCCCCCTGAAGCCTCTGCGACGCTTCACATCACGATGTGTGTCACCCCCGTTTGGATCCCGGGCTCGGGGCAATCGGCGCGCCGCGTGCTTTTCGCAATCCGAACGCTGAACAACACCATCTCATTCTTCTGGACCAAAACATCGTCATGGCGCTAAAAACTGCTCAACGGCTTCTAGTAAGTTCCTTATTAGCCCTTAGGCAAACCAGATCCTTGGGATTCGTATCACATCGTCTCACATCGCCAAGCTGCCAGCTTGTCTCCTCCGTCCGACCACCACCACCTGACTCAATCTTCTCATCTTCCGTGTCAGATGCCTCTTTAAGCTTGATTCAGCATCATCTCATCCTAACGTCTTTCAGAAAAACACCGACTCAGTCTCATCCCAGATAGCATCATCACAACACAAACCCAACAACCCCCACCAGACCCTCATCACCCCCATCATGACACCCAGCTGCACCCTCAGCGACCCAGCACCCGAGCATCCATCTTTACTATTCGGCTTTGTCGAACTGCTGCCGTTGCTGTCCCCATCACCACCGCTGTTCCCACTGCTTCCACCTTTACCCCCCGTTGCTCTCTTACACACCCCGTTGCTCTCTTACACACCCCGTTGCTGCCGTTCTGGCTGTCGCTCGTCGCCGACGGGCTCGCCGCTGTCGTCGTCTTCTTGCCGCCAGAGAGTTTGTCCAAACCAGCAACGACGGTGATCGCTGTGAAGGAGACTTCGCCGGTCGCCGTTGATGCTGCCTGGGCCTTGATGTCGCATACATCACCGTCGTCTGCGTCGCAGGTGAAAGTCTCCGAGCTGAATTGTCAGCATTGCTGTGGTGTTTTTTTTTTTTTCCTTTCAAACTTTTAAGAAAGAAAGACATACCCGAATTGGATCCTCATCGTCTCAGGGCCTTGGGTGAGGGTGACTCCCCGGAAATCTCCACAGCTCGAGGGATACGGCGACTTGAAGACAGAGGTGCACGCGAGCAAATACTCTGTCGAGCTCTTCTCCGGCACGGCAGTAATGACAGACGCATAGATGTTATCACCCGCCCTCGTCGTACGCGACGGCAACCAGACTGATGTCGTTGTCTTGGACGTGGTCGCCAAAACCTGGCCAATCACCGCAAACGCGGCCAAGATTCGTAGTGAGGGCATCATGATATTTTTGACTGCAGTGAAAATGCCAATCATCTTAGCCACGCACCCTCCCGGCTGGGCTGCTGGGCATGCATTCATATATTTCCACTTTCTCCTTTTTCTGCCTCCCTCGGATGGCCTCATTTACGGAGGCCTCGGGAGAGGGAGAGCTCAGCCCTGGGCGACCGGCACAGCATCTGCAGAGATTTGGTGGCGGCAGCTCATTGGCGATACGAAAGCAGTGAAGCTCGCTTGCATCGCCCCCCCCGGTCGACGATCGGTGACTTTGGCATGAGGTCATATGTGCGCTGCCTCATTGGGCTGCTGATATGGTGACCGTCTGGTCAGGCTCTGGCTGCCTCATATCGGTAGCCTGATCCAGCGCCGTACAAGTTTGATCAAACTCTGACTTCAATGCAAGCTTCACCACCCATGACGAGATAGAAGATGGACCCTGCGAATAGCCATGGCTGAAGTCGTTGGTCTCGTGATCGGCTTCGCTTCCTTGCTGCCGCAGTTGACGGCCGGCTTGAAGATGCTGCGCGAGATTCGCAACGCAGAAAATCATTTCCCAGTCGAAATCGACAAGCTCGCCTCCGACCTTGAACTCCTCATCATATTCCTAGAGTCGCTACAAGCTACGCCTGGTATTGCCGAGCCCATCCTCCGAAGGTGCTGCGAGTGCTGTTCGCAATTTGCCTGAGACGTCGAGCAAGTCAGGGGAAGGCTGTCATTCGTGACAACCGCCAGCAAGAGCAAGAAGGTCATCAGAAAGATCACGGGCTTGCCAGGCTTGCGAGCCGCTGTTGAGACTTTACGACAGAATGTGACGAGAGCTCAGATGACTATGATGATGTAGGTTGTTGGAATCTCGTGCAAGCAACATGATATGCATGATTATTCTGCTGATTAGAACCCGCAGTACATCACATCTACCCTTGCTCGCCAACATGGGTCGCATGAGCATCACGCCCGCCCCGCCAGAACCTGTGCCTCTTCCCACGATCCAGCAAGCGACAGTGTCTTCCCCTACCCAAATACTTGATGGGACAGCTGCGTTAGGCGCGGCGATGAGCCGCTTGTCATTAGCCCACAGACCTCAGCGTCCTAGTTGCGGCAACGGCTCCACGAAATATTGTCCTTGCTGTTGCCATCGAGCTACCACCAAAGTCTCTAGACGATTCTGGGCGTTCGAGTACACTGCGCCAAACACACAATGTGATCACCTGAAATGCCAGTCTTCCGTCTATGGTGCCACTTTCAGGGTTGCGTTGACGCAAATTGGTCTCCGATGGTCCGTCCTTGTTCAAGCTCACATCGCCCAAGAAGCAGGCAGTTTCGCGCTGCGGCCCAATCTCATCCTGGAGAGAACCGTACCATACACATCTCCAGGGTTCGAAACTCTTCGCGAATGTGAACGGGGCTTGATCACTTTTGATACTGCCCGAGAAAGACTCCTTGATTTAGTCCGGACGGACAGCACTTTCATGACCCATGTCAACCCAGCCGGCGAATCTTATATTGAAGTAAGGATAAACTCTATTCTGTTCGTTTGGTCATACCTCTCTGACACATTACAAGAACCTTCTTTCACATCCATGGCTATCAGTCAGTTACGATGTACAATGAAGCTTCTTGACACTTTTCTTGACAGAACTCGAGATGACAACCGGCATGTATAGCCTAGGGTACGTTAGGAATTCAAGCCCGACTATGAGGGCTTCGTGTTTTGGTTGACCTGGAACCCGTTTATCGCAGCTTCCTACTCAAATGCGCTCACTGGATTGGAGAAGGCCCGCACCTTGACTTGCTCAAGGGTCTCGTCGCGTCTGGGTTTGATCCCTCCGAAAGTCCCTGCCCTCTAGCTTCAGCTTGGCCTGAGCCGTGTTCTCCCCCTTGGATTTCCGAGGAGTTCACACCGGATCCGTTCTTCATCGAGTATCTAACAATTCTGTGTCGAGATGGCATTAGTTAGTCACTTCGGCCGCTGCCAACAAGATCCTGCTAAAATCACACCCAGGCTTTGCTGAGATGACACCACTCCACGAAGCTATTCTCTTTGACACTGACGAGGTTATCACGCATTGGATTTGTCGGTCACCTCCCGATCAGAAGAATTTTCTCGGACAATCCCCTTTGCACCTGGCAGTGTCAAAACGCAAGCACGTTTCTGCACTGGTCCAGGCAGGGCACGACATAGATGCTACTGACAGCTATGGCATGACTTCTCTCATGTATGCCGCTGTCATGGGGTTTGTGGACACGGTCCTCTTGCTTCTGGAACTCGGCGCGGATCCATACATCCGGGAAACTCGCTTCAACCGACTCTTCATTGATTGTGCAGCTGCTCGCGGCACTTGGGACGTTGTCATTGCTGTCCTTTCAAAGCTGAAATCGCAGCCAGATGTAGAATATGATCGGACCTGGGCACAACACGCAACCTCCCTATACCAAACCAAGTCTCTGCGCTCCCTCGTAACGGACAAACACCTTGGAGATTTCCTGGCCGAATGCGACTCTCCAGGTTTCCTCTTTGACTACAAAGGGAGCCGGGGTGACACATTATTGCACTTCGTGAGGACAGCCGCAGAGGTAGAAACACTGCTGGAGAATGGGTTCACGCTTATTAATCATACGAACTCGCTTGGACAGAATGCTTTGTCGCAAACCGGACCAGATTCCGTGATCGAGGCTCTGCTTTAGGCAGGAGTCGACGTTCATCATCAAGATGACGACCACCATTCGGCACTCTGGTACGCTCTGCAGAATCTGAAAGGTCGTATCGTGCCGGATACCTTTAGTCGGAACTGGCAAGTTGTCCATGCCTTGGTTTCTGGCGGCGCCGATTGCAGGTCTTCCGACGCTTGTCGATGTCCTTGTTCAACTCGCGGCTGTCTTCCGTTTCATCCCCTACATCGCAAGACAAGCTGGGCACGGTCTTTGGAATTTTCCTCAACATCGTCATTGGAATGGCTTATCGTTGTCCTTCAGGCCCGGGGCGTGGACGAGGCCAAACAAGTTCTCTTGTCCTACATCAGATTGGTGAAACATGAGGAACTCGGGTTGACTCACTTATGCTGCAGCCGTAGGTCAGAATTTTCGTGGAACAGCCCACATGAACAGTGGCCATTGCCACACGACGACGCTTCCGACATACTGGCAGAAGAAAAGGAACTAATCGACAGCCTAGACCAGGAAATGGAAGACGTGAGAGATTTGAACTACGACGAACTCATGGACATCTGGCTCGCTCGACTGAAATCAAGATTTGAAGAAGCCCGAGTAGAATATGTCTCTTGCAACGCAGCCATCGAAGGCGAGTGGCCAGGAGTGAGTAAAAATATTCATGTACATCAAGAGCTGGACAAAACTGACTGAGTAGATCATGTCCGGTCATCAAGTCAATCACGTCAAGGATCATTACGAGTATGCGACCTTGCAGCCGAGTAGTCTCTATACTACTGTCGCCGAAGAGGCCGCTCGATACAAATGCTGGGTTGAGTTCGAGTATCATTTCGGCAAACCAGCATCCATGGGGGAGGGCGAAAGAAACGAATGGTACGCTCCAAGAATTTCTCAGCTTCGCGATCGCTTATGTGTCCTCAACATATCACCTGAAGAAGTGACAAAAGGCGATTACGGTTTTGATAGCGAGGATCTCGCCTACTTCCTACCTCCGGGAGCTTGTAGGCAAGACTTTGAAGCGCGAATTGCTGATTGGGGTTTGGAATCTTGAGCTTTTTTGGCTGGATGAGATACCTTCCGTACCGTAAGCAGATAGATTGCAAACCGCATATATTATCTTTCACCAGGCTGAGATGTAGTCCAAGAAGCAGCCATGGCATTTGACTGCTTTCGTGTGACATAATGATTCCTGACTGAATGACGGAGCAGTTTTCGATGAACGGCAGGGTGCGGGTAGATCCATGATGACTCAGAAGAGCTGAACTGGCTCGTTCTCGAGACGGACCATCGGGATGGAGTTATCGCTCGTGAAGTACACTGTGTCCGGAATACCGATGTCAAATGTCTGTTGATCGAAACGCAGTACTCTTGTTAACACCTCACGTGGATATCTATACATGCACTATAGAGCCCCTCCAAGAAGCCTCACAATCCGCATCGCAGCCTTCACCTGCCATCCAACTTTCCTCTCCTCAGTCTCAAAATCCTCACGCGTCGTGTAAGTCGCAAAATCTTGCAACCAGGCCTGCTCCTCCCCAAGCTTCCTCTTCAGATCCTTATCCCTCGTGACGACCAATGCCCCCGCCTCAAGGTCATGCGTGTAGCTGCGATTCGTGTAGTTCGAGCTACCGATCGATGTAATACACGGCGTTTCCTCCCCAGGCAGCGTCACCCAGATGCCCTTGGCGTGATAACTCCATCCGCCGGGCGTACCGACGACGCCGCGCCGCCACTCCTTGAGCTTGATGGACTTTTCCGCGCCACAGGAATGCACGTTTTGCGCGAACCGGCGCAGGTAGTACGTGTATGCGCCGGGCAGGAGGCCCGCGACGCCAGGGGCGTTGAAGAAGCCGTTGGCCTCTGGGCCGGCGGTGATGACGACGTTTTGACGGTCATGGCTGTGCGCCGCGATGAGGGCGGCCTGCAGTGAGTGGCTCGGGTTGAAGTAGCCGGCTGTGAATGTCCATGTGGTGCTCTCCTGGCGCATGAAGCGAAGTAGGGACTCGATGGCCGGTTGGTCGGTGGACGCTTCGGGCTTGAGAAGCTGTGCCATCTGCGCGGTCATGTAGACGCGCGTGTCCTTGGTCTCGTCAAAGCCGGGTGTCTTCTTGGGCGATATCAGGGGGCCAAGCGTGGATGATGTTGTCGCCACGAACTTCTCCGGGTTGTCCAGTGGTGATGGCGCCGCGTTGGTTGCTGGCCAAGCCAGTTCGAACCCGGCCCTTTCTCTTGTGGGCTCCACGAGGAAGCTGACGGATGATACCCCACGATGAATATCGTAAAAGTAGTCGGTGACCGCCTTGGAGGAGAAGAGGTGGTATCGGTCCTGGCGATTCGTAAAGTAGTCGTTCGACAAGTTGGCTCTGTAGAACGTAAGTAAGTGGTGTTGAAACCCTTGCATATTCCGACAGCACCTACCCAGACAGGATGATCTCGTCGTCAACACCATACAGCTTCATGTGCTGCAGCCCCCACCCCTCGTTGACCCGCCGCGGCATGAGTTTCTTGCGCCAGCCCGTCAGGTTGGGCGTGTGGTACATCCGGATCTCGACTCTCTCGGGACCAAACTCAGTAACGAGTGGTGCTAGAAGCGAGGCGCATGATTGCTTCGGTGCCTCGCGCGTGCCGCGGAGGGCGTCGGTGAGGATGTGCAGCTTGAGCTCGGGGTTCTTGCGAAGCGCCTCCTGTATCGTCGCGATCTGCCGTCGTTCAGCATATCTTCAACCGACAGTTCCAGACGCATTCCCTACCAACTCGCGCTCTGTCTTTCCGATGTATAGCGTCGACAGGAAGATCCGCTTCTTCGCATTTCGTACCCTGCCCTGCTCCTTCGTCAGCATCTGTTCCACAGTCCAAGGACCAATGCACACACCTTCAGCGTCTCGTAGAAATCGGCAGGCTCCCGGATAATCTCAATCTGCGACCCATTGATATCGAAGCTCGGCGCAAGCTCGTCCAGCTTGTTCATGAATGAAACAAGTGGTCCCCCGTACGGGCTGCTAGAAACCGGTGCAGCAGCCGCAGGCGTCGAGTAGGCGCGTGTCTGCGGGCTCGCGTACGAAGGCCTCGCCCTCGCAACAGCAGACCTCACCTTCGTCGCGCACCGCGGAGCACTCCGAACGAACATGATGCGAAAAGACTGGCGGAAAAGGAAATGGACAAACTACCAATTCAGCAAACGTGACACGCCCCTACAAGCAACTTCGCGGTCGGGTTATGCTACACCCCCGGCTCCGTAAAACGCGCCCGTCAATTGGTTCAATCCGCATTATGTAATCAGCCGAACCCCAGCGCCCGAGCATCATCGTCAACCTCAACTTTGACCTTTGATTCCGCACCCTTACCGTAACAGCCCCTCCACCATCCCAACACGGTCAATTGACCCCCGCCGCCGCCATGTCGACCATCACTCGTACCCTGTCGAACCTCCGCAAAGTCGGCATCAAGGTTCGCGGCCCTCACATCACCCCGCAGACGAACCGATCGACAGCGAAACTGACGAGGCGTGAAAATTACAGGACTACTTCCGACAGATGCTCTACATCGGTGACACCAAGGCCGGTCGCCTCGTCGGCACCGACCGTGCCGGCAACAAGTTCTACGAGGACATGGACGAGCTTCCCCGTACGTTTGGCACCCCAATTGCCCGCCCCAACCCGAGCGCGACGATACAACCAGGAAGCCCGACCGTCCCAGAAAGCGCCCGTCAGACGCCATGTAGTGTCAGGAGACACAACAATGAGAGAGAAGACACGCGAGAAGAGCAAGAGCTGACTTAGTACAGTCCGAACCCGCTGGGTCGACTACAAGAAGCACGACTACGACGCCGCCACCATCGAGCCCGGCTGGCACGCCTGGATGTCCTACATGGTCGATAAGCCTCCCGGCGAGGACCCCCTCATCCGCGCCGGCCTGCGCAAGTTCGAGAAGCCGAACCCCATCCCTAACCACACGGCCACCCCTGGCGCCTTTGTGACCTACAACACGTGAGCGGACAACCCTCGCCTCGGCAAGAGGCCGGAGATCGAGAGTTGGAACGGAATGCTGACATGTCGCAGGACGAAGGCGAAGGTGCGGACGTGGGAGCCCAAGGCCATTGCGAGGCAGTGAAGGATTGGTAGGACAGGAGACGGTGTACATAAACGTTCGTGGATGCGGATGAATTGAGTTCCTTTGTTCTAACCATTCAAGCGGCATCTGCATCGGTGATGTTGGTTGGAGAACGATTGTTTCATTTGAAGCAGCATATTGACAGAACATCACATAATCCGACTATGGACACCAGCTTCGTCCTCCGAAACGCTCCAGCAGAAAAGGTTATCCATGGACAGAGCTACTCGGCCTTCGCAGGAACACAACGAGCAAATGAAATCGAATCATACTGGCCGAACAAGGAAACAGCCAAGGCAGAGGCGCCAGAGCACCAGAGCACAGAAATAACCACCAAATGCAGCGACTCTACGAACGGAAATGATGCGCAGCTCTGATGCTATGCGTCTAGCATTCGATGCGCCTGTAAATGCGTCCCAAACATGGTCGGCAATTTGGAAGCCACACGTCTAGACACGCGATTCGACCGCTGCTTTGATGGCTGCAAGCCGTCAGCATCTCTTCTGCGCGAGAACAAATCATGAACTTACCGTCGCAGCTGGTCTTGGCGTCTCCGAAGAGCATGCGAGTACCCTCCATGTAGAACATGGGATTTGGAACGTCAGCTGTGAAATGTTAGTCCCAGCCTCGACTACAGGTCACAGATTCACGAGACTTACCATATCCACTGGCCATGCCACGCTTCATCACGATAACCTGCTTGCTCTTCCAAGCCTGCAGTACCGGCATACCCGCGATCGGACTACCCGGCTCCAGTGCAATCGGGTTGACGGTGTCGTTGGCGCCAATTACAAGAACCACGTCCGTCTCGCCAAAGTCGTCGTTGATCTCGTCCATTTCCAGAACAATGTCGTACGGCACGCTTGCTTCAGCGAGCAGCACGTTGCACTGTCCAGGCATGCGGCCCGCCACAGGGTGAATGGCAAAACGCACATTGATGCCCTTCTTACGAAGCATCTCCGTAATCTCGCTAATGGCGTACTGCGCTTTGGCAACGGCCATTCCGTAGCCAACTACGATGATGACGTTTTCGGCATTAACGAGAGCTTCTGCCGTGTCGTCAACGGAGGTCTGCGTGATGGCGCCCTCGATCTTGTAATCGCTTGCAGGCGCAGAGGCGATGCCACCAAAGAGCACATTGGTCAGTGATCGGTTCATGGCCACGCACATGATGTACGAGAGGATGGAGCCCGAGACGCCGATCAAGGCGCCGACAGTAGTGAGCAGCGAGTTATCAAGCATGAAGCCTTCAGCCACAAGAGCAAAGCCAGAATAAGCGTTGAGCACGGTGATGATGACCGGCATATCAGCCCCGCCAACAGCTGCTGTTGTTGTGTAACCCTTGATGAAGGACAGCAGAGTGTTGGCGCCAAGGGCAGCGGCAGCGATCATCGGAGATCCAGGCGCCATCGTAATGAAGGCGCCCATGGTGGCCATATTCGTGGCGAGCATGCCAGAGTTGAGTAGATGGCGGCCTGGGAGCATGAGCGGTTTCGACGACATCTTGCCAGCCAACTTCATGAACGCAACGATGGAGCCTGTGAAGGTTATACCACCTATGAGCACGCCGAGATAGCCGGTGACGAGATGGAGTGTTGAGATGTCCGTTTCAATATGACCCATGATGCTGCCGATAGATGTGAGGACAGCTGCGAGACCGACGACGGAGTGGAGAGCCGCAACGGTTTGAGGAAGACCCGTGGGCGTGATCCGCTTGCCTATCATGAAGCCAGCAAGACCTCCGATAGCTGCTAGACCACTGAACTGGACCAAGACTTCGGGCGAGAAGCCGACGGCGAATAGCGACGCTAGAATACCAGATCCTACGCCGAGCATGCCAAGCATGTTGCCCATGCGAGCTGTCGCCTGGGAGGCGAGACTCGACAGGGAACTGATGCACAAAACGGAGCTGACCATGTATCCGGCCTGCACCAGACCTGCAGCTCCCGTAGCGGCAGCTGCAACGTAGCCGCCGCCAAAAATTGCGGCAGGCACGGCGTACAGCCAGGGGTACTCAGGAGGGTCTGTTGGCCGCTTGAACATATCGAGCATACGTTTCGTGATGACGAAACCGCCGGAAATGTTAACAAAAGCCAACAGAACAGAGAGGGCACCAAAAGCCTGCGGGATCGTCTGTGGGAAAATGCCGCCGCCAAGCACGAAAAGTCCACCAACACCGACCATTCCTGCGAACCATGTTAGTTATTGTCATCTGATAACTTCAAAAGGAATCTTACCTGATATGGCATTGGTGACACTCATCAGCGGAGAGTGTAGAGCCGGAGCAACGCCCCACACGACACGATAACCGATGAGCGAGGCGAGCGAGAATGTGAACAAGTTGCTCATGAAGAGCGGGCCGGTGACCGTGCCGAGAGCCAGCGCAGTTCCCATACCAGCAGTCACAGTGGCAACTTCTCGAGAGGTCTTTTGGAAGGGCGTTACTGCAACGATTTCGGCCTCCTTCGTGGGTGACGCTGCTTGAGCTGGGGCTGGGGGAGGTGCAGGCCTGGGAGGTGGCGGCAAAATGTCTCCCTTCTGTGTCACGATCGCACCGCGAACGACTTCGTCAGAAAGATCAACGCCGAACTCATTGTCCTTTGGCGCCATCGACAACAAGAATTTGGTAATGTTGTTCGAGTACAGGGTGGATGACTGAGTAGGAAGTCTCGATGGGAGATCGGTGTAGCCTGGGGGAGTTAGCGATTGGACTCGGGTAGCCAACTCATGAGAAAGATAACATACCAATAATCTTGACGTCCTTGTAGACAGTCAATTCTCCAGGCTTCGTCTTCTCGCAGTTACCGCCCGCCTCAGCGGCAAGATCAACCACAACCGAGCCAGGTTTCATGATTTCAAGCATAGATTTGAGGATCAGCTTGGGTGCAGGCTTTCCAGGAATCAGCGCAGTGGTGATGATGATGTCGACTTCACGCGCTTGCTCGTGGAACAACTTCATTTCAGCCTCAATGAACTCCTTGGACATCTCCTTGGCATAGCCACCGGCTCCTGAGCCGTCTTCCTTGAAGTCAACCTCGATAAATTCGGCGCCCAGCGACTGCACCTGCTCGCGAGCAGCGGGTCGAGTGTCGAAGCCTCGAACAACGGCACCAAGTCGCCTGGCGGTCGCAATGGCGCTGAGACCAGCAACACCCGCGCCGATGACAAGCACCTTGCAGGGTGGAATCTTGCCTGCCGCGGTGACCTGTCCCGTCAGGAATCGACCAAAGTTGTTCGAAGCCTCGAGAACAGCCTTGTAACCGGCGATATTAGCCATTGAGCTGAGTGCATCAAAGACTTGAGCACGGGAGATACGAGGAATGAGGTCCATGGCAAATGCAGTCGCTTTCTGTGCGGCGAGCTTCTCGACGATGGGCTTGTTCTGAGCGGGTTGGAGGAACGAGATGACTGTCTGCGAAGGCTTCAGAACCTCGACCTCGGCAGGAATCGGACTTCGGACCTTGAGCACAATGTCGGCACCCGTCCAGACATCATTGGCCGAGTCGACGAGAGTTGCACCAGCTTTTAGGTAGACATCGTCAAGAAAGTCGGCTTCAGCGCCTGCGCCGCGCTCGACGAGCACCTTGGAGAAGCCCTTCTTGAGGAGGAGAGCAACATTCTGAGGGGAGAGGGCGACGCGACGTTCGTTTAGGAAGATCTCCTTGGGCACGCCGACAGTGAGTTGGCTGTATGGAATCGATGGCGTGGCGGGAGTGTCAGGCTTGGCTGCCTGGTCTGGCGCACTCGCACCCGTCACGACAGACGCATGGCGGACGAGTTGGAGGGGCTTGGCAATGGCGGGAACAACTGCAGTTGTTCGGCTCGATCTCAGAACGCTTTGCCACCGTCTCGAGTGGGAGCATTGTATGTTGCCAGAACCAGGTGTCGCCAAAGTCGCGTCTACAGCTCAATGGTCAGTACAACAATGAACAGACACCAAGTCGAACGCGACGGTAGAGTTCATTAGCCTACCCGCGACAATCGTCCACGATCGCGAGGCGAAAACGCCAGCAGATGACGAAGAACGGACGACATGGGCCGTCGCTGGCCGAAGAAGCGCGAGAGATATCATGCTGAGCTACCAAGACAAGCGTCTAGGCTGAGAAAGCCAGAGAGACGAGACGAGACTGAGGGGTTCATGTGTGGTTCATGAGAGCTGCCATCGACAGACGCGGGAATCAATGACACCTAGCGACTTGGACGCGGAGGAAAGAGAAAGAAGGAAAGAAGAAAGTAGTCTAGGACGAGATTGAGTTTGGTTTCGCACGAGGGAGAGCTCCTCGTCATCCGAGTGGCAGATCTATTACCCCTCAAACCAAGCCAAGGACAAGGAGTCGAAGAGGGGCGCGTGCCTGGGCCGCCGCGCGTAGTGGAGTGACGTTTGAAGCTCTTCAGGTGACGGCCTCGGGGCCGTTAAAGCGCGATTGGCCGAATGGTGTTGCAGAATACGTGCCGTGGGAGCCAAATGGGGGGATCGACGGTTGGAGAAGATGGAGTGGGAGTGGTGAGTCGTCTTGGTATGTCCTGGATGAAAGGAAGGGAGAGCTGCCCAAGATCTGGATGTACATCGGGAGACATTCTTGCCCAAGGGATACAACCCAAGGCACAGGCAACACTGGTCACCTGTACTGCGCCTACCGCGACCGAGCTCCCCGGAGAAGTGCAGCGGGTGCGGCAGGTGGGGTAAGACCCTGGCGCTGCACTGTGGATGTGCGGGGGTGGGTTGGGGCCTGTACGTGTGTGGGGGAAAGAGCTTCTGTGCTGATGCTGCCTGCCGTTCTCAGATCCGCCTGCCTCCCCGCTTGGGGAAATCCTGCTGGGAGGTTGCATCCAGGCTCGCCTGCCTCGAATACCCTGCGCCATTTCCGCGATCGAAAGCATCGGGTAGGCCTGCTGTGGCACCTCAAACGGCATGTCCTATGCTGCAGCGTACCTACCTGCAGCGGCTGCATGTGATGGTTTCACGAGTATTGGAGAAAAAGACCCTTTCGGCCGGCAAGGAGGGCCAAAGTTCGAGTGAACTTCAGGTTGCTTGTGACCCTTGGCCAGGCTCGCCATGTCCGCAAGCTGGCTGTTTCTGCACCAGGTTGCCTTGATAAAATGGCAGCGATGATACGAGCGGTAGCATCACGCTGAGACGGGAAAACGATCTTGATTTTGACTGGAATTCTTTCCAATCTGACACTGCTGCCGGGCACATCCGTATGCGGGTGGTGCATTCAGACCGCAAAAGATATCTCGTTCATTATGCAGACTTGCTGCGACCACCACGCCGGCAAGTCTCTACAGAAACGGGGAGTGATGGATCCAGAGTTCAAATAATTCCTCATCGAAAGGGCTTCAAAGTGGTCGACCACTTCAAACCACGCCTGGGTGGTTGTTGAAATATCGGGAATTGGGTGATTGATGAGTTACAAATGGAGCACCCAACGTCGACAAGAAGTAAGAGCTCCTGGCATATTAACTACCTAAGGTAGATGACGGTCATGGAGCTTGAAATAACTTGTCACGGTGCTTGCAGCTCCAGTAAATACCTGCTGTGTTCTATGGCAGGTGAAATGGTCTGGGACGTCCCAGTGTTGCCTGCTGGCGTCGCATGGTCCATAGGGGAATTTGATTTCGCCCCATGCTCATTCGCCCACTTTGACCCACCTCCTACCACACCGAGCTCACCTCGGTCAGAGCACCACCCTGGAAAAACACTTTTCGCGCAGTCCCGCCCCGAAACCACAGGCCAATCGACCCAAGCTCAATCGAACCTCACCACCATACTGACGACTATCAACCCGCGAAACCACCCTCCCCAACCGCAGCCGGCGACCCTCGCGCCCTCCCAATCGAGACCCAATCCCTCAAACCCACCGCTTCCGAGAAATTACAACACCTCATAAAGGCCCATCATGGTCTCCCGCATCCTTTTCTGGTCCGGCTTCGGTGCGTCACCAATTCACCACCCCCTTCCACGAGACCCGGTCCCCCCATCCCCCGCCGGGAAATGACAACTACTGACCGAAACGAAACACAGGCTTCGCCGTCCGCTTCTGGCAAATGGGCATAGAGATGCGTCCCTTCTTCACCCGCAAGACCCTCTGGCCCTACCCCATGTACACGGCCGCCGGCGCCGCCTTCGGATACTGGCTGCAGGGCGTCGACGACAGGCAGACGGCCACGCTGACGGAGCGCAAGGCCGTGCTACTCGAGAAGCGTGCGCGCAGGGCCGAGAAGGAGGTTGAGGCTCCCTCGGGCGCGGCGCAGTCTGTTTGAGTATGGGGGCAGATATCGAGAGGGAGAGGTGGCGGAAGGGGTACGTGCTGATGCAAAACATGGCCACACGGCAGGGATTGCCGCTCGACGGATCGATATTTCGTCGGCCACAATGGCAGCGACGAGTGTATATATGGCTCTGGGGTGGAATTGAACTGTGAACGACAAAAATGGAACTTTACGTGACTTCGGATGATATGGAGATGGAATCACAGGGAGCAGGCGCACTTGGGATGAAGTCAATTGCCAACAGCCGAAAGCCCAACTGGGCCGATTGAGCATCGGCATCTACCACCAAATGGCTGGAACCCGGTCTAACACCAGGCAGCTCGACCTATCTACCACCGACAACGCAGCCCCAACGCGTCCAATGCAACTTCTCAGCCTCACTCACAGCTCCTCGAGTTTCCGCAAGATGGCGGCCACAGACGACGTCGCCGTGTTTCCCAGCTCCGTGATCACCGCCGTGACGTGCTTGTCCTGCGTCGTGTCAAACAGCAGACGGAACCCGTCATTAGAGTTATTCTCCGGGTCAATCTCATTGTAAGTCAGCGAGTCCATCGCCACCCGCTCGGTGAAGTTGATCGTCTCAGAAAGGCCTACGACCTGCACACCAAGGTCCCATGCCGCGATAGCTACGTCACACGTGCCGGCCCGCGCGTACATGGCGCCGTTGCTAAACATAGCCTCGGCACCGACAAGCACCGTGTCCGCCTCTGCGAGGTGGGCGCGCAGGGCGCTGAGGCCGGGGACGTAGATAACAGGGATGCCCTCTGCGCGGAGGGACTTGGCGAGCTGCTTGCCCGTGAGCTCGAAAGGGTCGTCGATGATCATGGCGGTGAAATTCTTGCCCTGTTCGACGTGGGCGTGGAGGAAGGCGCGCTCGACGAGGGGATGGTGGGCGTAAGTAAGAATCGTCTCGCCCTCGGCGATGAGCGCGGCAGCCGTCTCAATGATAACCTCGTCGGCAAGATCGACGCGCTCGCGGAGGAAGTTATCAATGGACTCGTGAAGAAGTTTGCGGGCCTCGTAATCCGGAAGGTCAATATCGATCTTGCTGATCTGAAGCTTCAGCCATCGCACGGCATTGCCCATGGAGAAGCACATGGGCCGACAAGCTGACAGGTACTCGACTTGCGGGTTGAGGATGTGGGAAGTAAAATGTCTGGAGAATGTGTTGCCCTGGGGCGTCACGTAGGAGTCGATAACCTGGGGAGGCGTGTCAACAAGGTGCTGCGTCAACCGAAGTGGCATGATCTTTGCCTTACCTTCTTGAATGCCAGCAGCGTGGCTTCCAACCGCGCCGTGCTGTCGGTCACAGCGAAGGCAGCCATTTGTTGGCCGAGCACCAGCATGGCCGGATGCACGTCCTTATCGGCATGGGTCAGTGGTGTCCTCTTAGCGATGGACAGATGGCTGTAGCACTCTGGTATCGCCGGCTTGTCATCTTTCACGACGGGGATCACGACTGTGGCCTGCTTCGCCTGCTGCCCTCGCGCACCTGCGCCTCCGGCGGCCTGGGGGCCATCCTGCTTTTGCTTTGATTTCCCGCCCTTCGCGTCGCCTCCGGACTGTGCTTGCTGGCCTCCAGGCCCACCGGAAGGAGCAGCTGCCGGCTGGGCCGCTTTTTGCTGCGCTCTCCTCGCCTGCTTCTCAGCCTTTGCCTTTGCCTTCAACTCTGCGCCTGAAAGCTTCTTCTCGCCCTCTGCCGGGGGAGCTTGTGTGTTCTTCGAGTCCTTGCCAGCCTTGGCCGCGGGGACCTCCTTTGTCGTCTCCTTTGGTTGCTCCGCCGGGGCAGCAGCAGTCGAAGTCTCGGTTTGCTGAGCGCTAGGCGCATTCTCCCCCTCAGTCGCCATAATGAGTTTATTTGACAGTGCGCTATGCTCCGGAGCTGTCGTTGTGTCGAGATGACTTGCGGGTGGGAAAAGCGTGGGGTCCCAGGAGGAAAGCGCACAGTTGGTTCGATTCGTTCGCGGCGTTAAATGAACAAGGTGTGGGCTTCGTAGAAGTGGCACAAGTACAGTCGTATTTCCGATTCATCCAAGAACATGCGAGAGCTTCGTACGGATTAAGTCGTCGCGTTGGAGCGTTTCGAAGGTGGTTGTCAAAGTAAATTGGGATTTTTGAAGCCTGACTCACCTGGATTTGTCGCACCCAATGCTTTTGCTGGTGGGAGGGGGACCAAATGCGCCAGAGCACCCCGCGCTGGTGGGGCGCTAGTGGGAGGCTTAACAGCCGTGACCTCACCCTGCTCACCCAGACTTGTCAGGGCCCATCATCCATGTTTGATTGTTGACAACTGTATTCGGTGCAATCATGCAAATATTCAGGTTCTGAGTCGGCCTGCTGTTATAAAACTTTCCTGTAACTTGGAGTCTCATATTCCAATCACCGTTGGCTGTTTCCTGTAGCGATCTGGTTACTTTCCTCTTCTTGGTTATGTTCGTTTCTATTGGCGCTGGGGCAGATGAAAGATTGTGAGGAACTTGAGCTCAATGTATCGGAATCGGACTAGAGACATGCCGGAGACGAATTTGGACCTGAAGTCATGATTCCCGAGTCCAGCAGTACTTGTAGGGACACACAATATGTGTTGGCTGCTTCTGGCTACCTGAGAACACAGTCCCGTGCACTTGTCTGTAAAATGAGATACTTCGCTGAAAGAGTTGACATCGCTGTTGATGTAGAGAAAGCTTGAGATATTTGTCCACTCTAACATCATTTAGATACATGAAAACTACCCAATGCAGCAGCCGAGAAGTGTTGGGTCTAGGCAGGTATCAGAACGATGTGTGGTCAGATGGAGCGATACGGAGTATCCAGACTTCGCTCTCAACCTACATAAAACCAGGTCGCAATAACATTTTGATTTACCAGATATTCATTCAGAGGGTCAGACACAATAAAGAAGACACCTATCATCAACGAGTAGTGTTGGCGACAATAAACCCGCACTCTTTGGGTTTGAACACAGTTATCAGATGAACAACACTAAGAGGCAAAAAGATTTCTATACAATGAAGTTGACTTTTAAATACAAAGACAAAGATGACGAAAGCTGACAAGATGCATGCATCTCAAAGTGCAAAAATAAACTCTAGCAACTGGACGTTTCGATCGTCCGACCTCCGGGTTATGAGCCCGGCGCGCTTCCGCTGCGCCAAGTTGCTTTGCTTGATGATTAGTCATCCACAATTGAAGGATATGACCTCCATTGCCCACGGCCACGGTGCACGAATTCGATAACATTTGCCTTGTCACTTTCGCGCCTGCTCAGATGTCACTGAGAGTAAACAAGAAGACCCTATGAGAGTCTCTTTATATTTCTAGAGGTACTGCCACATATTAATATCTTCCACAGAATCAGGTTTCTCTCAGCTCTAAGCTTGCGCCTCAGCGGGAACCTCCTCTCTGGCCTTTCCCTTCGTCTTGACATCCTCTTTCGGCACGACTCCTTCAACATAGATACGGAACGACTTCCCCATCTCCCCGTCCCTAGGCTTCCTCTCTCTCGCCCCAGGCACCTCCTCGACCACAGCAGCAACAGCCTTCACAACCGCCGCCATCTCCTCCGGCGTCGCCTTCCTCGCGCCCCTCTTCTTAGCAAGCGTCACATCCACCCTCCACCCCTTGCTCAAGAAATCCTTAAGCTTCCCCATCCGGATAGCGAGATCATTGGCTGCAATGGCCCAATTGAGCTCAATCTCCTTCAGCTTCCCCGCCTGCTTCTCCTTGGCCTTTTTCTCCTTCGCCTGGGCCAGCAGGCGCAGCCTCTCCTCCTGAGCGTGAACAATCTTGCACAGGGCGTACGGCACCACCTCGCCCTTCGGCGGGCGTCCCTTGCCCGCCTGTGCTTCGGCGTTGGGCTTCTTCACGTCGGGCGGGGTGGCGGCCTTGATCATGCGCAGAGAGTACCCCTCCTCCAGGTCCTCAATGATGGCGCGCGTGTGGAAAGGGCCCTTGATGCCGGTTGCGTCGTCGACGAGCATGATCTTCTTGTCTTTGATCTCGAGGTCTTGCGGGAGGCGGTCGGGGGCAACCTTGCCGCGACGGCCACCGGGCCCGGTTGGGCCTGTGGGGCGTGGTGGTGCCGAGAGAAAGGTCGTCGTAGAGAGGGGCCGCGCAGCTGGTGACTGGAGCGTGGAGGAGGACCAGCTGGGGCGGATGTGGGAGCGAGCGAGCGTGAAGCTTCGGGATGCCAGTTTCGTTTCGAGGGACTCGAGGGGGGAGACGAAGACCCGGTAGAGGGCCGTCTGGCTATTGTAGATGCATCTTGCGGTCTTCATCTTTCCACATGCCAGTCCTGGCGCGGTGGTACAGGAAATGTGGTGGTAGAGAACGTCGTACAGTAGCAGTGCTTGAAGATGGAGAGACGAAGGTTGAACGAAGCTTTCCGAGCGCCGTGTTTCCATCCTCGAAGGTCAAACGTCAGAGTGGACCCTGAAGCACCCCCAGGGCCAGTCACATCCTCCAATCGCAAAAGCTCACATGGTCCAAGCTCCAACCTCAACCTCACCTCACGCCTCCAACTCAGAAGCCTCCCGCTCATCATCACACCTTCTATCATCCAGTCCCTCCGTGCCAGCAGCATGTAAACCGTCATGTCTCCTTTTATCCCCCGCCGCCCGGCCCAAACCTCCATCCTCCTCTTCCTTGGCACCCTCAAGGCCCTCGCAGCCGCCCACCTCCTCATAGACTACGGCTACCGCACCGGCCCCGCCCAGGGCGCCTCTATGCTCCCCACCTTCTCCATCTTCGGCGACCACTTCCTCATATCTCACCGTTACCGCCGCGGCCGTGACGTCCGCATCGGCGACCTTGTCGAGTACAGCATCCCCATCTTCCGCAACAGCCGCGGCATCAAGCGCGTAATCGGCTTGCCAGGGGACTATGTGCTCATGCACACGCCGGGGGCGCCTGTTGCCGAGGGTGCTGAGCCGTACATGATGCAGGTGGGTGAAGCTTGCCGCGTGCGGGTTTTTGACGTGCCATTGTACTGACGACGGACAGGTTCCCGAGGGCCACTGCTGGATAGTGGGTGACAACCTGCCCAGCTCACGAGACTCGAGGACGTTCGGACCCCTACCCCTTGCCTCCATCCATGGCAAGGTCATTGCCAAAGTTTTGCCACTGAAAGAAGCCGAATGGATAGTGAACCCTTTAGATAAATCAAGTTGAAACAAACCACCGGCCGGTGCCTCACATGCTGTGTAAATCATCCCTCAGACGACATGCGAGTCGATTACTCCGGCTCCGACTGAGCCATTCTAATTACAACTGCCTATCACGAAACAGCGCCGGGCGGTGATGATGAACTGGGGAACGAGGCCGCAGACCCATCACCTCCGGAAGAAGACAGACGACGAGCCAACGTTTGGCTGTGGTCATAATGCATATTGCAATAATAAAAAGACAGCTTGAACACCTCCTCCGACAATCTCCATCACACGGTGCCTATTCAGCTCCGCAACTCTCATACAAACAAACCAGTCGCTCAACCTAAAATGCCGCCTCACCGGTAAAACAAAAATTCCAAAACAAGAGCTCACGCAATCGGTATAGTGATGAACGCCGGGAACTCCTCGCCTTCTGGCGCCTTGGCTCTTCGCAGAAACATCGCCAGGTTTCGATGAAGAAGATGAGATGTGACAGTCCAAGAGGCTACCCTCAACCCTCGATGTGGGTCTTTGAAGTGCTCTGTCCCAACAGCTCGAGGCAGCGTTGCGCGAGCGTGACGACCTCGCCTTCGTCGTCGTCCTCAAATTCGTGGTCGGGCTCTACCTGGCGGTTGGCTGTCTCCTTGATCTGGTCGACAACGTCCTCAGCCTGTCCGATGAGCTGGATGAGAGCCTTGTCTTCAGATTCGAGGAGCTGCAGCAGGGTCCAGATGGCGATGTGCTGGAAGGTGGCATCACCGCTCTGCAGGAACCTGGTCAAGTAGCCGTGGATGCCACCGTGCGGGTCCTTCCAATCTTGGACAAAGACGGAGTAGTCGCCGACTAAATAGACTGTTAGCGAACCGTGGTCGATGAACTGATGGATTGCGGACAGGCGGATCACAAACCTTTGGAGGATAGGTTGCCAAGGGCAGCGGCACTGTTGCCCTGGACCTCGATGCTGGGCGAGCTGGTTAGGGGAATGAGAACAGCAAACACGCCCAGGTTGAGCAGATGAGACTTGAGTTCGTCGCTGAGAGCGAGAACAGCAATTGCTGCAGTCATTTCAGACTGAACGGTTACCGGCACATCGAGCACCAACTGCTTGCACTTCTGCACTGCACCAGCCTCCAGAACCAGCGCTTTGTTGCGATCAGAGCTCGCAGCCAGGTTTCTCAGGGTCGAAATGGCGTGGCACTGGATCTCTTCATTGTCTGTAGATCCCAGGAGGTCGACGAGGGGCTTCAGGAATCCGGCTTCGATGATGGGTGATTCGTTCAAAGGGTGAATGGAGATGTTGCGAATACAGGCAACAGCCGAAAGAATGAGTGGTAGGTACGATGACTGGAGGAGACGGAGCAGAGGAGCCAGGCCGTTTGACCGGACGATATCAAGCTGGTACTTTTCGTCGGAGGCAAGGTTTCGGAGCGCGAGGGCGGCCTGGCACTGCACCTTGGGCGAGGACGAGTCCATTAGGGCGACCAGCGAAGACACCAACTTTGTCTCGCTCTGGGCCAGCTTCCGTCGGTTGTTGCCATCAACGGCGATGTTGCTCAGAGCGGTCGTGCAGTAGTACTGAACGTCAACGTCGGAAGAGGACAGAAGCTGGACGAGAACAGGGATGGCGCCGGCATTAACGAGCTGTTGTCGGTTCTCATCTTTACCATGTCAGCAGGTGCCAGAGGGAGCAACCTCGGAGAAAGCGTACCGGAGTGTGTCATATTCAAAAGAGCGCCAGTCGCATTGCGCTGTACTCGCATGTCCTTGGACTTTGCCAGCCTTGTCAGAGGACCAAGGGCGCCTGATCGCGCGATCTTGGCCTTGTTGTCTTCATGTGTCGCAAGATTTGTAATACAGCCGACCGCGTTGCACTGAACTTCGACATTGGTAGAAAGCATCTGGCGGATGAGAGGTTGCAGGCCGCTCATTTGAACAATCAGGACCTTGTTTTCAGCTGGCAGAGAGTCAGTTGGCACACAGCAGACTTCGATCAGCCGCACTCACTGTTGACGGCCAAGTTACCCAGGGCGGCACTGGCAGCACGTTGGACCTCAATATCAGAGCTGTTGAGCAGAAAAAGAATAGGCTCAAGGGTGTCGCGGTCGACTTCTCGGACATCTGGGAGAAATTCGTCAGCGTGAGGCCCATCTCACGAGGAGGACAAATCTTGGGGGCCACGAGTAGATCGAGCAGCCTTTTTGGAAGTGCCGCTGTGACAGCATCCTGTTCAACGTACCTCGCTCCGTGATTTCAGCAAACGTAAGACTGGCACTCCGTTGTAGGTCGATGTTCTCGGAAAAGACTAAGGTGCTCAGAGCTCGCAGAGGCTCGCCAGAGAAGAAATCAGTTTCGCCCCGCTGGATGATGATCAGCACATGCAGCGGATGGACAAGGCAAGATGCGAAGGGCAGCCATACGTTCTCGAGGTATTGCAAGAGGTCAGCAACAGCCTCTCTCTCGCTGTCGGCGAGTACGGGCTCGTAGAGGCCATCGCGGGGTCTGCCTGCACGACCAAACTATCAGCAACCATCGTCTAAAACGGGTCGGCGACCGTCTTCTTGTAATTACCTCCACAGCAAGAGCTACAATTACCCATCGCGGGCGGTAGGCGACGAAGGCCGTGATCGGAGTATCGTGAATTCAGCGACTGTTGGTGACAGTATGTTTTGTTGAGGGTGGTTCGCGGGTGATGCCAGGAATGTGTCGGGAGGCGGAGTTGATGACGGAGCCTGCAGGCGTCGTCGAGGCCTCAATAGGTACCGGTACCTGATCAGGTTGCTTTTTCGGGAGAATGTGGTTGGACGAAAGGAAGGAAAAGGCGGCGTGTAGCCCGTGGGTCTGCGCGATGCCGAGACTTCGGATGGCGAGGATATTCGAGAGGTGGGTTGTGTTGATGTGATGAATGTGCTCGAGGCAAGATTTAGGACGAAAGAAGGAGCAGCATTGCTCCGTTGCGTTGTCAAGGTCGACTCTCCACCACAGCAAAGGAGCCCGGGGAGCAAGGAGCAAGCAACAGGGAGCAACGAGCAACAACGTGGAGTGGAGCAGCAGCAACCGCGCACCAGACCCAAGGGGTGGAGCCCTCCTGCCCAAGCCTCGACGATTTGGCGTGCATGTGATTGGCGGGCGGCTGCTGCACCCTGTGGGACGAGGAGAACCCGGCAACCGCGCACTGGACTGGACCTGCAGCACGCTCTGCACGCCCCAGCTGTAGCCCACTTTTCCTCGGGGAGCTGGCGAGCTGCCCTCCATCCTTCAGCGCGTGTTTTAGCGCTTGGCTCCCTGAAGAGGTAGGGAGGAGAGGCAGAAAGCCTGCGCTTCCCGCACAGGCCATCTGTTGTTGCTCTCGCATGCCTGTCTTCATTTGGGCCTCCTCACTCTGAGATTCGATCCAGATCTGCATCAGATGCTTGGGCTTTAGGGCAGGTACTTGAAGGCTCTAAGGACACACTCAGTGATCATCGTTTGCCATGATTTCGATGCTCGAAGCACCTCACACATTCTGCGATAATTTAGACTTCTTAGCCTTGCGTTATTGACGTACATTGCAGCAGTGAATCGGGAGCTTCCATGAAATATGAGCTCATCACCACTATCTTATCCTTATCTCCAACATCTGTCTGACTGATCTCCCTCGTCTATTCCCTCCTCCAGCCAACCAGAGGACGTACCCCCCCCCCCCCCCCCCCCCCCCCCCCCCCCCAAAGGGCCCCCCTTCTCCCCTCCTCCAGGCTCCGATCGCCCAGCTTCCTCCTCGTCTGTCTGTCCAGTCTGGTCTGACCTGTGTTCATCAATCGCTTGTTCCGGCCGAAAGCCCGCAGGCCTTGCTCTCCTATCGTTCAACTTCACCCTCCGACTCATCAACTCTCTCTCGAGAAAAAAAAACATCGTCGAGTACCTGTTCTCGCCAACGTTACACGACAGCTCGGTAGACGGGCGAATGCGCCAACCACTAGCTCCCACAAGTCCCCTCCGGCTCGG
Source organism: Verticillium nubilum (assembly GCA_002851675.1). Taxonomy (NCBI): domain Eukaryota; kingdom Fungi; phylum Ascomycota; class Sordariomycetes; order Glomerellales; family Plectosphaerellaceae; genus Verticillium; species Verticillium nubilum. The sequence goes on along the minus strand of NMXI01000038.1, from coordinate 135,020 downwards.
TGCGACCGACGATGCCTGACCACGACATGGACCTGCAAAACAACCCCGCCGCAGCCGCGCCCGCCGATTCTGGAGCTGAAGCCGGATCTGTCCCTGAGCCTGAAGTCACGGTTGCAGCATCAGCAGCAGCACCACCACCAAAAGCAGCAACAGTACCACCATCGTCTGTAGGCTCAAAGCCCAACACCGCCTCCAGTGGCAGCGGAACACAAGCGCCTCCCGTCTTCGCTACTGCGGCTTCGATTGCCAGGCCGAACGCTCCCACCTCTTCTGCCTCTCAGTCCCATCCCCAACCCCATGCCCACGCACCCCAACCCTCCGCCCAAGCGCCAACCCACGCTCCAGGTCACGAGCTTCCTTTCGTCACACCCTCCTCCTACCTTCGCCCCAAGCCCGCCCCTTCGGCGGCCGTTGCGCGCACAGAAATGACGGCCAAACCCCTAAGCCCGCTCGACAAGGAGCAGATGCAGGGTCTGGTAAGAGCTCATCCTTGCCCATCCATTCCTCCCTCCCTCTCCCCTTCCATGCCTTGTGCCGCGTGCCCCATCCCATGCCCTGCCCTCACGGCCGCCTACAAATCGCGGGGTCGCATGTCCTCGAGCATGTTGACCGCCGCGTGCGACCTGCGCGACGACCTCAAGATGGCATTGGCCCTCCTCTGCTAGCAGACTTGGTAGCACCCGTCGCTGACCACCGCTTCGCGCATTACAGAGAGCCATTCGGGAGTTCCTCAAGGTCCGAACCAGCTACGACGTCCTGCCGTTGTCTTTTCGATTGATCGTCCTCGACAACGACCTGCTGATCAAGAAGAGCTTGAACATCCTCATTCAGAACTGTACGCCGTGGATTGTCCCGTTATGCTAGTACTGCTGCCGTTTGCAATTCCTGACCAATCCTCCCAGCAATCGTTTCTGCTCCGCTATGGGACTCACACTCGTCGACCTTTGCCGGTCTGCTGACGGCGACCGACTTTATCAACGTCATTCAGTACTACTGCCAGTTTCCCGACGAGATGAGCAAGCTTGAGCATTTCCGACTGAGCAGCTTGCGGGGTAGGGTACTGCGGAACTACAGACGAAACGGGCATGCTAACTCCACCACAGATATTGAGAAGGCCATCGGCGTCTCTCCTCTCGAGACGGTTTCCGTCAATCCGATGCGTCCCTTGTACGAGGCATGCCGCCGCATGCTCAAGACGAAAGCCCGCCGAATCCCCCTTGTGGACCTCGACGACGAAACGAGGCGGGAGACAGTTGTTAGTGTCATAACCCAGTACCGAATCCTCAAGTTCATCGCCGTCAACAACGAACACAACACAGTCATGCTGAAAAAGGCGGTCAAGGATGTCGGGTTGGGCACCTGGGGCAACCTCGCCACGGCACACATGGGCACATCGGTTCTTGATGTGGTCTCGCTCATGGTCAAGCATGACATCTCGTGTGTCCCCCTTGTCGACAAGCGTAACCGGCTGCTCAATGTCTTCGAGGCGGTCGACATCATTCCCTGCATCAAGGGAGGAGCCTACGAGGAGCTGTCGTCCAGCGTCGGAGAGGCACTCTGCAGGCGACCGGACGACTTCCCGGGCATATACACGTGCGGCCCTGATGATCGGCTGGATTCCGTCTTCGACACGGTGCGCAAGTCGAGAGTACATCGCCTGATAGTGGTGGACGATGAGAACAGGCTTCTGGGCATCGTTTCCCTCTCCGATATTCTCAAGTACGTTCTCCTTCATGGAGAGGAAGACGACGACTCGAGGTAGGGACCGACAGCGGCTCGGCAAGAAATGACACGCAACGACCATGATGGATGACAGCAAGGATGCAGGGAGGGGGGATGGGGACTGGGGAACGGGGATCAGGATTTGGCTGGGTGGAAAGATTTTGATGCATTTTCTGCACGGCGTCTGAGAGAATGGGATTCACTGGGAGGAACCTTACCAGATGCACTGTTCGCATCCAACGTCTTTCACCTTCTTTTCTTCTTTTGTCACAGATATAGAGGACCTGTACGTCCACTTGCATGAGAAAGATGCCAGACGGCTGCTCTATGTAATGGGCTGAAAGGGTGGTCCGTGGTGTTCAACCTCGGGTTCAATCGAATCTTAGTCTGACCTGGTAATCTCCTGTCTTTTGTCTTTCACTGGGTGTGCTGATGGTGTGCAGAGACTGTCTCTCCAGTGATATACTGGTGTTCCCTTGACGATTTAGCGCACGACTGGCTTTGAAGTCCAAGTCAGAGCCGCAGGCAGCTACGACTCCAAGTTTAGGAGAAGGCTCAAGCTACGATGCCGGGCCAGGCTCCTGGCGGATTGTTGTCGGGAAAGAACACCGGACCTGGTCTCCGGGTCGATCTAGGCCAAACTGTAAGCAACGAGCACCACCACGTGCCTTGTCGTTATGACAGGTTCTTTGCGATGACAACCTTCTGTGCTATCGTACATGGCTCTACAATCCTCCTCAGGACTGCACTCTAGTCTCGCAGCGTTTTGACTTAGCACCTAGGACGGCTTGAATACTATTTTGGCACCGCTGCGCTGTCCTACCCTTGACTATCCCCAACCGGTCGACTTCATGACCCCAGACCTTTCACTATGCAGTCTTATACTCGAAGGTCCGGCCAAGACCCGGATCCATCCTTATCGTCCAAGCCGTCACGAGAACTGGATTCAGCGACCCAGCAGAGTCGCGCCGACAGCAGCGCACCTACGAGCTTCCTCATCCCGCAGGGTATGCCCGCCTCTAGACAGTCTTCTGCGTCTTGTCAGCAGCGTATCACGAACTCGGACAGCGTTCCCGTGGCAGCAGACATGGGAAACCGAAGAAGCAGGGCCATTCCCAGCAGCGCGACGTGGACGTCCTCCAGTGGAGACTTGGCCATGTTTTCGGATACCGATGAGGTCGAGGACAGGCAGCATTTCGTCATTGAATACAACAGACTGGCCAAGAAGGTATGTCTCGTCCCAAAGGGCAATTACGGCGCGATCTGGACGATAGCTGACTGACACGAAGCATGGAATCCGTGTTCTCGTCACCGATGACTTTGTGAAGGGCAATGTAAGAAACCCGTTAGCGCGTGATTAACCTACGAGACTGACGAACAGCAGCGAAATGTAACACCTACGACCATGACAGAGAAGAGAAGATGGTGGTCGAAGATACTGCGAACGCCGTCTTCTGAACAGCGGGAACATATCGAACAGAATGCCCGCCAAGTACGACATAGGCGAAGCGTCAGCGATTTGGCTCTGCAGATGATGCATGGCAAAAAGGAGCCCCCGAAGAGACTGAGTCTGCAGACCATGGTCCGGCTGGGTGGGAAGAGCATGTTCTATCTGCCCGCTGAGCATGCTCCCGGAGCCTTGATGCTACCGACATGCTTTCGGGCTACGGGGCAGTACCTGGCGCAGCACGGTATGCTCTCTCTGCTTGCTTTTGTGAGCATCACTGACGGTTCCAGGTCTCGTGACTCGCGGCATCTTCAGGATTCCTGGTTCACAGCGTATTGTCAATGCTCTCTTCGACTACTATTGTTATGAAGGCCAGCACGAAGAGGTCGCTCGCACCGTTCGGTGTCCGAATCTTCCAACTCACATCAATGCCGGACCCCATGACATCGCATCAGCGTTCAAAAAGTTCCTGGCCGTATTGCCCAGAGGCATACTCGGATCACTGGGATTGTTTGACGCACTCGTTGCCATTCACAGCCAGTCTCGCACCGAGCCCGAATTTATCAGAACAAGGCAGACCAAGATACGAGGTCGACTGATCGCGCTTGCTATCGGAACCCTCCAGTCTCAGTTCCACCGCGAGCTCATTTGTGCCGTTTTCGGCCTGCTCTCCCTTGTCGGCCGCCAAGCGGAGATCGCACCTCACGAGGACGGCCAGGGCCATCCACTGCCGACATCTGACCTCATGGGTTACAGCGCTCTTGGTATCATCTTCGGGCCCCTCCTCATCGGCGACCTGCTAGACACGTACAATATGAAGGTCGCTCACCCTTCTTCGGGACTTCTCTTGTTTCCCATGACTCCTACGAAAATCAAAAAGGAGAGAGCACGCAGCAAGACTGTCGCCTCGGAGTATCCCCCAACAGTCGACAAGATACTTGTAGCCAATGAGATCGCCGAGATGATCATCACTCATTGGCGAGATGTTGTCAGACATCTGCGGAGCCTCAATGTGCTGACAGGCAAGGCCAGAGGTAAAGGGAATGCCGTTGGGGACTTGGCAAGCAAGACGGGATTCTTGAGAGCCTCGGCATCAGAGCCTTTCAAGCTCAAAAAGCCCCGTACATGGGAAGATAACAGCCCTCAAACGGGTGTGACTGGTCGATCTGGATCCCCAACACTAGATACACCTACACCGGCTCAGAGTATGTTCTATCCCTCAACATCTGATGACTTCTTTTTGCTGACGATGTTGATTTTGTGTAAGGACGGGGAATTTTCAAGGCCTTCAGCCCCTCAAACAGCACTACTGATGCGCTGTCTGTAAGACGAGTTCGACCAAAATCATCGCATTCCGACTCGATCAGTAGGATTCCCTTAAGACAGTCACTCAACCCTCTCTCGCCAACGGCAGAGGAGAGCGCTTCCGAATTTGGCCAGCAGGAACAGCCGCCAAAGCCAAACTCAATGGAACTCAGCCAGAACTCTCCGGTCATCCCGTTGTCTTCGAGCTTAAACACACAACAACTGGGTTCGCCGTCGGCCTTCGAAAAAATCAAGGCGGTCGCTACTAAGCTCGGCCCTGCTGGAAAGAAGCGCACGCTGGCATCCCAAACGCCACGGCAGTCTGTCGAAGTTGCTCGACAAAGCTATGCGTCTAGCAAAAGTCATTCCATGTCGGTCTACAAGCTGACAACTACGCCCACTGCGAAAGCTCGTCTTTCACAGGACACGATGCACTCCCGATCATCGACGAAAGCAAGCCCCTCCATCCAGGCCCTCCAATCCCGGGTGCTCTATCAATCAACTGGGAGCGAAGGAGGCGACGAATCTGAGAACATCCCCCCTTCTCGACTATCGCCTGTTCGATCTCCCCTCGGAGCCGGCAAGAAGAGCAGTCTTCCGCCCCCGAACTCAGGCATGGTCTCCTCCCGTCTCCGCCGTTTCATGAAGACGGAGCAAGAAACCGGTAGGCGAGCGACTGCAGGACTAGGTATCGGCCGCGGCCAAGAACGGTCTTCCGAAGAGGGCACAATTACAGCGCGACAGATCGCAAGCCCAGCCAGCGGTCAAGGTATTGAACGAACCCCTTTGGGGTTCGACGCTTTTCCGAACAGCAAGGCCGTTGCTTCGTACAGTTCAGAAACAAGAAAGTCGAGTCTCTCAGATAGACGAGGCATAAATATTGCTAATATTGAGATCGATTCGTTCCCACTTGGTCAGCGTCAGATCAGTGCCGGGGCGGGATCCAACCAGACTGTCTGCATCAACAGCAACGTACCGCAGGAGGACGACATAGGGCAAGAGCACGAGCGTCGTAATTCGATTCAGATTACGCCAAAGGAATTTTTCAAGGAATTTTACGTGGCCATGAGACAACCTGTGCACACGGATATCTCGAGTGCGGACTCGCCGGAAGCACAATAGGAAAATGCTTCTCCGAAGACCAATTTCGCGTCCTCAAGGAAGATAAGCCTTGCGTCTTCCAATATGACCGCAACGCGCCCCGGTAGTCAGTCTTTGCCAGCAAGTTCTGCAAAGCCTTCCGTGTCTGCGACGGGAATCGATTGGGGCCGTCGAGAAAGCGTGGCCTCGCAGGCGGCAGAGATCGCGCAGCGGTCGAGAGCGTCCACCATGCGAAGCTTCATCACGCCGTCTCGGTCTGAAAGCTTGGCCACCTCGACCAAAAAGCCTTCGCTGCGCAAGTCGGCGTCTCGGCCCGGTGGTGTAAGAGCAATGGCAGCAATGTGGGAGGGGGCGTCCAAGGACTCGTCTTTCATTCCCACACCAGCACCGCCCCCTCGAAAGCAGGGAGACGTCGTCTCTGGATCTATTATTTCGCCATATGCAGCGAATGTCACGCCACCCAAGACTGTGCCTCCGGCGGTGAGGTTGACGTATGATCGGGCATCAAGCAAAGGATCCGCCAAGACGTTCAGCAAGTCACCGCTACGGACCGGGAGCGCTACGAGGAAGCCTCTCAGGCCGTCAGCTGGCGATAGCATGGCGTTGCGCGCAGCAGCCCGCACCGAAGATACATCGCCGTCAAGAGCGGTTGCTGCTTTCCGGGAGATCCATCTGCGACAGACACCAGAGACGCCCAAGAAGGAGGCCACGGCTATGGCAACGCCGCATCTGGATGATAGTCCCGACCGTCCCCCAAGTCTCGGTACGATGGCTCCTCAAGAAGAGCAACCACCTATCGACAAGCACATCAACTTTTCACGGCCGCCATCGGCCGTCTCGGGTGGGCCCCTTTATGATCATGACCACGGCACTCACGACCCTGAGGGCGATCCTTTTCTGCCTGTACCGATGCCGAGCCCCACGCCTGCTGGAGGCAACTGTCTCTTGCATGCGCAGATTCGCAGCTTGCAGAAGCAGCTTGAGGCCCGTGACGAGGAGACGGCTTCGCTTCGACGACAGCTCGAGACGCGCGAGAATCTGGACATTGGCACACTAAGCGAGCAGTTGCGGGAGGCCAAGAGAGAGTCGGCGATGTGGAGGTCGCGTGCCGAGGCGGCGGAAAAGCGGCTTGCAGTGTTCGAACGCTTCACCTCGCGACTCAAGGATATACGGGGCTCTAGGGCGGATTCGCATACGGTAGCTACTGACGGTGTGGTCAAGGAAATGCCCGACGAGGGCCACCAATCCGAAGGCAGCATGGAGACTACAAGAACAGAGGAGGTTGGTGCTTTGACGAGTCGGATTCGGCAATCATTGAGGGGATTGGATGGTGCCAGGAGCTCGAGCACCACGAGCAGCACGAGCAGCGACGGGGGCGCTTCGGCGTGGTGGAACAGGCTGACGGAAGGAGGTACTGGAGCAGAAATGTCGACAGACGGGCAACAAATGCCTAGGGACGTGCTGGAGGCTGCAGCGGAAGTCTGGATGGCAGCACAGGAGCTATTCAAGGATGATGGCTTGGCGCCATTGGGCATGGAGGACTAGACGGGCATCGAGGCTGATGAAGGTGCCGTAATGTGTACGAGCTGGGGATAGGAAAACTACCGAGGCGGAAAGGGAGGATATGATTGAATGAGCATGCAGGCTAGAGACCACGACTGGAGTGGAGGGCGTGTGATTAATTATCTCATAGCTCTTGAATATCGTCAAGTCTTGTTGTATTACTGATGGGGTACTGGTATATCTTCTGAGATGCATGTTGGCCACGAAGAGATGTGATGGCGCGGCATTTTGCAGCATCAATCGCATGTTTCGCAGTCCTTCTGGTCCCCTCTCCTACAGAAGCAGGAAGATGTTATCTCAACATCGGCCGCCTTCATCAACTCCTCCAGCTGCCCCTCCACCGTGCGCGCCTCCTCCCCCCTGCCCAGCCGCACAAGGCACTCATGATACCCGTGCAAAGCCCACACATTCCCAGGATGCTGCAACGCGCGCGGCAGCCTCTCGGCCCCCTCAACCTCGATCCCCAGATCAGCAGCATACGCCCCCATCGCCTCCCTCACGTGTCCCTGCTCCAGAAGCAGCGCGCCCAGCGCATGCCGCACAGGCTGCATCCAACCCCACGGCTCATCATAAGGCAGCTCATCCGACAGCACGACGGCGGCGCGAAGACGGGCAAACGCCACGTCGTATTCGGCGTTGCGGTAGGCGATTTCGCCGTCGAGCATTTCCTTCGCCACGGCGAGGAGGTCGCGGGCCGTATTGTTGAACAAGGTGCGTGATTCTGGGATCAGCGGGAGGGAGGCGAGGAAGACGGATTGTGCTCTGCGCGCTTCGGGTACGTTACCTTTTGCTGCGTGGGCGAGGGACCTGGCGTACAGGAGCGTGGAGGTGGTTACGCAGAGGAGGGACTGGTCATTTGGCAGCGGCAGGGCGAGGATGTCGTCCCAGCGGCCGAAGCGGACGAGGACGTGGGAGCGCAGGGCTAGGAAGGCCTCGAGGCGGTCTGCCATTGGCGGCGAGGGGGTGCGCAGCAGGTCCTCGGGCAGGGACGCCTCGAGGCGGGCGCAGGTCTGCAGGGCCAGGACCGACTGGCCGGAGAAGAGGGCTGCGTAGACGAGAAAGTGGTGGTCGTGGCTTCGGTAGAGGGTGTAGAAGTTTAGGGGGCCGGCGTGGGCGAGGTAGAGGTCGTCTGCGGTGGCGGCGAGGGCGTTTGCTTTGGCGGCGGCGGCGTAGGAGCCCGTTAGGATGTCGATGTGGGAGGGCATGTGGCGGAGGTGGCCGGCGTCTGGGACGAGGGCGCGGAGGTTGTCTGCGGCTGGGAGGCCGTGTTCGGGGTTCGGGGACATTTCGAGGAGGTGGATGTAGAGGTGAAGGATGCCCGGGTGGTGGGCGGGTGCGTCTGTGGCTGTGGGTGCGGTCAGGGTGAGGGCGCGGTCGAGGAGGGCTTTCATCTCGAGGGTCTGGGCGCCGGGGGTCGGCTCGCCGGTTTTGAGATGCCACATTGCCCAGGGGTTGAGGTTCATGACTGCGTCTACGTAGATGGTGATGACGTCGAGGTCGTCGGGGAAGCGGGCGTGGACGGATGCCATGGCGCTTGCAAAGGCGTGGTTCCACGGCTCGCAGTCGGCGGCCGGCTTGTCGTCGGGGTAGCGGCTGAGGACTGCCTCTACGAGGGCCCTCTCGACTGGTGTCACGGCGGCAACGAGATGAATCTGCCCTTGGATGGCGGAATCGTGCCCCTGGCGGACGACACGTGCGAGCTCGTCGGCATCGAAGAAGGTCCAGGGCTTGTTGTAGTTGGGGCCGATGCAGTAGGCGAGACCCCAGTAGGCCATGGCGCAAGAGACATCATGATGGATGGCCTTTTGGAAGCATTTGGCTGCCTCTTCGTGGTTGAAGGCGTAGGACCAGATGAGGCCGCGGTCGAACCATGCCTGACACTCGGGAGAGCTGGTTGTCACGGGGCGGCTGTACGTGCCGAGGTCGAAGGGGTACTCGCCGGTCATGCTGCGAAGGTCAGTGTGAGATCGGATGACTCGGGGACGGGACATGCCTGAGGGAGGGGGGGAGGAAAGGGTTGATGATGTACCTCACCTTAGGTACCTTATGTTGGTGAGGAAGTCATGCCGTTTCGATTCACAGGACAAGAAGGAGCGCTGGAAACCCAAAGGCCATACCCGAAACCGCGCTGTGGCTGAGATTTAGCAGGCGCATCGTTAACCCCTCTCTACCTATAGGTCACCTTAGGTAGTCACGTGTGGCATCGCTTCGTTCGACGGCAGGAACAGCCAGTTTAGTATGGTTCAAAATCAGGTACTCTACCTAAGTACCTGACTTATTAATGAAGAGTAAGAGTGAAAAGGCCGGTATATGAGGTCCTACACCGAGTCACCGACGCTGAAGTTGACAAGCTCGTCGAGACAAGCCCAGACCCCAGACTTCATTCACTTCACAGCGATTCGATGCTCAGGCCAAGCACCAGGCACTGATCAGTGAAACTGAAACTGAAACTGCCGAACTGGCCCCACTATCCCGGCCGTTTTACCCCACCCTACCGGCAATCTCCGGTCTGAAGCCATCAAACCCGCCGGAGACGGGCATCTATCTTTCTTTGTAAATCTCTAATCAACTCCCTAAATTACCTTACCTAGATTGCGTCACTCTGCAGAAGGATCACAAAAACCAAGCCTCAACTCATTTGCCATTGTCGGATGCCCTTCAATGCTGCTGTCGGAGATACCATTCAAGTGGCCCGGCATCGTCGGGGCTACCAAATCGGGATTGGATCAATTCTCTGCCCCATGTGCCCAGCCGCTCAGAGCGCCCGATCATGTCACTCGTCAGCGGGGGTCAGCCTTGGAAAAACCCTCCGACTACCTTACCTTAGGAAAACAAGGTGCTGAGGGGCTGACACTTGGGTGTGATACTGATACCGGACGGGGCCACCAGTTAAAAAACGCCCCGGTTCAAACCCGAGCTCGGGATTCCTCAGAAATGCTGGCCGCCTGGGCTTGGGAATCCGGGGCAGTCGGAAGTCTGGAAAGCTTGCGGATGTCTCGTGAGACCTGTCTACGTTTCTGCCGATCTGTTTGTGAACAATGTCTTGGCTGCTTTTTCTGACGTCTGTCAAAAAGGTAATGTACATTATTTTAATTCTTTTCCAGGCACGCCTCGCCGCTGCTTGGGGTCTCAGAAGTTCTATGTCTCAAAAGTTCCGTCTCAACCGTTGAACCCCTCATAGTATCCCCAATCCGACCATTCTGTTTGTCTCTCGTGTTCTCTCGTGTATCACTACCGGTATTCCACGCCGATCAATCATTCCAATTGGGACCCTCGGAATCCCCAGATTCTTACGCTCAGCCCAGCTCCTTGTGCCATAAGAAGACTGCCCAGTCCATTCCGCGTCTCGACAGCTCGATCGTAACGGGACTTCTCTTACTTCCACTCTATCCAAGATCCCGAAGCACCCGACTAAACAATTATTTACCAAACTCCGAAACACCCGATGCCTTCCTGGTTGACAAGGCTGACCGGAGGCCACTGCGACGCCTTCATCAAGATATCGTACGTCCGTCCTTCACAATGCCAAGACTCTTGAGGCTAACACTGATGCAGTCCCCAAAGTGACTTTGTCTTCTTGAGCGGCTCCGAAGACGAGGCCGCCGGCCAGTACATCCGAGGCAAAGTCAAACTCTGCTTGCCCTCCGCGCAGCGCGCCAGAGGTGTGCAGCTGCAGATGGTCGGCTATCACAAGACATCGTACGTGTCATTATTGACCCTTCTCTATTGTTTGCGTCAACTGCTCCTCTTCTTACACCTGCTACCTCTTATTACACCTGCTACCTCTTATTACACCTGCTACCTCTTATTACACCTGCTACCTCTTATTACACCTGCTACCTCTTATTACACCTGCTACCCCTTCTTACGCCTGCTACACCTGCTACACCTCTTCTCCCGATGAATGTAGCTAACAGGCTCTCAGCGACCACGACTCAAACCTACATTCCGCCTCATCCACCGCCCAAGTCGTCTACAACCACACCTGGGAGCCCTTCCTCGTGGACGACGTTCCCACCATCTCCCTAGGCGGACCACTCCCCAGCGGCAACTACGAATGGCCCTTTGAGCTGCTCATCCCCGGCAACATCCCCGAGACAGCCCGCGGCTGCAACCGCTGCAGCATAACCTACCACCTCAAAGCGTGCACCCTCCGCGACGGCACGACCGACACCTCCCCACAGGCCATGAAGCCCATGCGCATAATCCGCACCCTCCCCGTCTCCGCCTTTGCCCTCATGGACGCCGCCACCGTCGAGGGCACGAGCGCCGGGCGCCTCGAGTACTCCCTGTCCATAGCCCACCAGGCCGTCGCCCTCGGCACCGCCCTGCCCGTCGACCTGCGCTTCACGGCCCTCGCCAAGGGCGTGGTCCCGAGGTCGGTGCGGTGCTACCTGCGCGAGGCGCATTCGCTTGAGCTCCCTGGGCGTCCGGGGACGAGGCCCGCGATCGAGGGGTACAGGCTTGCTGCGGCGTGGAATCTGGCCGTGGATGCCGATGGGAGGGAGAAGGGGTTCGATGGTATGGCGGGGGAGTGGCATGTTAGGAAGAGGTTGCCTCTGCCGACGACGCTGATCAAGTGTTCCCCTGATGTTGATGTGCGCGGGATCAAGGTCTGTCATCAGGTGAATTTCGAGGTGACCTTTGTTGAAGGACCTGATATGATTTCAAATGTGAGTTTCCCCTTTTTCTTCCTCTATCCTTGATTCGTCGTGTCGTCAAGCCGGGCGCTCCCTCATCAAGCCGGGCGCTTCGTCTCATGTTTCCCTCTCTTCATCCTCAGGAGCGCAACTGACGGAGCAAAGTTCCGAGCCACAATCCCCGTACGGTTGTACATCTCCCCCAACGCCCCCGTCGCCGGCGCCGACCACTTCATCTGGACGCGACCAAACGTTGGCGCATGCGATGCCGGCGGCCTGAACAGCAGCATGGAGGTGCCGCCCTGCTACGGGAAGCACACGGGCGACGAGCTGCTTGAGGATGATCGACCTTCGTTTCTGCAGCGGTATGATTTCGTGGCGCCGGCTTATGAATTCTTTGCGCCGGCGTATGCGCGTTGTGCTGGCGTCGGTGCTTAGGTTTCTGTTCCCGATTAGCTTTCGTTTCGTTTTGCGCAGCAGGTTAACCTGTTCTTGGGTTTTTCTTTTCTTTTTTTCAGCGAGCGGGTTTCTCTTACCGGGAGTGGCGTTGTTCTGTTAAACAAATACCAATTTGCATATAGGGTGCACAACATGGATGTCATAGTATCATCTGACTTGCCCAGAGGCTCAGGTATAGCCGTGCTGGCAGTATGAGTAGAACCACGACCCGCCAGAGTAGACGTGCTGGCCACCGGGACCCAGGTCCGCCGGCGCCAAAGTCGTCGGCACCATTACACCAGACTGGTCGTATGCGTACCCCGGCGTTCCAGCCATGGTGACGTGCACGCCGGGGCTCTGTGCCAGGTATTCTGCGTCGGCGAACGGGGGCGCCTGCGTCGTGACGACGAGCGCCGAGCTTTTGGCCAGGTCGTCCACTTGCTGCTGCTGGGGCACCATGTCAACGGGTTCGTCGACGTCTCGCTTGATGGGCCTCGGCGTCGTACTGGTGCTCCATCTCGCATGCTGCTGGACTAGGGCGCTCCGTGGCGTGCTCGGTTTGGCGGGAATCCCCATGTACATGGGTATGTCGTCGCAGAGCTCGGGGTACTGGTTGAGAAAGTCGGCGTTCATGGTCCACGACTTGATGTCGCGGATGCGTTCTTCGAAGAGGGGAGCCAGCTGGAAGTGGCCGGTGGCGGTGCTCTGCATGAAGCAGTCGTCAAAGTCGAACTGCCAGAGGAGGGTGAGGTTGGAACGGAAGAGCTTCCAAAATAGATTTGTGCAGTAACGGTGCTGGGAGAAGACGAAGCGTTCACGGACGCCGGGCCTGCATTCTCGTTAGCATGGGCCGTCACTGGTGATAGCCTCGAGGGCTTCATTAACAGAAGCCGAGAACAAAACAGGAGCCGAGAACAAAAGAGAAGCCAAGAAATAACAGAAGCCAAGATATAACAGAAGCCAAGATATAACAGAATCCAAGAACATAACAGAAGCCAAGGACATAACAGAAGCCAAGAAAACATACCAGACGAAGAAATCTATCGCATACGAGTGTGGAATGGCCAACTGCGAGGGCCTACTCCATGTCAGTAAAGCACTTCAACATCACACGAAACATGATAAAAACACACCTCTTTCGATACCATCGTGGCAGCGTAGCCAGCCTCTCCGGCGTGGGGTCACCATGGGAGCAGATCAGGAGGTGCATCATCCTCAGCACGGCCAGCCGCTCCACCGGACCGCTTTTGGAGAAGCAGATCTCGTCGAGAACCCGCAGCTTGCGCCACGAGTCAGTCATCATACCCGCCCTCTCCACGCTCTCCCAACCCTCGATGACGGCCCGGACGGGCGTGTCCTGGCTCGCGCGGTCCTCGGCCTCGATATCAGCCAGTGACAGCTTGGCCGCCTTTCCGAGCGCGCGGTTGCCCTCGCGCCATGTGTTGGGATCGCCGCCGCTGCTGCCGCTGCCGCGCTGGGCGTTCGGCGGCTCGATTATGGTTACGCATTCACAGAGCTGATGGGGCGGCGGGATGATGTAGTGATCTGCTGACGCGCTGGTTTCTGAGGAGAACTCCGAGTCGCTCCTCGGCAGCTGGACGGGGTTGGCCGGCGGGAGCTCGTCAAATTCCCGCGAGTTGTACGGCGGCATGGCAGCACTGTTCTGCGCTTGGTGCTGCTGCAGGTCGGGGTTTTCGAAACCCCAGCCAAAGCCGGCTGGCGGCGGCGGCGGGTGTTGGTGCATGTGGTTATCAGTGTGAGGATAGTCCTCGCGGCGTCCGTGGCTCGTCGTCAGCGGGCCGTGGTTATGCGTCTGCTCGAAGGGTTTGACGTCTGCTGTTCGATCACCGCGGTCACTGAGGGCCTGCATGGCGGCCACGACGGCGCTCGATGAGCCCTCGGCCTGGGCCGCCGCCAGGGCGTCCGTGTGATGCCGGATGGTGGTCCAGAGAGGCCAGGACGCCGACGAGCTTGTCCCGCTCCTGGGTCGTCTGAAGCAGCCGCTCCATGAGCTGGGAAACCTCGGCGTTGGTGTCATTGTGGGACAGGTGGCCGACGAGCTCCTCGAGGTGGGCGATGCGGCTTTTGGTCCGCTCGCGAGCCATGCGCTGAGCCTTGCGGTCGAGCTCACGTTTCTTGAGCCGCCTGGCTGTGACTTCGGGCGTCTCATCTTTGACTTCTACCTTCGGTACCGCCGACATGATTTTGTGTGGTTCATGCGGTGTCATATGCGGTTGAGTTGAGGAAGAGCGTCCAGAGAGCAAGAAAACTCTGGTAGATCGACAGAAGAGCTCAGATATTCAAATGTGTAAAGGAGGCATAGATTGAGTGATGTAGTGGCAGTTGTATGATGCTCGCAAGGATCGAAGTGAGCTCCTGAACACCAGATTCGTTGGACAGGAATCATGACGGGGGATACTAAGCGGAGATATACAACCTCGCCGTCGCTTCGCCGTTTAGCCTGGCGGCCAGGCCTAGCTCGCTTCCCGACCTAGCTCTAGCTTGAGCATTGCCGGCGGGCGTCAGTGCGGAGGCGAGGAATGGGGTGACGGCTAACCCAGGTAAAACTAGCTTGTCATAGTGTTTTGCTTGTTCATCAACCAGGCTCTTGCCGGCCTCGGTGATTGGACGCCCCTGTACAGGATAATGCCAGCTGGATGCACCGACGAAGTCTCAGTCAAGGGGAGGGTAGGCAAGCTCGGCAAGGTACCTCTAGGATAGAATAGGAGACATGGAGGCATGGAGACATGGAGACATGGAGACTTGGAGACTTGGAGACTTGGAGGAGGGAGGGGGGGAGGGCCTTGTGGGCGGGTACTGCATTGCCCTTTGCCCTTTGCAGTTTGTCCTGTTGGGAATCCCGCCGGGGGCCATGTCGATCCCTCGAGCCTAGCAGCTGAACGCCTTCTCTTCGAGAAGTCCACTCCACTCACTGCCTTGGTGCCCTGATGCTTGTTTGCCCTGTCGACTGGGATCCCAACGCGACGGCTCGCCCTCGCGCCCGCCAAGGATTCCCGCTTGACGACATTGAACATTCCAGCACCCACTCCACCGCCATCGCCTCCCTCCTCTCCCAAGGGTCACCCAGGAGAGCCAACACCAACAGTCAGGCCCTGTCTCACACCAGACGAGGCGGCAGCACTGAAGGGACGCTGGCCGTTCGTTACGTCGCATGGTCTGCCGGTTGATCTGCCCTCCCGCCGTCACCATCACACGCTGGATCGATCAACGTACCTAGCTAGCAGCGGAACCACACACCCAAGCCGTAGTCCCCGGCATCCGCCGGCGCCTTACTGCATATCCGACGCGGGCCAGGGGGTCTGTAATGGATGCTGGATCCAAACCTAATAAGTCGGGGTTGTTTCGAAAAGGTGATGGCCCCGTTGTGAAGCGGTGCCAGTCGGTGATAAGGTAGCGATGTAAGTACGGCTTACAGTAGTTCGATATGAGGTGTGACGGGACCCATCAGCCTGTCACCTCTCGGCCCTGGACGCTGATCTCGGGGATCTTGCAGGGTGTTAAACCGAGAACGGAGCAAGGCACGCGCTTGGCCGAAGCCGAAACTCCGTACACTCTCTCTTTCTCTCCTTCTCTCTCTCTCTCTCTCTGTCAGACCACACCGGTGTAGACTATACAGAGTATGGCAAAGAATGTTTCTGGATGACTGACAAAGGTTCTGCTGATTCGAGCTTCCATAGCGTTAAGCCTCTCGTCAAGCCTCGGACCGGCGCCGATGATGCCAGACGCCTGCGTCAATATATGGGGATTGAACCGCTGCCATTGAACAGCCACATTCTTCAGTGGGGGTGACCGTAGTGTGGCCTATCTGCGATATCAGTTACTCGTAGGGATGAACCCTCTCAGGGTTCCAGCCGGTTCACAAACAAGCGCATGCTTTTGCTTGGTTGCAGGTGAGATCTCAACGTAGGAGCTCAGGGAGAACAGGCCACCAAAGTGTGCTGCGCAGTTCAAGGTTCCTATAACCCTGCTCAGGCATTTTGGCTTTCATTTGCCACACCGTTCGCTCGTATTGAGATTGTGTGTGTGTGTGTGTGTGTGTATACAGAGGGCGGAGGTGCAGAAGGTGGTGCAACCCCAAGTGGCCAGTCACCCAACCTCTCTGGCAACTCGCATCTAAGAGGGCCCTGAAGCTATCTCCAGGTGCTTTTAGCGTACCAAAGACTGAGTTGCCAAGAGTTTACTACCCCGCTTGAATGCGCCCGCAGGGAGAGCCGAGAGTGCAGTCTCCATCCAGCACAAGGGTGTCAAGTCTAGGTAGGCGGCTGGACCAGCGCAGAGCCACAGCACGCCGGAGGGAATGAGCTATGAGCACGTGTGTGCCTGGCGAAGACGAAAACCATGCTAGTTGCGCAAGCCGTTTGCGCTCGGGTGCGGTAGGGTATCTTTTTTGGCTGATTTTCGCTGGCACACATTACTCATACAAGTACATTACTGACTGCTATTCGTGTTTGTGGCATAACGGGCCAAAACCAAAGCTAAACCGCTTCTTTCCAAACGCCGTCCTGCCAAGACTCGTTAGGCGCACAACAGGATGCGGAAATGATGCGACGGTGGCGAAACTGACCCGCGGAAAGACATGCGGCAAAACAATTTAGTCCTCGCGCCAGACCAATCTGTCTGAGTGAAGTAAAGTGTGCCTGGCAAGGCGTTGGCCAAAGCAGCCAAATGACCTCGCCTAAACTGAAGATGCACGTAGGACCTCATGGTTCATGTCCCGACAAAAAAGAGAGCAGCAGGGAAGCATGCATGAGGAGGCAGAGGAGCCACAACTCGCTTAGGTCACAAACAGCAAGCAATTGAAACATTCCCCTCCGCCTGGGATCTTTGAGACCTTTGTGATGTGAGAAGTGAACGGCTCTTCACAATAAAGTGACCTGTCAGGTGTCATGGATTCGTCAGTGGATGCCGAATACCCTCAAATCGTCAAATCGCACGACTTCCAGGGGTCAGGCCCCCAGGTTAGCCTCGGGCCTGTCAGGACACCTTCAGCTGTTCCACCCTCTTTGTGACTCAAAATTCCGGCTTTCGGCCCCGCCTACAGACCAAGTCGCTACGTAGGTATGGTGTTTCCAAGGAAAAGGGTGACGTGCTGGGTCCTGTACCTAGGTACCTTAGGAAACGTTCCGTTCCTGTCAAAGACAAGAGATGCGATTGATCAACCCGTTTGACAGCCAGGGGTTCAGGGTAGAGGGCCCGTGATAATTCACTCCACCATCCACATACCCACACCCCCTCGAGTACCTGGCGAGAAGCGAAGCTCTGTGGATCATACTCCGGCCACTCAACGGGGTCGGCAGACGACCTCCCTCCGTGCTTCATCTCCTCAGCCTTTAGCCCTGGCACCGGCCGCTGGGCACCCACAGGGGATGAGTTTCGGTCCGTGATATGCAGTGGGGGGTGCCTGTCACGGCACCCTGTCGCCGACCTGACCCATGTGTGGCGTCCAGCCCTCTACCCAACGACCCGAATCCCTTTTAGCGACGTTATCACCAGCATTTGCGCCTGTTGGGACCGCGACTCGGGTTTTTTTCCGGCCTTTGGGCGTTGCTGTGAAGGCTGAATTAGGTCGAATGCGAGACGGAATGGCGTGACTTCTGGCATTGCACAGCCGAGTTAGGTTGGGGGTGAGGAACTTGAAGGTGTCGATAACGCCAAAAGCCATATGTGGCTCGTGGATAAATTGATGAGATCGAGGATGGTTACAATCGCGGCTGCGGAGGGAACACCGACTTCGCTTCATGGATCCGATGTGCCTTTAGAGGCGGTCGTCATCTGACGGTGTCACTCGCAAAACCCCCAAAAGCAAAAGGGGTCAACATCGAGATCTGAACGCTTATTCGTCGGGCCTCTTGATCATATCAGCGAGAAACACCGCAGATCTCTGCGTGCCCATCTCTGCCGGGAGGCAGCTCACTAGCACGACCACAGCAAGCCAGCAGAAGTAAACGTGGGTGAAGCTCGTGAATACCCCCCGGCTCCGATGTGATGGGCATGGATATCTTCTTTTTGCGGTGTGCGATTTTTGCTCATGCTGCAGTGTTGAGAGATGAATTCCGTTGTATTCTCCGTCTGTGACGCCGACGGACATGCCGGCCATTTCAAAACAGAGGACGCAAGCGGTAAACCTCATGTGATCTTGCCGGCCGGTCGGTGTGATACATTATACATTATCCCAAGATGATACATCACTTGTTCAGCCGGGAGTTCCGAAATCAAACCTCTCATGAAGCAGCAGGGTCTATCACGCGACGAGTTCATCCGAATATGCCTATCTAAATTGTTGAAGACCACACAATTCTGTGATCAGCGCTTGACGTCCTGGAACGTGACGCCATGTGTTTGACAGCGGATGAAGAGCTGTTCACTACGTGGCTACAGAAACCTACTCCTACACTTCAAGTTTAAGAAACTGGCGAGACTGCTTGCATGACCTGGTCGGTCCGATGCCCACAATCCTGTGAGGTATCAGATGTGTAGTCCGAGCCTTGATGATTCAACATGGAACCCATGTGAACACAATCTTAGAATATCGAACGAGTTGGCTGATCACTGCCTATCGCAACACGACGAGCGATGCTACCCGTCCGCATGGGGAAACATAGTCATGTCCCCCCCCTTTGGAGGGTTGCCGCGTTCTGGCCACGCAACCGGGTGACCAGAATGGAAAGCAAGCGCAGAGGAGAGAAACATGCATAGCTGTGACGGTGGCCACCTTTGTCTCTCGCATGCGCCAGTAGCGGATCTCGCCTCGGCAGCCAAGTACACACCGTCCCACCGCCAGATCTACGGAGATATCTACTGTGGTTGATCTCGTTTCATTCTCGTGATTCGATGCCACCATGTCACGGTCTCACAAGTAAAGCTGAAGCCCAGATGTCCAAGCGCATGCAAATCCCAGAGCACACGTGGGCATCAGCACACTTCCCCGCAAGTTAAACTCGAGGTGGCAGCGATACGTTCCCCATTTCGATGGTTGCAAACACCAGCCACTCCCTCTAGGGAGCTCAGGCGCAGAGGCTGGAGGGGAGAGAAGCAGGGGGAGAAGCTCCAGCTCGGTTCGGTTGATGGGACGGCGAAAAATGATAGTTGACACCGAGGCGTATGAATCGCGTTCCCTCGAGGTCACTTGCCAAGGAGACGCGGTCCTCGCTAGATGCTGAGTTCGTCCTAATCTTCAACCTCGTTGGATGGATTCCTGGATGTGATGAAAGCAGGTGTTCAAGCCATGGCTGAACCAAGTGGCGGAGTGGATGCTGTCAGTCAAGAGGGCGGTGACGGGTTTTCGACAACAGAAGAAGCAATGTTTGACGTTCAGGTGACTACATGTGCCATTGCAGCAGAGCTGTTATGAGCTCAAGGCGCCAGCCACGATGTTCCTGTCCCAGGTGTTTCTCTCGCTGAGACGCACGGCTGCTTTCGGTCATGTTGCGATGCATGCTGGGCAGCTCAGGGCGATACATTGCTGGGCAGCTCATGGCCGTGCAGCAGCATTCCCCTCCCACCCCATTCTGTTTGACTGTCTGGTCTGGTCTCGCTTCTGCCACATCGGCATATCAAAACTAACGGGTGTTAGTGAATGAAGCGCTTTCGCATACCACGTAGTAGGGTGCTACTGAGCCACGATTGATCGTCCGTCCTATATCAGTGGGGGTCACCGTCACCCTTTGAGAGCACAGGCCTCGCAGACGAATGGGCAGAAGCTGAGCTGAGCTCTCGCCAACGGACCGGCGCGCCAATTCCCAACCCGGGCAGCTAAGACGTTGACAAGCCTAGGCAAGCTTTGACATCTCGGGGGGGCCGGCGCCAATTCAACCCTTCAACCCCAAGGCGGAGGTCGGCGAGCGCGGGAGATCCGCCATTCAACGCCCACGACCCACCCTCATGTGCTCAGTTCTCTCTCTGCTCGATGCTCTCTGCTTCGTGCTTGGTGCTTAGTGCTTGCTCACCTCACCCACCGACACCCGGAGCTAATAGACGCGTCGCCCTGGGACGTTTCTTGCTTGTTCCCCGACCATACAGTCTTCATCCTTGACGAGCCCACTCCCCTCGAAAAAGAGGAGTGGAACTTGCTAATGTTTATCCAGACTGACTTGGCATTTCCTGTTGTGTGACGCTTCCCGCCCGTACCGAATCGGCTGGAAAACAGGGCACCCTTGGAGGAATTTGCGTGGAGTCATCACCAGATTGCAGTCCCTGCTAAGGCCTTTTTGCCCAGCCGCAAGGGGGACTCCGACTATGTTGAGTTTTTTTTTTAGTTTTTTTTTCTTGTTTTTTTTCTTCAGTACTGACAGTCAGCTTGGTGTGTATAGCAAGCCTCCTAAGGACGGAAACCAAGGCACGGTTACCCGAGTAATCTAGCGGGACCCGAAAAATTCTCCGTGATACGTCAGGCGCGTTAATGCCCGTGGGAATAGCGCCTTAGTAGGGTGACTGCGTCAAACAGTCTAAGCCGGGAATAAACAAATCCCCCGAAGGCCGAAGGGGGCACGGCATTCATGGTCCTTCTCTGGTGCCTGCCGACTTCAGGACTGAACAGGTTTCGCGGCGAATAGCATCATGTTCCGGACAAGGAGGTCCCCTGGATCACATCTCTTAAACTCTAAATCATGGGTTTGAGAGCCTCGCGGTCTCGTCACTCCATGAACACCGGCGTGAGATACGCGTTCAGCTTCGGCGATACATCTGTGGAGGGTTGGGTCATTTGATAGGCTGTAAGAGTATCTGGGCACTCCGAGGGATTGTCAGGGTCAACAATTCGAGATCCTGAAGGGTGACCGGGCTGGCCGAAGGGGTTGATGGCATCCCCATCGATATCCAGGTATTCAGTCGGTCCCCAAGGAAAATTGTAAGAAGAGTCTCCGGCTGATTCTATCGCTTGATTCCTCCTGCTTGACTTGATTTTCTTCTTAGCTACTTGGTTCTGTTGTCCTCAACCTCATGATGCTGACCTGTGTTGTAATACGGCCTTCGACAAATTTGACCTCACTCTTGACTGGGAACCTTCAAATTGTCAGTTTCGCCCAATACTTGATCATCTCGTTGCCGTGCTTCCCCATCGTGTAGCTTGTCAAAGCACAAAGCGTCTTCGAACTGAACTTCAGTGCCATGTCAGTCCTACCAGTCTTGAAAGGGACTTCAAAGGCCTCGTCACCCTACACACCGCAAAACAACAGAGAAGTTTAAATCATACCTCGGTTCATATTTATGGCCCTAGAGCTCAACATGTTGGAACATTGACTGGCCAGATTACACAGGACCGAATTTAGACTCAAAATCAGGAATCGCACCACATCCACCACTTGCAAGCTCTTGGCCACGAGATCAAGTTTATGCACGAGTTGGTGTTGCGTCCCGTTGGTCTTCACGGAGCGATACGAGATGTTTTGTGGACAGTTTACCGACTAATGGACTACAATTGCGCCTCATGTGTCTTGTAGATTTCATTATACCCTTCAAGAGATGCCTTCTCCAAGGCTGCCATATTCCCGCCCCTGAACCTCTCAGGGTTCAAAGCGTTTCGAACTCCCTCATCAACATCATCACCGTCAATGACCCGCGTCAGGAACTTGGCTGTCCCAGCGGCGTGCGTCACCCAGACCGCAACGGCCATGTACAGGCCTCCAACAGACTGCACGGCTCCTGCAAAGGGCATGTTGTCCGGCGTCATGGAGAAGATGCCGTTGAATCCGACGCCAGCCCGCAGTTGCTCTGACGCCCCATCTGGCACGAGGCTCGTCGCCGCGCTCAAGGGGCCGTCGAACCCTTGAACCCAGTCGCCGATCGCCGTATCGTTCGTGGGCTTGCACCCAAGCGGCTGGTGGTCGTACGTGCCAAGGCCGTAACGATCACCGTGGTCCCGCGCATAGACGTGGTGTTCTGGCCAGCGCACGAACGGCATGCTCTCGCCGAGTGGCTGCCTTGCCAGGCCGTGCAGATACGGGTGTCCGACAGGCACGACAGGCAGCGGGAACCCGAGCTGTTCCTCGGCCGCCAGCGCCTGCGCCCAGATTCCCGTCGCCAAGATGACGACGTCGGCGTTCAGTTGCCGGCTAGGGGCTCCATCGCTCAGCTCGATGCCCGTGGCGCGGCCGTCAGCGATACGTAGACGCTCGACGTCCGCCTCGACGAACAGCGCGCCGTTCGCTCTAGCGCTCTGCTGGAAAAAAGCGGTGATCCTGCTGGCGTCGGCTGTCCCGTCTGTCGCGAAGCTAAGGGCGGCCCCGGACTCTGCTGATCGCACCAGGTGTGGCGCCATCTGACTCGCCTGCTGTATGCTCATCAGCTGCGCAGGGAGGCCGAGGCCTGCAGCCTTGCTTTGTCTCGACTTGAGGCGCTCGACGCCGGAGAGGCTGTGCGTCACCTCGAGGCCGCCGACGGCGTCGAATCCGCCGGGGATCTTGCGGTATTCGGACACGGTGTCCATGGCCAGGCGTGTGAGCACCTCCGAGTCATTGAACTGACCGATGAACCCGGGCGCGTGGCCGGTCGACCCTACGAGCGGGCTCAGAGATCGGTCGACAACGGTGATCTCTCGATTGACATCGGAGGCACACAGGAAGTGGGCCAAGGCGGAGCCGACGATGCCAGCACCGACGATCAGGACTGTTTGGGGTGGTTTGTTGTGAGACATGATTGGCAGGGCAGAAGGGACGATAGGAAAAGCTGGATTACGAACGCAACCTTGATGCTTATGGGATCATTTCCGGTGTCCTGATGGCGTTGCTTTAATGCCTTTCGCGATCGCCAAAGGGGCATGTGAAACAGTGACCCGGGGCCCGCCGTGTTGTTGTCACAAGGGCGCGCCTCTTGTAAAGTTCGAGTCATTTAATGGGTAAAAGGCGCGCCAATTTGGGTATGTCGAATCCATGCACGCTCGACCAGACGTAGGGTCGAATTTTGAATGTGTAGATCTTGACGCGGGGTAGATGATGTCTATTACAGCTACTCTAAATAGTTATATAGTCAGTAGTAACACTCATTGTAAGATAGAGTATAATAATGCCGGCATTCTCCTAAGGTAAAGTACTAACTGACTGCCTTTAATATCCCCGGCTATTCTTCTATCTGCTTATTCGGTTAAAAGAGTTATATTTACGTACTACTTAGCTGGATATATGCGATAATAGCATGGCATAAAAGGTAACCCTATCCCTGCGAAAATATAAAATAAATACTAGTAAAATTTAAAATACTAAAATATTAAAAATATACAATACTAGGTATTTACTAGTTATTACTAAGTTAACTACTAATCTAGCCCTTATAAAGCTTAGTTCTTAGGTTAACTATTATTATTCTTAGGTTAGTAGTTACTATCTATAGGTAATATACTTCCTAGACGAGTGGATATACTAGATAAGTAGATACTCTAACTGTCTTAGACGCGTCTCCTATAATTAATACGTATTTTCTCTATTAATAATAATAGAATAAATATTAAAAGAATACCTTATTCTCTCTAGAATCTCCTCTTTTAAAGAAGACTAAACTTAAAATATTAAATTATGTATATAAAGCTTTATTATCCTCTAAACTACCCTTCTATACTAACTTAGTAGTATTTACGCCTAAAATAATAAGATACTAAATAATTAAAAACTGAATATTTTAGACGAATTAGAGGTTCTTTACTATATAAAGAAGCTAGAGTTCTAAGGATTTCTTCTTTAAATTTCGCTCTTAATTAGAATGGCTAATTACCTCTTTTAAGTATACGATAGCAGGTATATTAGAAAGAATTAGATAGTATCCTTTATTATATCCTTTATTATATCCTTTATTATATCCTTTATTATATCCTTGATTATATCATTTAGTATATAAAGAACGCCTATTATAAAGCTAGTCTCGTCGAAGTTATAGATATTAGATTTAACTATACTATATTTTATAACTATATTCGCTATATACCGAAACTAGTCTTAAACTTTAATAGGATCTTTATATATAACTCTCTTAAAGTTAAAAATATATTAGGATTTCGATTTAAGTTTAGAGTATTACTTAATAAAACATACTACTTAATTCTTCCTAATATATCTACTATTATATATTTAAAAGAAATAATTAGCTATTCTAGCTAAGAGCGGAAATCTAAGGAAGAAATTCTTAGGACTCTAGCTTCTTTATATAGTAAAGAATCTCTACTTCTTCTAAATTATTTAGTTTTTAATTATTTAGTATCTTATTATATAGGGCGTAAATACTATCGAGTTACTATAAGAGAGTCGTTTATAGAATATCGAAGGATTACGTAAGTAACTAAATACTTTATAGTATATCTTATTTAAAAGAGGCGATTACTATAATAATACGGTCTTCTTATAAAAATAAATTTATTAGTAGTCGTAGAGAAAACGTATATTATTTAGCGAATATGCGAAAGAGACTATCAAGTAGTCTACTCGTCCGGGGTATCTACTCGTCTAGGAAGTATATTAGTCGTATATACTAAGAGGGAGTAGAATAGAATATAATATTAGTAGGCTATATTACTAAGTATTATTAGTTATATATATAGTCTATTATATAACGGCTATAAGACTAGCTTATCTTTTAAAATATACGTAATTTAGAGATAAAAACATTTACTTAATTAATATTATAAGCCTAGTTATATAATACGTTCAAGGCAGTCCTCTAGTAGTATACTATAGAGAGATATTAGGGCAATATACGACTAAGTATAAAAGATAACTATTATACTAGCTATAGGAGCTCTACGGCTAATCGGAATCTCCTTAATAAAGCATCTAGTTAGTAGGAAACCCTCTCTATTTTTAATTTTTTCGTAAAAGTAAAGGTATAGTAGTAAAGTCGCTGGACCCAGGTATTACTATTCAGGACAACCTTTATTAATACTTAACTATTCTGATACGTTCTGATATTAATCTTAGAGCTAATAGCTACGGCCGCTATAAGCCTAATCCCTTATATTAGGCAGTATAGACTAGATAGCTCCGCCAAGCATCGTTAGATATATAGAGTCTAGCTACTATATCGCGAATTAGTACCTGAATAAGTATATATTAGTAAGCTTTACTAGTAATAAAGAAGTATTTCGGATATACGAGGTATAACCTATATATAATAGTTTAGAACTTCCTTACCTTATCGACGAATATAAATAGTTATAATACTAGCTTAGTCTATAATAATAATAGGCCTCTCGTTTTTACTAGGCTATATAGTATAACTATTTAATTAAATAAGATAGTAACCTTAGACCGAGCGGGAGATTATATAGGTATAAGCTTACGTAATCCCCTAATTAGTTAAAGGGCGGTCTCCTGCTCTCAGGAGCAGAGAGACTTAGAAGAGATATACTTATAATACTGAACTAACTAATCTAAAAGCTCTAGGCGTAGACCTTAGTAGAGGATTAGGTTTACGCGAGCTATAAAACCTATTTAATACTAATTAGTATTATATCTAATATAATATAGAATAGCTAGAATCAGAGAAGTTAGAATTAATCTAATAGTATAGTTCTACTATACTACGGCTCTTTAGTTAGACTTTATAAGTAATTATAGGAGTACTACTTACTTAAAGTAGAAGTAGTTCTCGTATAGGAACTTAGTAGTAGAAATCTATTCTACTATATAATCTAGGATTACTACTTAGGCTATATTACTAGCTAAAACCTGATAATAGGGCTTACTAGAGTATAAAAACGACCTGATAAAGAGCCTATAAACTAATAATAAGTAATACTAATATAAGATATCTACTAAGCGTAAGCCTAGTAAGGGAGCTAAGTTTAAGCCTTAGAGGCGATCTCGAGAGTATAGAAGTAATTAAGTAGGAGCTTAATAGTATCCTCGTAGACCTTAATATCCCCTACCTAATCTAGAGGACCCGAAGCGCCCTCGATATTAAGTTTATTATAAATGGGGATAAAATAAAGCTCCTAGGAGTACTAGACTCTTACTTACTAGCTCTTAGGAGCTTATATATTATTAAAGTAATAAGTATATATAGGAGACTTAAAGGTATTAATCTATTAGAAGCCTTTATCGAAGATTTCTAGGGATAGATAGAAAGTAATTTTAGTACTTATAATATAACGATGACGAGAGCCCTAAAAGTTTATTTAATAGATTACGGGATCCTAACACTAGGAGTAATAAACTTAAAGATATTAAAACGACTAGTACTAATACTCTTATAGGAATCAATACTAAAACCTACACTTTCGACTATACTAGATAGGAGTTTAAGGCTCTAGATAGTACTAAAAGAGATAGATAGATAGAATAACGATTATTAGTTTATAGGGGGGGACTAAGTACTCTAAAATTTATTACTAAGGGTTAAGGGGTCTAGACGACTAAGGGAGGATTACTATAGTAACTAATTTATATAATAGATCCTCTATATAATAACTAAGGGCCGACCGACTAGGTCGCGGGCAGACCTACGTTAGAACCCCTATATTATAGATAAGATAAGGAATAAATATTACGTATAGACCTACGGAATATTAAGTTATGTAACTAGATTACCCGAGTTAGTAATCCCCTAGTTAGGATTACGGTCAAGTTTAGATTACCGTAATCCGTAATCTAATATAATAAGATTACTATATAATAGTAAGCTATCTAATATAGCCTTATGCCTAACTAATAAGGATAGGATAATCGGGTATATAAGGACGAGTATTCCTATATAAGTAGATATAGTCCTTTCTAAAGGATAGTAATTAATCTAAGTCTTACCTTATATCTATTATAACGAGTACGTAACGCCTTATAATACCCCCTACTCATTATTATAACCTAAGTTTCTGCTTTTAAGTACCCTACGTCTTTAGTACTATCTGTTCTCCTCTATAGAAATAGTCAGGTCGTAATACTCTAATAAGCGCTAGACTTAATAGGAAGCCCTAGTAGTAATATACTCCCTAGCCTAATCTCTAATATAATAATAGGAATAATAATAAACCTAGCCCTTAGTACTACGCTCTCCTATTTTATAAAGTAGCGAACGGACTAATCGAGGGATTACTTATTAAGTAGTTTACGTCGCTCTAGAATAAGGAAAGTAACTACTCGGGGGTAATATATAATATCCTAGAAAATAAGGTCTAGATATTTACGGATACTTATAAGCTACTATAAATATAGTATATATAGCTCTACGCGCTCTTCCTAAGTAACCTTTTAGGGCGCGTATAAGCATACTTTCTAGAGTATATAAATAGAGGTATATAGTTCTAGACTATATACTTAGCGATTAAAGAATAGTTTAATTTAGAAATTAATAGAGCTTAGTATTATACTAATTAGAGCTCTATAATATTTTACTCTATTATAGCTAAGCTAGAGAGTACTAGTAA
Source organism: Verticillium nubilum (assembly GCA_002851675.1). NCBI lineage: Eukaryota > Fungi > Ascomycota > Sordariomycetes > Glomerellales > Plectosphaerellaceae > Verticillium > Verticillium nubilum. Next base: position 107,443 of record NMXI01000038.1, on the reverse strand, counting down.
GACTAAAATAGAAGTACTATAAGTCCTCCTAAATAGGCTATAATAGTACTAATAAGCTCTTAGACTTACTTTTAAGGACGAAACCTACTTCTATATTAATACTCTCCGAGTAGTATAAGGGGTACTAGAGCTTAAGATAGCCCTTATAAGACTAGAACGAGCGTTTAATATACTAGTAGCCTAGCTCTAGAGTATACTATAAGTAGAAGAAAATATCTAGACCCCTTATTACTTCTGTATTAATAGACGATACGGAAACGATAGAGAAGGCTATAGGTATTAGTAAAATAGTACTTAGGGCGATTATAGGGAGTAGCGGGGAGATAGATAGGGTACTCGAGCTAGGAGTATAACCCCTAAGTACTAGATCTATATAAAGCCTAACTATAGATTAATAAAGTATTTACCTAAAGAATAGAAACGCTCTATAGAGTAGTAATAATATATAAAGAACGTTTAAGGGGAATAATAGAAGGATATTAATAGTTCCTAATAACTATAGAGCTAGACGAGATAGAATTAGAATTAGACGAATTATATAACTCGGACGGGTCGGGAGCCTTAGAGGACGACTTTAATAATTATAAAAGTAGCCTAATAAGTATTTATATTATTTACTTCTTAGTTAACGAGTCTTTTTAATATCGAATATAAAGTAACTAGAATAATTAATTAGTAGCTCCTATAGAGATCTCATTTACTATATATTAGCCTAATAGTACTTCTACTTAGTTTAGTATTATCCTAGATACTAGAGCGACTACTATATTAATAGTTAGAATAGTATAAATAAAAGTATTAATAGCCCTAATACTTAACTATAGGGTCGAGTAAGGAAATAGTACTAGAATAAGATTTAGAGTAAGGGAAATAGTCTTAATAGCGAATAAGATTATAATTAAAACTCTAATTAAGAATATTACCTTTTATATTATCTTTATAGATACCCTATTCCCAATATATTTAAAGGATATAGACGATCTTAATATATATTTAGTAATTTCATTCCGCGTAGAATACCCGCTACCTAAGTCGGCTTCCTCCTCGGGAAATAGCGGTCGCGGGTAGGTCTTGCTATCGCCCCTAAATATATCTAGTTACGTACCTTTTCTGCCGTCCAGCTCGAAAGTACGTACCTTTTTCTGCCGCGTATAAAATCAACCGCACTCCCTCCTATAAGTCCTAATTCAAGGCCTTTATTAACTTTTATGCTATAGTATAGAATAAGGTCCTAGTTAACCGTCTTATTACCGTCTCTGCTATATTTATCGTTACAGCCTCTTCTCTAGAATACTCTTTCGAGGTTCCTATATAACGTTAGTCTCTAAGGCCTCTATCGCGTCCTTTTCCTCTAGCTAACCGACTATGTCTCCTTCGCGGCTATGAGACTACCGACGAACCAGGTCCGGCCTACGGCTCCCTAAGAGTGAGCCTTGCGAAGGAATAATTACGCATAAGCATGAGAGAAGCCAGCGTGTCTTTCGAAAGTCAGTAAGCCTACTACGTCTTTCGGGATTGCCGAGTATCCCGCCTTTATACTCTAGCTACGGCTACGAAAGTATTAGAGGCCTTATCTCGCCCCGTTTATTATTACTATATTAGATAGATATACTTAACTATCCCCCTTCTCGGCCCCTTAATATTACTATGCCTATCGTAGTACTAACGTTATAGTATGCGAATAGAGCCGAATTACTACTTAGTATAGCTATAATAATATATCTAGCTACTCTTAGGCTATCGTAATCTAATACCCCCGTAATTAGCTCCTTAGGCTAACTTATCTATTTTCGTATAGTAACTATCTCGGCCTAGTACGATACGAGTTTATAAGAAAATTTCAAGGTTATAGGCTTACTGCTTCCCCTAAAAGGGCCTCCTCGGCGGAGAAGGAATATAAATAATTAGTAAAAGAACGAATACGTAAGGATTAATATTATATACTTACTAGGGCAGTAACTCTAGAAGCCTATACTACGACCTAAGGCGGAAAACTACCTTACCGATTATTAACTAGAGTTATAATACCGAAGAAGCGATTTAGCTATAATAACTACTAGGTTATTATACGGTAGTAGCTAGGGGCTTTAGCCGAAGTTCGTAGGGATATCCCTAAAGCAGGCGCTAATAGTATGTTTGTCGCGAGCCGGTAGCTAGTATTACGACGTCCAGAGCTACGTACTATATTAGTAGGACAGGGATAGAAATAAGCTATATAATCTATAAGGACTAGCGGTAAGACTTAAAACGATACGCCTATAGCGCTAGGAGGGGCGATACGAACGAACGACTTTAGGTAAGCTTTCTTCCGTTATCGCTAGGGAAGTTAGAGGTCTACGCCGAGACGCTTTTAATACCCGGCTTTCTACTAAGTTAGGTAACCCTCGAGCTAATCCCGAGCCTTCTAAGTAATAAGAGCGTTATCGTCGATTACCCTTTTAAGAAAGAGGTCGGTTATGCGGAGTGCGAGGCTTAGCTAAAAACTATCTCCTAAAAAAGGTATTCCTATAAAGGGGAAGAAAAGAGATCTACTCTATATCCTAAGTTAAGGCTATAAGACCTATTTATACGTCCTTTTTAAGAGGGATAAAAGCTCGTATCTGCTCTATATACCCGTCTTCCCGTAATATCCCCTACTTTTACATTTTATTATAATAATAAGTTTTAAGTTCCGGAACTACGAACCTTCTACTAAGACCTTTAAACTATCTAAAGATAGAAATTTATATAATCGATTACTATAGAGTAAGAAATCGGGAGGTACGATACCGAAGCTTTTATTAAGACTTAGCCTAGAAATAAGCGAATAGGGTATCGAGTTATCCGTTAAGTCCCTACCTTTAGTACGACTTTAAGCTAGCCCTAGGTTAATCGACCTTACTAGGAGTAATATACTCCTACGAGAACGTAGTACGTACCCCCTAAGTTTAGAAGATCTAAACTATTAAGGTTATATTAAGTCCTTTTATTATATAGTTTTCGTACTTATCTAGTAGTAGACTAATAGAATACTTTAAATAGTAGCTACGATAGACCTAACGTCTTAACTCTATTACTTTATATTATATCGTAGTAGTATAGGGGTTTAAGTATTATCGTTTTAAGCGACGTATAAAAGTTAGGCTTAATAGTATCGAGGACCGATAATCGCCCTCCTACTAACTATACTCTTCCTAACGCAATCCTACCTGCGATTTTAAAGGGAATTAGCTGCGAGCCTACTAATAGAGGTATACTAGTATCTTTAACTACCCCTTAGGTATATAATACTCTGCGTCTTAATCCCTAATCTAGGTAAAGAAAGACTAGTATATCTAGAGCTTCGGACTTATATTTAACCTATTAACTTTAAAAGCCTAGAATATTATTATAATTTAAGTAGAGGTCGCTATACTAGGGGGTACTAATATAAAGAAAAGTAAGACGACTATCCTAGCTCTAATTCCCGTCGAGAATAACGTTAACGTATCTATAGATAAGGCCGATAAGGATAAAGTTATAGCTAATATAGACGACGATATTAACGATTATAGATGCCGGCCGGTTCAAGCGACTTCTACTAGACTTAAACAGGGTTAATATACTAACTTGGCCGCCGATAAGGAGTAGGAGATTACCGAGCTAATCGGCAAAGAAGTCATTAACGGCAAAGTGCACTATTTAGTTTATTAGAAGCTAACTCTTATACTAGAGGACGAGATTAATGCCTCTAACTTAATAGGGAGGTTCGAGGCCAGGTTCAGTGCAAAGGCGATTCTATTAACGGTATCTAGTAGAACTACGAAGCCGATTCGTCTGACGAAGATAAGGAAGGATAGTAAAAAGGCGAATACACGTCGTCCGGGACGGCCTCGTAAGGAAGTTTCGTAACCGCGGAGTAATAGCATATAGTTTACCTAGTCTTTCCGATTACCTAGTTATATTATAATAGAAATCACTAAGCTATCGCCCCTCGTTATATAATTTCCCTATTTTCACCCTAATCGCTACTTTAACCCGAAGATTGCCCGCGAACGATATTCCGCGGAAAACCTTAGGTCTATAGCGCTTAACGCTTAACTTACTAGTATTTACTATGACTTTACTAATATCATGGCTCTAGTAGCTAATAAATAAGTACTACTAGAGCTACTAGTAACGAGAGCGGGGAATAATATCTAGACTCGTTAAGTAATATAAGTAAGCCGTGTAAGAGAATTATAAAATATAGATTAAGAGCGCCCGACTATACTCGGCTACCCAGGCAGCCCTAGCTAGCCCTATTATATCTAAGACTAAAACAACTATAAAGACTATAGGTACTTAAAATACTATATAACTAGTAACTCCTAAGGTTACTCTAGTAAATAGATTGCGGTTCGGGTTATCGTAATTTTTAAGTCGTACTAGTTCACCTACTTTATACCGAACGTACGCCTGGACGATAGTAGCGATCGAGCCTATATTCAGCTTAAGATACAGCCTAACTTTCGGTCGTGCTATTTAGCGTCTACTCGATAGTCAGCTAGGTACGACTTAAAACAATCTATTTATCGTAGGACGGCGTAGAGGAGATAAAGTCGGGACGCGCCTGAAAATCTATGACGCACTCGTCGAGTACGTTAATAATTAAGAACTTACTATCCAAGGCGTGATCGGTTAGTAAGCGCGCGAGTACTTGCGATATAGCGAATCAGGCATTAACGTCCTCGATAAGACGCCTGCCTGCATACTTATACTTTTCTCCCAAGTAGGAGACCAGAGGAGGATGCTGATAGATGAGCATGTAGAGGAGACCCCGGAGCACGGCCGTTACGCTGTTCAGTCGATCGTCGGTGGCCTAGCAGAAGAAGGAGGCGAGCTAGTATTTCCCGTCGGTGCTTTCTCCGGCTCGTTAATGAGGCCATAAAGAAGCATGGCCTTGCTCTTACCTGGGTCGTCTTTGATCCATAGCAGGCTGCTCTGCGGGTCGTCGCGCCATTGCGGTGGTCGAGGATCCATCGGCACGAGTCCTCGAGGAGGCCGCCCTTGGTCTATTCAATATGTATCTTGTCGTCGCGAGATTCCGTTCCGCGCAAGTCAGCGAGGAGTTCATCATGGGCTTTCCTATCCAGGGTCGTTCCTTCCGTGGTTAGTCAAGCACAACGTCGCCACGCCGGATCACAATGTTCGCATCCCCATCGATTAAGAAATTGCCAGAATAGAGAATAGGATGCCCTGTCCGTGCAACGCCGACCGACTGTCCATGTCGCGAGGGTTGCCGCTGGACAGTAATGTTTTCCGGCGACGGTGGACGCGCGGTGGAAACTATTCATGGCGGCGAGGCAGTGACCCGCTGAGCCAGCCTGGTCGTCCAGCTAACGGCCGGAAGACATGGCCGTTGTCTGCGCCCGACGATTGGCGCCACGTCGCTGCGGGTAGGCGATCAGGGCCAAACGCATCGCTGCCATGCATGTGAGTGGCACATTGCTGCTATTCTGACGGCCTGGGGTTAAGATGAGCCTGGAAATGCAAACGCGAGAGCAGGGTCGTTTCCAGAACACCGTCTTCGAGTGAAGCCGTGGCTTCGGAACCAAACATGCCATCTACCAGGAACTCTTGATTGGTCATTTTGACAGTCACCCGAAGTTGCAGAGCCTGGGAATCTCGGCCGTACCAGATCCATCTTCACGGTGGCAGGCGATGCTGGATTTATTGCGATGCGCCGCCCATTGGGGAACGGGCAGGAGTGCAATGCCCGTCGACGGACTACTTAGGTAGCGCTTGTGGCATGCTGACCCATGGCGTCTGGCAGCCATAGCGTGAAGATCTCCTTATCGCAAGAGTACTCGGCGGACGGTACCAAGTATGGGCGGGCGGGCGCTAGGTTTGGCGGACCCCGTAACCAGGCCAGCAGTTGGTCGTGACGGTCGTCCAGTTCGGCGCCATCAGGAAGGCCGCCACTCTACGATGCTGGTAGCGTCAGAGTCGCCGTCATGAAGACGGGATGGACCGATTGTCCGTTTGGTTGTCGTGGGTTACCTTGACAACTGGCTCGGATTCGATCTTTGAGATGGTCACGACTGTGACGGTCGAGTTGTGAATGCGGCACACCACGAGGCACGCGTGGGCGGACGAGTGTCTGTTGTCTCAGGTTGCCGCCACGCCTGCGGGCGACCCGGGTTTGGCGGGACTACGACAGCCAACTGTCTTATGCTGCCTGAAGAATGCGAGATTCCAGCGCAGAGATCACACCACAATCGCCAACGACCTCCTCCGGTGCTGGCAGCTCGAACCGAGCTACACAGGTCTCCATCATGCCGCAGGCTTCCCCAAACCCGAAGTCCTACGAAGACTACACCATCGCCGTCGTGTGCGCCATGAGCTTCGAGATGAGCGCCTTCCGCTACAAGCTCGACAACGAACACCCCCGCCTGCGGGCCAAGCCGGGAGACCCCAACGCCTACAAGCTCGGTGACTTCCACGGCCAGCAGGGCAAGGGGACCGCTGCCGCCGTCAATATTTCCCGCACGTTTCCGTCCAACGCGCCCTCATCGGCATCGCCGGGGCGTCCCCGGGAAGCACGATATCCTACCTGCAGAATGTTTTATAGAAGAGGGTCGAGGACGCCGAGATAGGTTCAGTCTAACCCGGTCTTAGCTACGATGCGATTAGCTTAACGTTTACTCGGTGAACTCTACTAGTTACCTAGGCTATGCGTAGGGTACTTATTAAGGAAGGGCGATAAAGTATACTAGTAAGCTAAGGAATCTATCTATCTATATTAAGATCCGACTTTAGGGATTAAATTAACGGCTTACTTAATAAACTACTCGTAGGTTAATAGTTATAATCCTAGACCTATATGACGGTAGTAATAAGTTCTATACCCCCTACGATCTAACGAGGCACTTTAAGCGGAAGCCTCTTAAAAACCTATAAGAGAACGCAGTAATCTAATATTAAGTTTATAAGCTACCTCTATAATATAAGATATACCTATAGAATTATACGCTGGAAATTTATAGTACCGTTTCCTGAATTAGTCCGTTATAAACGCGGCAATATAACTGAGGCTACTACTTTATCGCGGGTTTAATCGTAATATTCCTATCCTTCTTAATATAGTTCTTATTATTTATATTCCCGATAATAGTTAACGGACTACTTCCTAGAATATAAAAAAAAATACGATAAAGAAATAGTAGAATAAATAGTATATTCTAAATACCCTTCGATACCTTATACTTAGGACTATACGTCTAAGTTATAAGAGTTATACTAAGATAGCTATCGGTTAATACCCTGTTTAGTACGTATAACGGCGAAATGCCTACTAAGCGAGCGTAATCCCCCATAAGTATAGAATTATATTATCTTTAATCGTTAGAAAGGAGCTATACTTACTTACGATCTTTATTCTAAGTAACGTAGGGTAAAGTACTAGGTATTATAAATAGCTGCGTTAATATCTAAACTATAGGTAACTAAATAAAATAGGAGGGCTACGCTCGTGTAGTCTTATAATAAAGATTCTACTTAGCGAACTAGTAGCGGGGGAAAGATTCCTCTTAATATAAAATAAAGAAATAAAAGTACTCCTATATAATATTTTTAAGTACTCTAAGGTATCTAGTTCTCTATTCGGGTAAGATACTAAATAAGTACCTGCTCTACTATAAACGTTCGATTAGATCTCTCTTATAGTACCCTATCCTACTATATATAGCGCGCTACTAACGATAGAAATATATTCTGCCTAATATATAGCTCCGTTAAGTCCCTTATTATTACGCCCTTATAGACTAGGACCTAGGTATTACCTCCGGATTAGCCGATCTAGTAAGTCGCGCCGTCTTGTAGCGTCTATCTAGTAGTGACCCTTAAGAACACCGTCGACGCCGCCATAGCCACGTTATTAAAGCTCGGGCATATAGCCGTAGTAAAGAGCGTACTGCCGCCTTACTAAGCGACTACTTTCTTCTCCTAGTACTTAGCCTTTCCGGTCTTAAGGTACTAGCTTATAGCTACTATAAAAGTAGCGTACTACTTACTATTACGCAGGATATAGTACGATACCTACGCTTTCTCGGGGATCGCCTTAATATAGAAGTATAGGTTCGTCTTCGAAGGCTATAGGATATATATTATACTATCGTTACGGTCGAAGTCTATGCTCTTTAGTAGCTCTAGCAGCTTACCGCATACTTAGCGGATATACTTATACTCGTCGTCCGAGAGCCCCCTAAGCTAGTTATTAAAATCGATCTCGCCGATAAAAGCCTTCCGAGTATTTAGCTTAATAGGCAGCTAACCCTTAATACGCAACGCGTTAATAAAGCATAGAAGCGGCTCCTCGATTAATACGCGAAACGGTACCCGCCGGACGACTCCTATATATAGGCTAACCTAGACGCCGAAGAAATAGTTAAATATACGTACGTCCTAGATCGCCGCCTAAGTATTAAGGAGGAAAGCCTTAAGCATTTTCTTAGGCACCTTATAGTAGATATTACTAACTCCTACTTATATAAACTAGCTACCCTATAAGAGGAGCTGCCGCTTATCTAGCGTCTACTGTAATAGTTCTGTCCTATAAGTAGTAAGTTATAGTACTAATATCTTATAGCTCTCCTCTTCGTTTAGGTAGTATATAATATTAATAGAATGAGGTACACTAACTATAATCGGTTCCTAGTACGTAAAGCTACTACTTTCTTAATCTCCTGATTCGCTATAGTAGTAGTTAAAGTCAGATAACTAATAGAAGAGGCTATCCGATCTATTCTTAGATCGCGCGATAATACTACCTGTAATCCGTAACCAGTATATCTTGTCGCCGAGTACGTAGTCGTTAGCTACTAGAATAATAGAAGCAGGGCCCTATATATTAATAATAGATTTATATATTCTAACGACTTGGAATTTAGACCCTTTAGGAGGACGTAGCTTATCTATGCCGCCTTCCTAGTGAAGACTAAAGGCGAATACGGCGTCCTAGAGTATTAGGGCTATATATACTAAGAGGTACGGCTATACGACGAGAAAAGATCGTAGTAGTTCTCCGCTGCTGAGAAGTTTAATCCTTAAAAGGGAATCTCTAACGAAAGGAGGATAGAACTCGCCTACGTAACTATAATAGTATAGTATAATGCCTAAAGCGATTAACTATATAGTTAACCCGACTAAATATAACGTCTCACTCTGAAGTAGTATAGACTACGGATAACCGAATACGTCGCTAAGAATTTTATAGTAGGTATTAAGAACGAGTAGGTCTATATCTAAGCTCTAGCGAGGGCGTTTAGTATAGGATTAAGTATCTTCCTCTAGCGAGGTTACTAATACGTTAAGGGATGTAAAAGAAATACTCTATAATATAATTCCTAAACTACTCGCTAATAATATAGGATTATCGTATAATATTACGAGGACTATAAGCCGCTTATAATAGATATTACTTTATTAAAGCCCTATCGTATAAGCTTAGTAGCAACGTATAAGTACTAATACGTGCCCTAGAGTATCGTAAATAGAGAGGTAAGGCTTATAAATTACGTTAGCTATTAAGGTATAGACTTTCGCCTTTACCTACTAAGCTATGCCTAGGTCGAACGATAAGGGCTAGTTATAAGCCGTTAGGGGGAGCGCGCTAGCTAGTCTACAGAGCTAAGTAATATTATAGGAAGTAACCTTCTATCTCAGGTCGAAAGTAAGAGTTTTAAAAGATAGTCCTTAACCGAGGCTTAAAGTACCGAGTCTATACGCGTAGTACTCTTAGTAGAACTTCTTAGGGAGTATCTTCGGCAGCTCCGCGTTTTTTACCTACTATCCTAGGTCTAAGGGAACGGCTGCCTATAGACTACCGTTAAAAGCCTTAATTAGGACATCGATAATATCCCTAGAGTCTATACCGACTTCTCTTATATCCGATAGCTACTAGAAATTATCCTTAGTAACCTCGTCGAACCGGTTATATAGAAGATGCTCTAGCTCGCGCCTATCAGATCTAGCTAAGGCTCTATTAAAGACGGCCCGTATATTAGTATTTATATCGATAGGCTAATACCTAATCGACCCCTTAGACTCGATAGTCGATAGAAGGGGACTAAGAGGAAGAGAATTATTATAGCCGCGTTATATTTAGGGAGTATATCTGCGTCCCTCGAGCGTCTATACGTGCGCACTAACCTCGAAAACGTCTGGCGAGGGTATAGCCACGACGTGATCGCTATCGCCATCGGCAATAACCTCGCCGATCGTGTGTATCCTCCGACGGGATACTTTACTAGAAGCTAGTTTGCAGACCTCACGCTGCTCTGGGATTGAACACTTCAAAAGCCTCGCCACCGCCTCATGGCCGTGCTGTAAGGCCAAGATGAGTGCCGTCTGTCCAGTATTGTCCCGAGCATTGACGTCTGCCCATTTATCGATGAGAGGCCTCGCCACCGCCACATGGCTGTTCTTGAGAGCTCGCAGGAGTGGTATATAACCTTCTCTATCGTTTTCGTTAAGGTCTGCCCCTCCCTGAATGAACGCCTTTAAAATGCCCAACCTGCCCTCTTAGGCAGCCCATGACAATAGCGTTCGGCCTTTATATCTCGTTAAGTCTTTCCTGTACTGCAAACCTTCTATAATATCAACGCTATCGCAGGTAGTCGAAGGCAAGTCCAAAAGTACAGCTACCGCAGCTTTATAACTATTAGCTAAAGCAGCGAAAAGCGGATACTCGTATCGTTCCCCTAGAACGTACGCAGCCAACTCTCTCTTTATTAGTATATAAATGAGGTTATCTAACCCTTTATCTGCTAGAATATAGAGCAGGGTTATACGTAGGCTATACCGCCGAGATTTAAACTTCTCGAGGTAGTTAATTACCCTAATTCTAGCCGAAGTAAAAGATTAAGACAGAAAGTTATCTTAGGGAACTATAAGCGCAGCGGCGTTAGCGTAGTGAAGCACCTGCTAGCTAGCATACTCTAAAAATAGGTGTTTTTCGGGCAGAGTATCCCGTTTATTTCCGTCCTCGGACGCGTTAATAATCGCTTATACTCCCGGAAGATATAGATATGCGGCGTAGTAGCGTCTGAGTCTCTCGTAGCTAGGACCCTCCTACTCGAATCTAAGTTCGGGCTATAAGTCCTAGAGGCCCTTTGTCTTTACTAAGAAGTCCTATACCGATTCGTAAATAAACTATACGGTCGGTTACTTAGATTTAGTAATCTCGGCTAGTCCTTTTAATAAACTCGTAACTAGTTTAACGTAGTCGTCTATATCTATAACTTCTAGTAGCCTAGTATCGATCTAGTCTTTTTACTTTAATAAGCCCGCCTATAGAGTATAGCGGAACTCAGCTAGATTCACGGGCCGCTTAGCGTAGAGGATCTAGAGGACGCAGAGTAGTAACTACTCCGCTCTATCTTAATTACGCCTTAGTATACTCTTAAAGAGGTCGTTTAACTAGGCTAGGATTTCCGAGAGCCTCGTCCTAAGAGCGAGGGTGCCGTAGCTACTCTTCTTATTTAGAATCCCTACTACGACTACGATCTATATAAAATTCTAGTAGCCTTATCTAGGATTTAGGATTATAATTCTCTAAGAAGAGAGGAGTTCGTAATCCTGAGATGATTCTTAACGTAGTTTACTAAGTCTTCTGCGTATCCTAATTTATCCTCGAGGGTAAGAAAAATGCTATAGCGGATGCTAACGTACGGATATAGCCGACTCGAGAAATAGATTCGGAGTTAGATGCCGGCCTCGGTAGTAGTCTCTACTAATTCTTCGAAGAAATAGACTATATCCTGGACTTCTTATTCGTTATACTCGTTAAGCGCATTAATAAAGTAGGTAAAGGAGCGCGGACTAAGGGCTATAACGGCGCTACTAAGAAGCTCCTTTAGAGCTTTTAAGTTCGGGCAGTCTTACTAGTTCCGCGGAACGATGTCCGTATCGTCTAGTACTAATTAAACCGGAAACTCCTATAGGAGCTATATTAGCAGGGACTAGTATATCCTAGTAATAGACTTTTCTAAGTAGTCGCCTCGCGTATTAAAGAAGAAGGATGCGACGGCCGTGCTAGGTTTCTTAGAATTCTTCCTCTTCTCTAGCTAAACGAACTTTATTATAGTTAACTTTCTAGTACCTGCCTTACCTCGTATTTATAAGAAGCTATAGTTTTATAATTATACTATAGGGTTAAGCTAGTCCCGATACGCTAAGTACTAGAGTAGCTAACGATAGGTTTTAGCATATATAATTCGGATAGTAGTTTTACGAGAATCGATTTATAGAAAGTTAAGGGATTTTAGTAAGCGTTACTACTAATCCGGAGTAGAATCTTCTACTCGCGACCCTAGTTAGTATAACGATAAAAGGGGGAGGGGGAAGGTTAATAGGGAAGGTTAACGGGGCTAGCTTACTAGCGATACTAGGCTTACTCGCTATAGTTAAGTATATAGTAGTCCGACTAAGTTCCTCGAGCGCGGGCTAAATTACTTTAAGTGGTTCCCTCGCGTATACGGCAGCAGTTATAGTAGCGTAGTCCTACTATTCCTTATCCTTATAGGAATCCGAGTAGTCGTAAATACTATGAATCGGTAAGCATTAGAGGTTATCTATTATTCCGGCTAGCTCTATCTCAAAGCATAACGCCGATAGTCGCTGAGTAATATTATCTCGTGCGTTTCCGTTCTTTATAACCCTATTACCCGAAGCGATGACTCTATAGTAGATCCTAGGCTCATTAGATAAACGTGCGCCTCGTATTCGGAGCTTCGCTAGATCGCAGTCGTTATAGGTTAACGCGTCGAGAGGGTATTCATAGGACGCTTGGAAAAGGCGATCGGGCTAATTCGGGCGTAAGTAATTCGGGAGTCTGCTTCGCAGGAGGCTTATTATTCGACTACTAGAACGGTACGGCTTATGCTTCGATCGTAGGTTGGACACGGCCGAGTTCAGCAGCCATACAGGAGTTTTCGCGTCGGCCGTTTCTTAAAACCGCCGTCCGCAATCACCTTGCCCGTATCATACTACATTACCCTCATACTAACGACGACGTTACCTAGGCATAAGTCGGTCTAGTTAGGGGATCTACCGCCAATGCCGACCATCAAGGTAGCGCGGATGTTCGGAAAACTCCGCTTTAAGTTCGTTGCGACGATTGCGGCGTTATTCGTTCCGTACTATCCCGGCAAGCATGCCATAACGACATTGTGCTAGTCGATGCGTCCGAGGACGTAGGTGTTGTTATCGCCGGCTTAGAAGGGTAGCGATCGGTGTTCCTCGTCCAGTATAGCATGAGATGCTGCCATTCGCTCTGGGTTTTATCTTAAACAGCGCAGAGCCTTGAGACTCATGGACGAACATTGCTATTATGGACGCCTGCGCCTTAGAAGAAAACACGTGAGCGTGTAGACACTAATATCACTCCTAGGATTAAGTGTGAAGCTGCTGCGATTCCGCCGTCCTCTCGATATACCACCCGAGATGCCTTCATGGCCAAATCGGGAATTATCCATTGAGGCAATGCCAAAACGGGTCAAGTACGTAACACCAGAGAGTGCAACGCCGCTGTTTCAGGCACGCGACGTACACATCTCTGCACTCGCGCGCCGGCCGAGACAGAGGGCTCTCGGGCAAATGCGACGATGGGCTCTTAGAAGGATTCCTAAGATCAGTAAATGGCCAAGATTGCCCAACGCGGCCCCACCCGCTGCCCTATCTAGCAAGTCTCGTGTCCACAGACTGCTGGATTTAGGCACTCGCCAGGTCCCAGTTCTCTCCCCATAGTCCACCATCTATAGTAGACAATACTAGGAGACGACGCCATAACGACACGCTCGTTGTGGCCGTCATCATCAAATCACTACTCACACTATGCTTAATCCGCACTTCCCTATTTTACGGGAATAGCTAGTTGATCTTAAGTCCCCCGTCGCGCTAGTCATAGGAACGGGGGTTCGAATTAGTATTACAGGATATAGGATAATCCTTCCTATATTATTACTATCTATATTCAGGCGTATTCGCTCTATGCCTGCTCCTCCCTACGTTAATGGCCTTCTTAACTGCTAACCGCTACTAGCGAGACTAGTTATACCTCGCTAGCGAGCCCAAGCTATTAAAGCTGCGTGCGAGGCGTATCGGAAGCGAAACGGCAAGGTAAGGCTCTCTAATTCTAACCTTCCTCTTAAGGTTAATTAGCTTCTTTAATAGGTTATATTTAAGTATACTAGGGAGCGACCTAGTTACTACCTTTATAAGAAGCGGGGCTATAAGTATAGTTATAATACCGAGCCTATATAAATACGCTAGTAAGCTCTTCGGTACTAAAATAAGAAATTCGCAAAGGAGAGGTCGCTATACGAGGGCTTATCCTGGCTCTTAATGAACCTACCTAGCGTTAATACTATAGAGATGCTTTATTAACTGCGATCAGGGGCCGATATTGAATCCGTTATCACGCAGGCTAGGGATAGTAGGTTTCTTAGGGCCTCTAGGCTCTACCTCTCCTTCGCCTCTCAAGCATCGAAATAAATAACGATACTCGGACCCAGGACATATAACCTCTAGGCTATAAAGGAGCACGATATCTGATAACGTACGATACGGTTTACTTAGTTTTCTTAGGTTTATATCTATTATGATACGCAATAATAAACGAGATAGGAATAAATAGTATCGATAATAAGATTATATTAGCTAAGACAAAGGCTCCGAATCTATGCTTATAGTACTTCGAAGATATATTATAAAGTTATTACCTAGCTAAGATCCCTGACGTTAGCTATTAAAGCTATTAACTGAAATAGTACTCGAGACTTACTAGCTTCCTATCTCGCTTTATCGTTAAGTTTCTGGCCGTCTATACTAGACCCCTTATCTAAGGCTTTTACTATATAGAACTAGTCTTAGGTACGATGGCTATATAGTAGAGACGGCGGTGCAGGAACTAACCTAGATATATAAGTACTTAGGGTGAGATTTGGCCGACTGCAGGCCCTGGAAGAACTTAGCCAACGGACTAGTTCTCAGCGCTCTAGTCGGCATTACAGCGCTGCCGTGTTTAAGGGGGAAGGAATAACGGTAAGTTCCCTTCGTTTGTCTAGGTATTCGAATTCAAGGTCGACGTAATAGGACAGGAAATGGGACCTGATGCCTTGAGAGATTTATATAATAACCCGGAACGATGGCCCTAGATAAGGCCACAAACGTGGACAATTTGATCATGGCCACGGTCTACATCGAGGACTTATTAAAACCTATCAGGTCCCCCGCCTCCGACTATGAATCCGAGTCAAGTCAAGTGGGGTGGCACTCGAAGGCGGTAGTGTGACCTCCTAGCATCGAGCCTACATGACCGTGCGTCGCCTCGGTCAGAAGATCGAAACGAGGGTACAGGATAATGTGCGCAGTCATCAGTAACGCTTACCCCTGATCTCAAGTTGAGGACCAGATGGAGAGGAGCTCACTAAGGCAATGCCACTAACCCTACGCTGGCGGATACCCTTAAAGACGATACCCCAGTCTCGGGCTTATGAGCCGACAGGTACATATGACTACTGCCATGGCTACAGCACAGGGCAGTGCGCGAGAGATGGAAGGAAGCGCTCGCTACAACTGTTCATTTCAGACACTTTCATTTCCGAAACCGTGCTGGCGGTGGTACCCGAGCTTTCTCCCTGGATGGACGCGTATGTCGCTGGTATCAGCCGCCTTCTGTGTTACCCAATGGTCACGCCGCAGACCGATGCCTGGATCTCTTGAGGCCTCCCAGCGACGAGAGTACTTCGAGTCTAACATATTGCCTGGGCTCAAGGTTGGCAGATTGCCGGTTAAGGCAGCTTCTGATTGAGGCAGCTACCCGTTGGGGCGGGTATACTTAAAGGCTCATCAACGGAGCCACTAACGTTAGGCCTAGAACCGGCATCAGATGGAAGGAATAAGGCGAAAGCCTAGGCAAAGATGAAGCGGTTGGGGCTAGTCCAGGGTTTACCGGAAACTGGTTCGAAAAGCAAGCGACTAAGCGCCGCGGTATACTAAGAGGAGGCTATCCAGGCTGAAAGCATGTGGCCCAGTTATGCTGGACACGTTCTATCTGATACCTGATCTGTCTAAGTTGAACTACGACTAAATAAGATCCGGTCCTCTAGCAGAGAGAGTAGCATAATCGAGGACTATGCAAATGTGTAAGACAGCTTAACCGATTGTAATAAACAATCCTTCGAAGTCTATGAGTGTTATGTTATTGCTAACTTACTAGATCCTAAAATCAAAGTCAGAGTAGGGCCCAATGAAAGAAGACTAGGCGCTAGGCTACGCGTTCAAGATGACTCCGCTAACGCCGTTATTTCTAAATAAGAATTCGAAACTATAAAAGTCCGAGATAACGGGAATATTATTTACTAATAGGAGCGACTTAATATTTATATAGTAATTAAAGATAGCTAGCTATAGCGCTATCAGGCTATAATTATCCTCCGCAGTAAGATTAACATCCTTCCTATTAGTAAGTAGCTGGACTACTGTACTATGACCGTTCTTAGCAGCTAAGAGAAGTGGAGATCGGCTATTACAATCTCTCGAGTCTGCTTCAACCGCGGCTATGCGAATAAGGAGATTGGCGGCTTCTTCCTCCCTATACTAGGCGGCCCGCGGGAGGAGGGTTTAGCCGTTTCCGTCGTTTAAAGCAATAGCTATACCGTCGTGGCCATAGATGGCATGCGCGAGCAAGGGTATCCCTCTATCGTTATTGGCCGCCTTAACATTAGAGCCCTAGTTCAACAGGAACTTAACTATATCCAGGTAGCCATTATTTGCCGCGCTATAGACTGGTGTCCAGCCGTCATTGTTGGGCATTATGATATCGGCACCCTTGTCTACTAGGAACTCGACTATATTTAGATAGCTATTGTTAGCAGCGTTGTTGACCGGTGTCCAGCTATCGTTCTTAGCGACTATAATATCGGCGCCTTCGTCTACTAGGAACTTAACTATATCTAGATAGCCGCTGTTAGCGGCCGAGTTAACTAGTGTCTAGCTATCCTTGTCGATAACCGTAATATCCGCGCCCTTCTTAACTAGAGACTTAACTACTTCGAGATAGCTATTATCGGCGGTAATATTAACTAGTATCTAGCTATTATTCTTTAGTAATATACCCCGATTAAATCGAATACATTAAATTATTAAATAACTAAATAAATAACCTATTTTCTTATAGTTAAATAGCTAAATATATAGATTTATAATATTTAGATATTAAGTAAACATTTAAACAGATATCGAGACTCGCGACCTAAAAAAAAAGAGTAACTAAGCTAATTAAAACTTTATATTACCTATTATAAATAGAAGTTTATAATAGGTAATATAAACGCTAATAGTAGGAATCGAACCTAGACCCTCTATAATAAAGTAGAGACCTTAACTAATTAGGCTATTAACTACTATTACTAATAGGGGAAAAGACCTATATATATTAATCTACTAATTAGCTAGTTTAGTCTCCTACCCTAAAAATTACCGAGGCGTAAATCCCCTATTAAAGTAGTAATTCTACTAATAGAACTATCTATAACGTTACCTACCTATAATATTACTACGATACTACCTACGCTATTAAAGCTATCGCTACTATTACTACTATTATCGATATATCTATAACGGTCTTTAGGGCGCGTCTGCTAGACTTAATTCGAACCTAACTTTTACGCCTAATATAGTCTGATTCCGACCTCCCTACGGCGATTTACTACGGCTAGCGCTTTACTCTCGACGCGATTATTATAAGGAAGGGCTCTAGAGACGTTAGAAGAGCTTTAGTGCCTTAATAACTGGCTTCGTCGAGGGGCTATTTAATTAGGAGGGCTATATTAGGGTATTAACGGCGTTAATACTAACGGTTCTAGGTAATAAGTAAGTCCCTAACTATTGTAAGAGCTTTATTATCTAATAAATAAGTTAAATATTTATAAATAGAGCTAAATAAATAAATACGTCGATTTCAGCGAGCTAAATAGTTAAATACGAACGCTATATTTAACTTATTTAATCGGGGTATAATACTATCTATAAGTGCATTATCTAGCTAGTCCTCCGCTTCGAGCTTATAAATACGGAACCTGAGTTCGGATAGAATCGAAGCCCTTAAGAGCTAGTCGAGCTTTGCGATAGAGGCGAACCTATTACTTCCTAATCAGCTAACGCAATACGTGTGCAGACTGCACGTGCGGAAACTACTCACAAATCCTCTACCAGTGCAGTTGCTTCGTTAGTCAACGCACCTGCCCCTGGCAGGGCAAGGCCATTAACCGCTTCCACGGGTGGCGGCGGTTCGGTATTGATGTTGACGGGGCCAATGGCTTGGAACATGAGCAGATTACTACTCTTTATGAAGTTGACATGGCGATCGAGGTCCTTATCTAACTTTACTTCCCGTAACTGATGAATGGTCTTTCAGTCGGCCGAGTATGTCCTTGCCGGCTATTTTGGTCCCAAGAGGTGGTGGGCCCCTCGGATCTTGGTGCAAGCTTGGGGTGGATAATGAAAGGATCAACTACTCACTCGCCGGCTACATCGCTGGCCCAAGCACCTGGAAGTACAGGGTGGGAGTGAGGAGTCCCTGATCTAGCAGTCTCACTACTTGAGATCCATGGACGAACATGCTGCTATGGACGTCTGCACCTTAGAAGAAGAAAACATGTGAGCGTATAGACATCAATATCACTCCCAGGATCAAGCGTGAAGCTGCTCCGATTCCGGCGTCCTCTCATTCCACCACCCGAGATGCCTTTATAGCTAAATCGGGAATTGCCCATGAGGCAATGCCAAAACGGGCCGGAGGATACCTCCAAGGAGGCAATACCAGGGGCTATAAAGCCGCTGCTTCAGGAGCCGGCGGCTAGAAAGGGCTCTCAGGCAAATGTGATAATAGGCTCCTGGAAGGATTCCTAAGATCAGCAAATAGCTATAGTGCCCAAAATTGCCTAACGCGGCGCCACCCGCTGCCCTATCTAGCACGTCTCGTCTCTATAGACTAGTACTGGATTGGCCACTCGCCAGGTCCCAGTTCTGTCCCCAAAGCCCTGGCTCGAGCCTTAAACTGGTCCCTGACCGGGGACTCTGGCTGCTTTCCTCTAGGCCATAATCGTCCAGACTTATTATAAATAGTAGTTAATAATAGCCCTTTTAACCTTATATAACGTATCTCAGTCTAGCGCTGTCGGAGTGGGTTTTCTACCTTAGGACTAACGACTGGATCTCGACGCAAATCTGATAGTACCTCTATAGTAGGTAGTCGAGTAGAATAAAAAGTCCGTCCTCTACGACTAGTTTATAGAGGACGCTATCGGCTATTATACGGTTCGAGGTTAGTATTTAAAACTTTGTACTATCTATAACTATCCGGAATATACTCTATAAAGAATATAATATATTACTTAATCTAGAACTTTAAGAGCATAACTATGCTATCTCTTAACTACCCTCCTAGGGCCGAGTATTAGGCACAAAGGCCGCGTATATTATAATACGCTCGCCCACCCCCCCTTCAGCGATACCTAGTAATACCTTTCTATAAGCGTTATAGCTTTAGTTCTATTCTTTACTTTAACTTATTTTAATAGAACGCAGCCTTATTATTAGGTTAATAATAATAATACATTTAGCTCCTCGAATCCTTGCGTTATATCTCTTTCTCTTTCGTCTAGCTTATTCCTATACTATTATTATAGTAGCGGGTTGCGAAGCCTTAAAGTAATCTTTAATATAAACAAAGATATCCTCTATATCTATTATCTACTCTATACTAACTTCTAACCTTAAAACTTCCAGCGTAGTAATCTATAGGTTACCCTCGTCTTCCTCCGTATATATTACTCGCTATACCGCATTAATAAAGCATATTGCGACCTCTCTCATCTATTCGGATATAGTATCGCCCGTCGAATCGTCGCTAATAGAGGTCTTACTCCTAGAGAGCTCGTTTCTAGTTTCTATACTAATAGCGCCTATAACTATATCTAGGTTATCTAGTAACTCGGTAGATAATCGATTTAAAGTAGAAGCTTAGGATTACTAGATATAGTAAGCTAGCTATACTAAGGCTCTCCGATTTAACTAACTAGTTTAGTATTAAGTTTTTAGGATAGGAAGAATGCGTTTACCGACCGAGTAGATACTAAAGCGGCTCCCGTATATAAGTTCTACTACATCTTAATTCTGGATATAATATATAGTATAAAGGATGCCCAATAGAGAGTAATAGTAAGAAGGGCTACTAAGTTAAATTAGTATACTAAACCTTACTATTATAGTACCTCTCGAGTATTTACGATACTTTTAGGCTAGAGGTCTAAGGTTATAAGAGTAGGTTCTAATTAGTTTCGTCCTAAGTCCTAAGTCCCCTTAACCGAAAGTATACCTATCTATTATCTATTATACTAAGGATTAGAAGAGTTAGCCGCAATTCTTATCTTACTTAACTTATTAAGCTTATCTAAAGACTATAATTTTAATCCTAACTCTAGTATATAGATCCTATATCCGCCTAGAAGGTTACTATAAATCCTCCCGCCCCGCTAGGGTCCTAGGCCCCTAGGGGTAGGGGTTAGGGTAATAATTAAGGAAGTCTCTACTAACTACTTCTATAAAATATATTCCTACGTTACGTATAAGTTAATGGGTTACGCTAAGGTATATTATTAGTAAGAAAGCTAATATAAAAAAGACGATAACGCAGGTCGAATTAGAGTCGCTCGGATCCGTAGATTCGATAAAGTTCGCGTTTTAATTCGAGTAGTACCCGTTTAAAGAATAATACGTAGTATATAGGTATAGACCTATACTTATAGGGATAATAGTAGACGTTAGTAGTATAGGCTAGTAGCGATTACTTATTAGCCTAGGTCGCGAGTCGCTACCGACGATATATACGTAATCTAGTACGCGTATAGCGACTGCTGCCGCTAGGCTCGAGGGGAACGTCCTATACTAGTACGAGACGGACGGAGAGTAAACCTAATAACTAGATACTATATATAGGCCGTTAGATAATAACGCTAGGGGAATAGCTACTTAGTTAGTCCTATTATTCTTCGCTAAAAGAGGAGGCTAACTATTAGCTAACCAGTTATATCGGGCCGGTCGAGCCCCTATACTATAATTTAATAATACGGATAGGTTATTCTTCTAGATCCTATTAACTACTCTCTAGTATAACTCTCTCTCGAGATAGAGGTCTATAGAACCCTAGTATTTAGAAAGAATTAATAGCAGGAGCTAGTATATATTCTTAATATTAACGTAGGATAGCTTCCTTAGTATCTTTCTATCTACGATAGTAAGGATATCTACGGTATCGGGATATTCGGCTAGATAGATAGGTAAGTAGGGCTTTCGTATACGAGGGTTAATATAGCGGACTTAAATCGACGTCTCGTTAAAACTAGTTACTTATAGGCGTCCGATTAGTTACCGTAGTATAGTAACGAGATAACGATGAAACTAATAATTAAGACTACTATAACTCTATCTAGGGGGTTTCTCAATAGTATAATAACTAGGTAGTTAAAAATACTATCGTCGATACTATTACTTACTAAAATCCGATCCTAGACGATTTCCTTATATTATAGTATTATAATACGTCCTATAAGATCCGTATAGTACTATTCTGTAAGGATATAACTAAGGGTCTGAATCGGGTTCACGGAGAGTCGGTCCGCCGAGCGTACGCAGGTAGGTTGGATATTATTCGTAGACTTAAACTTACTAAGTTCACTCTTGTAATCTTTGCCTTCTGGATTCGAGAGTACTCGAATCTTGGCTTAGTCAGCGCCTAGCTCTCGCCGACTGCTCGCCGAGGTGTAGCCGGGGATCTTCCGGCTTCTAGATGCTCCTTCTTATAACTATTCCCCTTCCCTAAATCGTTAGTCCCTGACGATATAATAGTCCCTTGGTTTCGGGCCTATTAGGAGTCTGTTTCTATTGTTTCCTATTGTTAGTTGCGTCCCTGAAATTCTGCTTCCTTTTACTATTCGGTCGGCGCTTGGTTTGCGATATTTAAGGCGTTGTTTTCCTCCTTCGTTTTCCTGCGTCCCCTCCTATTAATAATAGTCCCCTATTGTTCTAGGTCGGGCAGTTGCCGAGGGTTGGCGGTTGCCTCGTCGGCAGCCGTTGAATTATTAGTAGTTGAATTAGTGGCTATTGAATTATTAGGATAGGTCGTCGCCGTTATCGTTCTTGCCGCCTCTAGCCTCTTCTACTAGTTCTATAAATAGAGGTCCTCTTCCTCTCTTCTAGTAGTTAGTTTCTTCCTCTAATAATAATAACTAATAACTGCTCGCAGAGTCTTCGGCCTCTGCTTTTTAATTAATCTTCTTTAGTTCTTCTATTCCCTCTTAACTAATATATCCGTTATCCCTATAGTTGCTCGCCTATTTAAAGGCTTCCGCTATAATAAGGCACGTAGCTGGGGTCGCTATTAGAGCGGCACTCCTTATATTACTTACCTGACTTAGCTTTACGCTAATCCCGACGTTATTTGCGTCTGCGATAAGAAGAGCCCTAATAAGTATACTATATATTACTTCAAGAAGGCTAAGTATACTACTATAAGTTCGCCCTTCCTTCGCCTTGCTTTTCCCTTTCTGACTTCCTCCTTCTAGATTCCCTAAGCCGTCCTTAGAGCGGCTCAGACGTACTAGCTTTAGGTTAAGACTTTTGCGCGCACTCAGCGACGCGATCCGAATGCTCTGCGCCCTATCGCTCGTTTCCGTTTCCTTTATTATCTTTTAGCTTTCAGCTATTCTTAGAACGGTCTCTTCAGCTAGATGCTCGATCCTAGCGGCGTTAGAGCGCTCTCTAGTAATATGCTCGCCCAGCGTCTGGCTTAGCTCTAGATTAAGGAGGCTGCCTGTAATCGCGAGTGGGCTATAACGGCTTACGAGCTTAATATGAGTTTTGCTTCCCCTTCCTTCCTTTCGTATACTATTCGCTGACTTTTCGTCAGCGTCGCTATAGTAGCGATTATTCTCCCTCGGCTTCTTCTATCGGCCGTTACCGCGAGGTTGCCTAGCCTTAATACCTTCGCGACCTTCGCCGAGCTAACGCCGTGCTTACGCTCCTGTCCGACCTTGGCAGCGTCGTTTCGACTCCCGTAGATAGTAAGGGGGGTCGTTTAGACTTCCCCTATATAAGTAGCGACTTTTAGGAGGTTACTAACCCCTTAGTGCGTTCTAATAATACTGCGCCTATTAACTATAAGTAGTACGTGGGCATGCCGACTATGCGCCGCCCTGGCTAAGCTACTGCAGTTATAGGTAGTCGCCCTAGTAGTTCTCTTAGGTCTGGAAATAGTTCGGTTGCCGAGGAGGATAGCGAAGGCTTGCCTATCGGTGTTTACGTCTTTAGTAATAACTTTTAGGCGTCTAGTAGTATCGGTAGTACTAGCGGGTTCGGTAGTTTCGACGACTAGTCGGTAATAGTTCGGGTAGTAATCTTCCCCCCTTCGGTAGTCTTATATTCGAGATACGATTAATTATCCTATTTTACATGCTTTCTTTTTAGCTATTATATATACCTAGCGAGCAGTGCGCGACTGTTCTATAGGTAAGGCTCTAGTTCCCAGGTATTATATTCTACTAGCTAGCCTTTCTATTTAACTATAAAGAAGGTTTAGTCCCTATCCTTCTTATAGGCGACGATATCTTCGACCTCCTACTCTTCTTAGTCTTCCTCTAATTCTAGTAGCGTATCGGCGATATCTTTGCGCCCTGTCTACGGTTCTAAGAGGGATACCGAAAAGACGTCGTACATTCTAGAGTACTTTTCAGGGAGCTATACCCTATAGGCATTCTGCCTAATGCGCTCGACGACTAGTACGCGAATATATCGCGGGGCTAGTTTCCGTTATCCTGCTTTAAACTTAAAGTTCCTCGTAGAGAGTCCTACGCAGTCGCCGATAGCAAGCTATAGCGGTTAGTACTGCTTATTATAGTGCTTGGCCTGGCTATCTTTAGCGTATTGCTAGGTTTCTGCTATGCGTCGCCTAGTCTCGGTAACTTTCGCTAAGCGTTTACGGATACCTTCGACGATATTCCTCGTTATTAACGGTACGAATTCGATTACTCGAGGGTAGTATCCTATAAGTGCCTTAAATAGCGATACTCTAATAGTCGCGTTTCTAGTATTATTATAGGCGAACTCTGCCTCTAGGAGTTATACTGCCCACGTATTCGGCTTGTGCCCGCAGACCTTTCGGAGGTAGGATTCTAGTTCTTAGTTAACCCTCTCTATCTGCCTATCCGTCTATAGATGCTAAGCCGTCGATATTCGACGCTTAATCTATATTTCCTTATAGAAGTCTGCCTAGAATTAGCTCGTAATAAGCTTATCCCTATCGCTTAGGATCCCCTCTAGGGTCCTAAACCTATACTCTATCCTATTATATAGAATAGTAGCTAACTCTGCGGCATTCAGCCGCCGAGTAGTCGGGATAAACTAGCTTATCTTAGTTATACGGTCTACGATAACTAAGATCGTATCGTAGATACGCCTATCGTTCGTCGTACTCTCGGGTAGTCCCGTAACGAAGTCTAAACTAATCTCTTAGAATAGGTGAGATAGTAATAGTAGTAGTTGCAAAAGTCTATATAGCTTGTGCCTCGGGATTCTGGAGCCCTGGCATGCCGGATACTCGGCGATATACGCGCGGACGTCTTCCGTTAGATATCTCTAGTAAAACTTTCGCGTTATTAATTCTGCCGTGCGGTTAGCGCCTAAGTGGCTAACTCGCGGATTATCGTAGTATATTCGCAGTAGTTCCTCTCGTAGGGAAGCTTCCTCGGGAATTATAAGTCTCTTTCGATACTATAATATCCTATTATTATCTAGGCTGTAACCCGCCTTTAACCCGGCTTTTAATCGTAGAGCTTTCGCAATATCCCGATAGAGGTCGTTAGAGGCCTACAGTCCTCTTACTATATATTCTAGGTCTTCGCTTAGCCGTATTAATAGTGCCGTTTCGCCCGCTATGAGTTCTCTTATAATAGGGCGTGGGATGAATTAGTCCGGAATTCTAATTTCCCTAGCTACGCTCGAGTCCTCAGAGCCCTCGGGCTCTCCTCGGCTAGCATCCGCGCTCTCCCTACTCTTTCTTAGATAGCTAGGTGCATCGGCGGCAGTCTTATACCGTAGACTACTTATCCTATAGTTAGCCCTTATACTAGGTACGTTACTACCCGAGATAGAGGTGTCTCGGTAACTATAGCTCTTCGAGCTCTCGGCCTGTCTCTTCTAGAGACGTGTCTTTACCGCGTACACGTATGCTTCGCCGGCTACTCCGCGAGCGCTTAGCTTCGCGATCCTTACTTAGAGGTCTTCAGGCAGCTTGTTAACTAGACTTAGCTTCTTTGCTAATATAGGCAGGACGTTATCTATATTAGGGTCGCCCTCTATATAATCTAGTCTCTTAGAGAGTCCGTCTGCGGGGTTAGTAGCCCCTAGCCTGTATTAAATCTCAAAGTCGAATACGGTAAGTCTATACACCTATCTAGCGAGGCGTCCGCGAACGTCCCGCGCTAGTACTTACATAACTTTCTTTAATACTTAGTAGTCTATTAATACTACGAGCTTTTACTAGAGTCCGCCTACGTAGTAGCTCTAGTACTCTAGGCTCTCGACGATAGTAAGTAACTCTTACTATCCTATACCCTATCGCGTTTCTGCGTCGTCTAATTTACGCGACTAGTAGGCGACGGGATACTAGCTCGTGCTATGCTTCTATAAGTAAATCCCGGAGATAGCTTTTACCGATGCATCCGTTTTAATCCTCGTATCGAGGCGTGTATTATAATAGCGTAATATAGTCGCCGACTAGAAAGCGAGCTTAAGCTCTTTTAATGCCTAATCTATTTCCTCCCCCTAGGTGAAGTCTCCCGACTTTATACCTTTCTAGCTCCCTTTTAGCGCTACTATTAGGGGCCTTGCGAGATAGGAATATTTAAGGATAAACTTTCTATAGAAGTTTGCAAATCCTAGGAATACTTAGATATCCTTGAATATCTTAGGCGTGGGCTATTCGGCGATAGCTCGCACGCGCTTAGTATCTATCCTAACGCCTTCGTTACTTACGATAAAGCCTAGGAACTTAGTTTCCTTTTTATAGAACTCGCACTTAGAGAGTTTCGCAAATAGCTCGGCATCCTTTAGCCGCTATAATATGCGTTTTAATAACGCTATGTGTTCCTCGCGTGTCCTTAAGTAGATAAGGATATTATCTAGGTAGATAATATATTCCGTGTCGAGGAGGTCGGTAAGCGCTCGGTGAATATACGCTTGGAATATAGCTAGTGCATTAGTTAGCCCGAATAGTATAACTATATACTCGAAGTGTCCGTAACGAGTTCGGAATATAGTCTTCTACTAGTCGCTCTTCTTAATAGCGATTCTATAGTATGCCTCTCTAAGGTCGATCTTTGAAATCCACTCGGCGCCTACTAGGCGATCGAGTAGCTCCCTAATTAGTAGGAGTAGGTAGCGGTTTTTAATCGTTACCTCGTTTAGCCCGCGGTAGTCTACGCAGAGGCGAATAGTGCCGTCTTTCTTAGGCATAAATAGGATAGGTGCCCCTGCTAGGCTAGTAGAGTGTTTAATTCTTCCGTTTACGAGGTTCTCCTCGATATATTCGGCGAGCGTTTACAGCTAGTTAGCCGATAATAGGTATATACCCTTATAAGGTACTATAGCGCCCTCCTGGAGTACGATTTCGTGTACGGCATTGCTTAAAAGTAGGAGCTTCTTCGCTAACTGCTCGTCGAAGACGGCTTCGTACTCTTAGAGCTCTTCTAGGACTAATTGTCCTAGCTCTTCGTCTTCGTCGTCTAATATTGGGATTAGCTTCTCTACCGAAAGGATGCCTATAATATAGCGAACGTATGCCTTTCCGTCTCCTAATATAACCTTATTAATAAAGGATTCCGGGGTTATAATTAAGATTTTATCGTAATACTAGCTGTTCGTTGCTATCTTAATAATAATGCCTTCTAGGCCTATAGACTTCTATCCTAGTAGTAGTAGGGGTTCGCTATCTAGTCGGATAATAGCGACGAATACTCGGCGTACCCTGCGCGGGTAGCCGTATCGGTCTAGGAGAAAGAATATTAGCTAATAGGCCTTCCTGTCTTTAATAGGTAACCTAGTAATGCCGATAATATCTAGTATTTTAAGCTCCGAGGCGGGCTTTAACGCTAGCCGCTCTGCGAAAGCTTCGCTAATAAGGTCTATCTATAAGTAGGTATCTATATCTACTACTACTTCGACTTCTATGCCCGAATAGATAACGATGGCTCGCCCTTAGGCTGTCGGCCTAATAACTACCGATATGAGTTCTAGCGTTACGTATATCGGGGTCTCCGTAACGCCTACTCGTTTTCCGGAACTTCTCCGATAACTTTACTAGGGACGCGTACTACGCGAACTATCGCCGAATTACCTCGGCCTCCTCGGTAGGAGTTCCCCTTATAGCTATTTCCTCGGTATAATCCCCCTTAATAGGCGCCTCCCTCGTCCTTCTATAGATAATCTAGGGAGTAGTATAGTCCTCTATACTTATAATATTTAATATAAGGGGGGACTACCTTGCCTTCGCCGTAAGGGCGGCGGCTTTCTAGCTTCCTATCTAACCCCCGCTCTCGCTAGCGATAATCGCCCCGGGTATACGGCTTATCGCCGTCCCGTCTACGCCTGTCTAGTACGCGTCTGCTATTATAGTCTCTCTTCTAGTAGCCTCTTCGGGTTACCTCCTAGAGTCTTTCCGCGTGCTCTGTAATCTCCCGAGCCTCGACTCGTAGGATATCTTACTTCTACGCCTCGTCTTTTAGTTCCTTAGTAAGGCCCCTAAAGAATACGAATGCTTAGGCTTCCCCTATCGAGGGTTCGCCGATAGTACGGTAGAGCCCCTCCTATTCCTAATAATACTTTATTAGCCCTTAGTCGTCTTTCTAACGATACCTAGCGATAGCTTCCCGAAGGTTCTACTTCTAGAGGGCTAGTACTAGATATTATTATCGTATAAATATAATAAAGTCTTCCTAGGTAACCTCGGTAGTCTATCCTAACTCTAGAGTTCTTTCGGCGAGGCCTTTACGATAGGAGCGCTAGGATTCCTATAGCGTCCTTCCGAGCTATCCTCTAGCCTACTAGATTCGCTATACGGCACTCGCTTCTAGTCGTTATACCTCGTAGACCTCTTAGATCTCGTCTAGCTAGTCTTCTCGTTCTCGCGTAGTCGCATTCTCGTCGAGTCTGCCGACGTTATACGCCGGTGCTTTCTCGTCGCGTCGCCGAATATATGGCCTTTCTTCGACGACTATTCTAGCTAATCTCTGGGTCTGCTCCTGGAACTGCTTTAGGATATTAAGTATAAGGGTATTATTAACCTCGTCGGCTCGGGCTCTCCGGGGAGAGTTATCCCCCTAACTGCTTCTGCGACTTATCGTCGAGCGGTCGCGGCTATCGTATCTGTCTCGGTACGTCGATTGTATTTCGCTCGTAGTATCGGCAGGTAACCTAGATCGGCCCCTGGATCCTCGCCGAGCGGTCGGCCGGCTGCTGCTTCGTGACCGATAACGCGTCGTGCGTCGTAACTCTTGTTGAACGAGTTGTTCGATGTCCGCCTGGACGCCGAGGGGAGAGCGAGCGGAGTGCGCGTCTGCTCTATCCTCCTGGTCTAGCATCTCTGTATCTTGTTCTCGGAGTTCCGCGTCCTCTTGCTGGAGGTCGACGGTCTCTTAGCGGGTGCTACGCGTAACTCGGTTCGATATCTCGTATTGCTAATTCTCCTAGAGCAGGGTAGAAGTTTAAGAATTATAAGGATATGACTAAGGGTCTGAATCGGGTTTACGGAGAGTCGGTCCGCCGAGCGTACGCAGGTAGGTTGGATATTATTCGTAGACTTAAACTTACTAAGTTCACTCTTATAATCTTTGCCTTCTGGATTCGAGAGTACTCGAATCTTAGCTTAGTCAGCGCCTAGCTCTCGCCGACTACTCGCCGAGGTGTAGCCGGGGATCTTCCGGCTTCTAGATGCTCCTTCTTATATATTCGAGAGATCTATAGTAGTCGAATATCCCGAAGGACTTACTGCGTCGAAATATCGACCTTAAAGAAGAGTATTTCCGCGACGTCGAAGCGGGGTAGCCTTATAGTTAGTATCTTCTATATATGTTAGTTTATATTATATAATACTATATATAAGGATAGGGGGTTAGTAAACGCAATAGAAATATACCTAGTATATCGACTAATAGAATAGTCCTACCGTATCGACCCCTAAACTAGTTCTCGGTTAAACCGCTATATATATACTATTACCTTTACTATTATCTACTCTTCTTAAGCTTAGCCTATACGGCTGCCTACTAGAATTCAGTAGTATAACGGCGTATAGTTCTAGTGCTCTAGTAGTCTAGCTTATAACGTCCTTGAATTAGCTATAATATAGTCGAACCTGGACTTCCGGCCTACTCCTAAAGGACTCTCGGGTTTATTAGTTATAGTTCGATATCTTATTTTCGATATAATAGAAATATTATAGTATAGAGCCTGCCGTATCTGCCCGAGTTCCCTTATATAAGAGCTAAAAAGCCTACAGCGGCTAATTAGAGCTATGTTTCCGGCTATTTTTTAAGGGTATTAGTAGGTTATAGCTTAAAGTAGCCGAGGTATATTATAAGGCTGCGTCTTACTACGGTAGCCGAAGATAAACCCCGCCTTACCCTACGAGTAATCCTAGACCCTTTTACTTACTAGTAAATACGTACTATAGAGACTATAAGACTAGTAATCGGTACCTTAGGCCTCGCCGGCCTATCTTTAGACGCTCGCAATAAAGTTAAAGCCTAACCGGTCTTTCCTAACGGACTCGGCTATATTAAATACCTAGTTCGAGGCGCTACGGCTACTATCCGAGCGGTTAGACCGTAGCGACTAGGGGTTCGATTATTAAATATGCTTAGTAGTAGTAGAACTTCGTAGTTAGATTAATAATATTATTAAGACAAACGACGGTATTCCCTATATAGGGAGGGTAAAGCGTCCTACGAACGCTCCTATATCTAATACGATTAATTAACCCCGTACCCGTAACGGGGCTATCGGGTCGAAAAGACGTAAGCTTACTTAGGCCTTATAAGGGAAGGGAGACTGTATAGGCCAGGTCGCGAAGTTAGTAGAGCTAGTTTAGCTCGTATATAATCTAGTACCTCCCGACTAAGCCGATAGTAAGTACCTAATACTAGATATAAGGAGCCTAGAAGGCTTACGAGGTACTAACCTATAGAGGAATATATTAGGACTAGGTATGGATTTAGAGTATAGATAGCCGGCTAAGATTTATTAGACTTTAATTAAGATTCGCTAGGTACTAGCCGTAGCGTAAAGGAAGAACGGTACGGGCAGTAACGCGGTTTAAGCTAATAAGATATCGCAGCGGATACTCGACGGGAGATACGGAGGTAGGTACTAGGGCAGTACCCCTCTAATAAGCGATACGAGGACTCGTACTATAAGAGATTACCCAGTACTTACGAATAGGTCCTTACGCGGCTAGTATTTATAGATTAGGTTTCCCCGGATTTACTACTAGGCACGAATAAGATACTATAGATCTATAGACGACCCGGCTTTAGTAAGACGGTTCTATACTCGCGTATTATCGAATACCTCTTAGCTATTCCTAATAGGCCTATAGTATACTTCTTCTTTTTATCTAATTACGAGAGTCGTAATAACCCCTATATCTCTATACGATCCTAGGTCTCCTAGCTTAAGTCGTGCCTAGTATCGTACCCGGAAGTATCTATAGTCGTTTATTAGAAGTAGATAACGATATAAGATTAGGTTACTACCCGTATAACTATTATATAACTCCTTTATAAGGCCCTATATACTAGGCAAGCCTACTATCTACTCGTTAATAGCCTAGACGAATATACTACGCTAGCCGATAGTAGTAGCTCGGTCGCGAGGTTTCTCGAGGATATCTAGAACGCTATTAAGCTAGCTACCCGAGTCCTAATCGTTAGCCGTAAGGAGCCCGAGATTCGATAGGCGGTATAAGTTAGCGCCGTAAGCCGTCTTACTAAATACTAAATATTACTAGAAGATATTTACGACGATACTAGTACGTTCTCGCAGTCTATTATTAATAGGAAGCTACTAAATAAGAACGAAGACGTTAAGGAGAGTCTCTTAAAGACTATAACCGATTAATACGAGGGCGAGTTTCTCTAGCTTAAAATATAGGAAGAATCCCTCGAGACGGATATAAATTCTAGGTATCTCTAGTATATCCTCGAGAGTACGCCGACTAGACTTAACTATATCTATAAACGAAACTAGGCTAAGATCGAGAATAGCGCGCGCAGGGACCGTACGGTAGCTCTATTACGTTAGGTAACTTTTATTTTACGGCCGTTAACCGTCGGCGAAATTACGGAGGCTATATTAATTATCGAAGACGACGAGGATCTCCTAGCCGACGAGCTTCCCGATACTATTAACGACGACTATATTAATAAAGGGATTCTTAAGCTCTACGCTCTACTTCTCGAGGTTCGTCGTCCGGGCCTAGAATTAGTACCGAGAACCCGGATAGTATACCTACTATATTTTACTATTAGATAATTTCTTATAGGCCGTCTCCCTATAGGAAGTATCTTATAGGACGAGGTATTATAGTTATCTAACGAACGCGTTTAAAATACTATACTAGCTAGGTCGTGCCTCTTATATAAATAGTATTAAAAGACCTAGTAGGATAAAGCTAGTATCTATAGATTACTATTTCAGATAGCTCTTCGAGACTACGTAGTAGTATCGTAGTATACTTATATAAAGTCGGGTATATTACTAGAATAATACCCTGAAACTATAGAACGTATTATTAGGTTTATAAGCGAGGCTAACTTCTACTAGAGTACCTGGAGGAAGTAGCTAGATATTTACGATAAAGAAGAAAAGCGGGAAAAGGAAGACGGGGAGGTCCTACTAGGGCTATCTTACTATGCCCTTAAACTTAGCTTAGATACCGTAGCGGTCTACTATATCCGGAAGTTCGGGCCTAGGCGAAGTGCAGTCTATGCCGGAAGGTCTATACTTAACCTATATTATACCTAAGGGAATATTAAACTTACGGCAATGATCCTCGATACTAGTATTAATATTAAGACAAAGGCTAGTACGGGCAGAACGCTACTATACTCTATTAGTAGTCCGTGCCCTACGCCCTAGGGTCCGTGCGCCCTGTTACTTACTAAGTCCGTAGTTCTAGGCCTACCTGCCTCTAGAGGAATAGACATATATTACTAGTTCTATCCCTTTTTGCCTCTATATACTCTGTATTACGATACGGGCGGTCAGGATTAGTCTAGTTACTACTAGACCGTGGGGCTCAGATTCACGTAATAAACCGATATAGATAGACACCAGTCAATATTGCCGCCGATAATAGCCATCTCGAGGTAGTTAAGTCTCTAGTTAAGAAGGGCGCCGATATCACGGTTGTCGACAAGGATGGCTGGACACTAGTTTACTCGGCCGCTAACAGCGGCCATCTCGGCGTAGTCGAGTTCTTAGTAGAGAAGGGCGCCGATATCACGGTTGCGGACGAGGATAGCTGGACACCAGTCTATAGCGCTGCCTCCGGTAGCTATCTAGATATAGTTAAGTTCTTGGTAGAGAAGGGCGAGGATATCACAGTTATCGACAAGGATAGGTAGGCACTAGTCTATAGCACTGCCTCCGGTAGCTATCTAGATATAACTAAGTTCCTAGTAGATAAGGGCGCCGATATCGTAGTAGCTAAGAATAATAGTATTATACTCCGATTAAATAAGTTAAATATAGCGTTCGTATTTAACTATTTAGCTTACTGAAATCGACGTATTTATTTATTTAGCTCTATTTGCAAATATTTAACTTATTTATTAGGTTATAAAGTACTTATAATAGTTAGGGACTTACCTATTACCTAAAATCGTTAATATAAACGCTATTAATACCCTAATATAGCTCTCCTAATTAAATAGCCCCTCGACGAAGCTAGTTATTAAGGCACTAAAGCTCTTCTAACATCTCTAGAGCCCTTCCTTATAATAATCGCGTCGGGAGTAAAGCGCTACCCGGAGTAAATCGCCGTAGGGAGGTCGGAATCAGACTGCGTTAGGCGTGAAAGTTAGGTTCGAATTAAGTCTAGCAGACGCGGCCTAAAGACCGTTATACATATATCGATAATAGTAGTAATAGTAGCGATAGCTTTAATAGCGTAGGTAGTATTATAGTAATATTATAGGTAGGTAATATTATAGATAGTTCCGTTAGTAGAATTACTACTTTAATAGGGGATTTACGCCTTAGTAATTTTTAGGGTAGGAGACTAAACTAGCTAATTAGTAGATTAATATATATAGGTCTTTTCCCCTATTAGTAATAGTAGTTAATAGCCTAATTAGTTAAGGTCTCTACTTTATTATAGAGGGTCTAGGTTCGATTCCTAGTATTAGCGTTTATATTACCTATTATAAACTTCTATTTATAATAGATAATATAAAGTTTTAATTAGCCTAGTTACTCTTTTTTTATAGGTCTCGAGTCTCGATATCTGTTTAAATATTTACTAAATATCTAAATATTATAAATCTATATATTTAGCTATTTTACTATAGAAAAATAAGTTATTTATTTTATTATTTAAAAATTTAACTTATTAGATTTAATTAGGGTATATTACTACTTATAGATAATTTGCGAATAGCCTTTAAGAAGATAGAATAGCCCTCGCCTTTCGAATATAGAGCATAGCATACTACGGCAGCGTTAGCGCTATCCTACGGGTAACGCCTACTAGCTAGCTTATCTAAGAGATAACTTTCGTTCTCTATAATCTAAAGGTATATGAATTTCAAGAGTAAGGCTAATAGGGTAATAAGAGGAGTTCGCGTCTTACTTCTTAGGCCGAAGTCTGGGCGCCCTTAGTCGGCTTCTATATAGCTAAGGTATAGGTACCGCCTATCCCTAGACTCCCCTAGCTCAGGACCGTTAACCCTCGTATTAACTGGGAAACCCGTACTTAGAGATACTCCCTATCCGTAAAAAAGATTACTTACGAAGGGCCTTAGGGGGCTAAGGCGCTAAAGTCAGCCTTAGCTGCCTTTTATCTATTATAGAATAATCTCGACTAAACGCTAAAATACTAGTATACCGTTTACCTAAGTACTAGCCGTAGCCTAATAGTTATACGAGTATATTCTATTAGTACGGTACTACTATAGAATAGTGCCCTCGAGGTCCTAGGGGTCGAGAAATAGCTATAAGACGGCCCTACTAATAAGTTACTAGTAGCTTATCGAGAGCTAGCTAGCTTCTTTTACGAAGATAACGCTAACGCCCTACCCGAAAACTCTATAATAGACTACTAGATCGAGCTACTAGAAGGCGAGGAACCGCCTTAGGGATCGCTTTACCCGCTCTCGTAGTACGAGCTCGAGGTCCTATACGAGTACCTTAATACTAGCCTAGCCTATAGCTAGATCTATTACTTTACTAGCCTAATAGTAGTACTAGTTATACTAGCCTAGTACTACCTACTACTCTAATTATACTAGCCTAGTACTACCTACTACTCTAAGTCGAGCGGGTAGATTTAGAGGGTGCCTGCATTAGTTAGTACTTCGTACTAGCGGCGGTAGTAGCCTTCTTTACTAAAGCCTTAGCTATAGTTAGTTCTACTGCGGCTGCCTTCTTTAAGTTATATTTTATAGCTATAGCCTTTATAGTTATAACCCTTAGGGGTCGACTATAGCGCTTAAGAGTAGTAGTAGGAGCCGTAGTACTTAGGACGGATTCTCCCCCGTCTAACTTCGCCTAGTACTCGTTAAGGTATTCTTTAGTATATCCTACGACGGCCTCCTCTAGCTCCTACGAACGCTACGCTAATCCGATCTAAGCGATATATAGTACGACCTCGTCTATACCCTAGACGACCTAGTACTTCTTAATATAGAGGATATACTATATATTCGGGTCCTTAAGAATAGAGGACCGGCCGCCTTTAATAGTATACTAATACTAGAAGAGAACGGTAGGGGCGTCCTCTTATATATTAGATTCGGGTTCCTAAGTAAAATTACTAGTAGGATCGTCGCTCTCCTAGGAGACTCGAATATTAAGGAGGGTAGGATTATTAGTATTATAATAATAGTTAATAATCTTATTAATCTCGAATTCGCTTAGATTATTACTAGTATCTACGCTATCCGCCTTTACTATAGCGGATTTACTACCTAGCGCGGCTCCCGTAATATTAGACGTCCTTACGCGCTACTGACGTAGTAGGGCCGATAACTTAGCCTCGGCTTTCTTAACGGCCTTTTACGTAGTTATAAGGCGCTACTTAGCTATAGTAGAAGCCTTAGTAAGTGCCTCCTCTATACTATTACTAAGGGATACGCTATAGCCCTTAGGGGTAGGTAATCTTAGGTAGTACTCTTCTACTTATAAGTTAGCTACCTATATAGTATCCTTAAGCTAGTTATTAAGCTCTATAGCTATATCGTTATTATTTTTCTACCCCGCTAGCTCTCTATTCTCTATAATAACTATCTCTATAACGTACCTAATAGTTATAGTATCTTCTACTTTGTTAATTAACCTCTTACGGCCTACGGCTAGGGTACGAATTTAGCTAGCCGAGCCTAGAATACCCTTTTATCCTATAAGAGCGCTATTAATCTTACTTCCGATAGCCCTAAATGAGGATAAGCTAGGCGTTCTAGGGGCGACGGTCTCTTCGGTCGTAACGCTAGTATCCTCTACGATAGGGTTTTCGGGGCCGGCAGTTAGGGAATCTATAAGGGCTACGGGCGCTAATAGCAGAATAGACGCGGTTTCGCCGAGTTAGACGCGCGATGCGGTACTCTAGCGAGAGGTTGCCCCTTCCTTAGGAGATAGGCGAGAAAACGCGATTCTGCGCCTGTCTAGTACGGTTAGCGGCGCGATAGGCGCGGTCGGGGAGTCGTCGGGGCTAGCGCTCTAGACGCGCTTAGTCGGACAGGAGGATTATAACCCGGTAGGTATAGTAGGGGTACTAAGTCGGAATTTTAAGTTAAGTAGAGCCCGTCTAGGTAGGGGGTCGTTAGATAGATCCGCTATAGTTAGCGGGCGCCTATTAGTTAGGGCGCGTATATAGCTAGCTAGGAGGGGAGTATACGAAGGCTAATATAAGTAGAGAGATAAGTTCTTAGTTAAGCTAACCTAATCTTAAGAACGAAATTAATAGTCCTAAACTTTAGAGAAAACCGCTAGAGTTATATAGGAAGCTAGGCGTAGGAAGAACGCTAGCTAGTATAAGAAGGGTAATAGCTATAATAGAAAATTAACGATATTATATTCTATAAGGAGTAGTAGAGCTAATAAACTATAGGCGCCGTTTTAAAGTAACGCGAGTCTTAGGTAAGCTAGGGTATAGTAGGTAATAAGAGGTATAACTATAAAACCTCTAGCTATGCCCTTATTTTTTTAGCGCTCTACTCCTAAGTAAGTACTTTACTATAGAAAATAGCAGACTTATATAGTAACCTTCTATTAGTCTAATAGGAGATAGGTCCCTACGGGCCCGCTAATAGACGTTTTAAACTAAGACTTTTAGATTATATATTATCGAAGCTAGAAGAAAAATTAATAGTAGTTTTTAGGTATTTAAGTTTAAGTTAAGGGTAGATAATATTAGTTATCTAATAAGCCTAGCTTAGATAATCGATTATACTTAAGATATAGCTATCTTACTAGAATTATAAGCCTATAGTTATATATAGCCTAAGGTCTAGATTACGGGACCGATCGGACAGCGAGAGTAGTACGCGTCAGGTAAGTAGCGAAGTATATTATACGTAGTAAAGTAGAAGAAGCGACGTCGACTTTAAACTTTAAATTAAAGAGCTCCGTATCGGGCGGGGTAAGAGGGATTCGGGTCGGCCCCTATCGAACTATAGCTCTACTATATTTAATCTAAAGGGAGGCTTAGATATATAGGTCCTATTAGCCCCGGAGGTCTATCCTACTACCTACTACCCTAACTCCCTAGGCTAATAATATTAAGCTACTAGACCCTTCCCTGCCGAGCCCTATACTACGACGACGCGAGCGCGCCGACCGATAGCCTACTCTAAGTTATCTGCTTATATTCTACTAGTATTCTAGTACGCCGATACGGACTTCGGCTATAGTCCCGGACTATTACGCCTATACGCTTAAGCTAGGGTCGCCGAAATACTACGCTTAGCATAGTCTATTAGCTATAATAATAGTATCTTATTATCGCACCCCGGGTACTATCTTACTCAGGTCGATACCTATACTATAATAGGTAACCGTAACGGTTTCGTCTAAAGCGCTACTATATTCAGGAATATAAGGCACTTAGCGAAACAATACTACGATAGATTCAGCGAAGAGGCCAATACTAGAGTATAAATAGAGGTACCTTTCGAGCGCATCGAGGAACAGCGTAACGACTTAGCTTCCGACGAATTCTTTCGTTCTACGGCCTCTCGAAGACGCCCCTATAAAGCTAGGCCTAGTACCTGACTAGAGTAGCTATTTAATTACGATAGATATAGCACGATACCGAGCGTCGTCCCTACTAATATACCTAGCTATCTGCCCGTAGTTAGTATTAGTAGTTTCTACCTACTCGTTAGGCGGCCTAAGTAATAACGAAAAGTCGCCTATAACCTATATATTAGGAAGTATTAGCCGGCGACTATATAGACTATAGTAGAATTATAGCTCTTTATAGCTCCTTACCTTTCTACTTACCCTTATCGCCCGATATACTATAGGCCTCCTATAGCGTAGTCCTAGAATTTAACTTCGACGTTAATAGTCTATTAGCGCTAAGATAGAGCCGGTTAATATAATAATATAGAAAAGAATTATAGTTGTACTGCCCGGGCTAAGTAATCGGTCTTAGAGAGCGGGACTTACTAGTTACTTATATTTAAAGGAGAAATAAAGGATAGCGAGTCTCCTTAGTTTACCTAGGGGTACGAATTTAAGGTCGACGTAATAGGATAGGGAATAGGGACCTAGTACTTTAAGAAATATTATATTACGACCTAGAATAATAACCCTAAATAAGGCTCTAAACCTAGATATTTTAATTATAGTAACGGTCTATATTAAGGACTTATTATAGCCTATCGGGTACCCTATATCCGAGTATGAATCCAGGTTAAGTTAAGTAGGATAGTAGTATACGCGTAGTTAAAGAGACTAAATCGATAACTAAGATAAACGGATATGCAAATACTAATATCTTAACGCTACTAATCAGGACTTTTAGTACGTTAACCGGAGTCTAGAATCTAGGGAGGGCATAGTCCCGCAAACGGTAGACGGCACGAGATATAGGCAGTAATATACCCCGATTAAATCTAATAAGTTAAATTATTAAATAACTAAATAAATAACCCATTTTCCTATAGTTAAATAGCTAAATATATAGATTTATAATATTTAGATATTTAGTAAACGTTTAAATAGATATCGAGACTCGAGACCTATAAAAAAAGAGTAACTAGGCTAATTAAAACTTTATATTACCTATTATAAATAGCAGTTTATAATAGATAATATAAACGCTAATACTAGGAATCGAACTCAGACCCTCTATAATAAAGTAGAGACCTTAACTAATTAGGCAATTAACTACTATTACTAATAGGGGAAAAGACCTATATATATTAATCTACTAATTAGCTAGTTTAGTCTCCTACCCTAAAAATTACCGAGGCGTAAATCCCCTATTAAAGTAGTAATTCTACTAATAGAACTATCTATAACGTTACCTACCTATAATATTACTACGATACTACCTATACTATTAAAGCTATCGCTACTACTACTACTATTATCGATATATCTATAATAGACTTTAGGGTATATCTACTAGACTTAATTCGAACCTAACCTTTACGCCTAACGTAGTCTAATTCCGACCTCCCTATAGCGATTTACTACGGCCGGCGCTTTGTTCTCGACGCGATTATTACGAGGAAGGGCTCCAGAGGCCATATAAGCTAGATTAGGGATTATAGGATCTTTATAACTAAGCTACTTAATATAATAAATACTACTATTAATAGCTTCTAGGTCTATAGTCTCTATAATAAGAGACGATATCTAATACTCTTTAAGGCCTCTACTATAACCTCTACGGGTATTTATCTTAGGAAGAAGTATAGGGTATTCGAGAATTCTTCTATTAAAGACTCCTCTCTAGGCTTATCTAATATACCTCTCTCTCTATAATAGCGTTCTATTACTATTCTAAGAGCTTAGTTAGAGGTACTCGAAGAGCTCGCTCTTAGCTTCGTTATTACTATAAACTAGGTATTTAATATATTTAATAACCCGTTTATATGTCGATTACTCTCCAAGCTAAATCGTTAAGTATCCGATAACCTACTCTAGAGTCGGAATAGTCTAAAAAAGAGACTAAGTAGCGTCTTTATTAGTAAGAAGAGATAGGTATAAGTAGAGCTACGAGTATCTCTTACGTATATTTACCTCTACTACGACTACTAGACCTCTCTGAATCGAATTACGATCCTCGTAGTATCTATATACTATATTAATAAATATAGATAACTATAATAATACTTTCTTATACTCTATAAGTAACCTAGTACTTATCTAGGTAATATTATAGCTAATACTATTATAGAGGCTATAAGAGATTAGGATATCGTTAACCTCGTTAGTATTATAGTATCTAATAACGCGTTAATAAATAATATATATTCCTATAACTTCTTCTACCTTCTATAACTTAAACTATACTACGAGAATATTACTAAGTAGCGGATATATTACTATAGTTATATTTTAAACCTTATTAGTCCCGCGTTCTTATATAGTAATAATAGCGAGACCTTTAAATAAGAGTCTTAGTATCTCGATAATATAGATAATCTCGATAGCGTTCTTTAACTCTAATAGAAGAAAGGACTTATTAGAAAGCTTTATAATATTATTTAGTAAGTAAGATCTTTTCTATAATAAAGCTAGTACTTCTAATATATTATAATAGAAGTAGTTTAAGAAGGAGACTTTCTCCTTTATTAATAAATAGCGATAGAACTTAAGTTAATACTTAATAACGATACGTAATAGAATTCGATATACCTTATACTTAATCGAGCTCTAAAGAAGAAAGGTAATATCTAAAGCTTTCTTATATAGAATATAGGCGAAGTCGATCTATATAAGCGAGTTCCTATTCAAGACTACCTCTAACCCGAAGATTAGCGCCTCCTAATAGAACTCTATATTACCTTTAAACCCCTCTATTAATAAATAATAAGGATATAAGGATAGAGTAAGTAGGGGAGCTATAGCGCGCTCTAGGAAGTTCTCGTTAGGATAGAGTATATTCTCGAGAGAATAAAGGAGTAGAAGACGTTCTTCGATAATATAGATAATAGTAGTTAATAGTAGAGAAGCTAAGACTCTTCGAGCTCTTACTAGTATACGTAAAAGTAGTAGAATTAACGATATTTATTACTTCTATCGATTTAAGTACTTCTAGACTATATCTATAGCGAATATACTAATATCCTATAGTATATTTATACTTTTAATAAAGACTTACGCTACTACTTCTATCTCTCTATTACTAATATATAGTAGAAGCTTAACTAATACTATATAAAGCTTAGAGAGTCTCCTCTCTATATAGCTACTATTATCCTCTACCCTAGCCTTAGTATCTAATAGCTTAAGGCGTAGTAGTTAAGCCCTAAATAGCTTATCTAGGTTAATAATATACGCGTAGGCTTATATTATTAGTAGGAATACTAGTATCGCTATTCTTCTACTTCTACTTTATTAGATTACCCCTAAAGTTAAGAAAAAACGGATTTAGCTAGCTCTAAATACTTTAACTTATAACGCCTTTATTAAATTTCGACGACTAGGTATAGAGTAGGCGTTCGAGAGCTATAATACCTAACTCTAAGCTCGATCGATACCTTCGACTCGATCTATTATAAGAGTCTAGCGTTAAGGATCCTATTACTTAGTAGAAACGGCGCTAGGAGATATATCCTACTATTAGTAAGCTCGCTCTCGATATCTTAGCGATACCTATAATATTAGTAGACTACGAGAGGGCGTTTAGTCTCGCGAAGTTAACGATAATATTATAGAGGGCTAGAATAGCTCTAGAGACGTTAGAAGAGCTTTAGTACCTTAATAACTAGCTTCGTCGAGGGGCTATTTAATTAAGAGGGCTATATTAGAGTATTAATAGTATTAATACTTACGATTCTAGGTAATAGGTAAGTCCCTAACTATCGTAAGAGCTTTATTATCTAATAAATAAGTTAAATATTTATAAATAGAGTTAAATAAATAAATACGTTGATTTTAGTAAGCTAAATAGTTAAATACGAACGCTATATTTAACTTATTTAATCGGGGTATAATACTAGATATAGGATAAGGGAGCGGCTAGTTACGGAGAGAGGCATAATAACGCGTATTTACTCGGATAGGGCAGGCAGGGTTAGAGCTATTTAAACCCGCCGTTATTTAGCGGGTAAGAGTCGTACATTGTCTAGTTAAATTAGTAAAGGATATTTCGGACCTATAGAGAAATAAGCCCGTGCTATCTACCCGACGCAAAGCGAGGGGCGTGCTTCGAAAACAGAACCGGTTCGCGTCGCGGCATTCCTCCCTCTTATTCCTTTATAGACCTTCCCTCCGACTACCCGTCCTATAGCTTCGGCGGATAGGTAGAGCGGGTATAAAGGGTTTAAGGAGACGGACGCTACCGCTCCGCTAGGTAATAGCGATATTAATAGGTCTATATTACAGGCAATATACTTAAGCTACTTACTAGATAATCGTCGAAGGCAGGCCTAATACCTAACTTATCTAGGGCTTATCGCTTTAGATAAGGTAAGATACTATCTAGTAGCTACGTAGAACTTCCTCTATCCTCGACTACCGGTTCCGGTTAAAAGTGTCTCGATAGCGGTCCTTCTTCCTTATTTCAGTCGCGCGATCTAATAGTATTAACCCGAGAGCGTTACGGGAGCCCTTTAATAGTACTATGCGATTATAGAGAACTCCAAGGCATCCTCGGTAAGAGAACCTGCTATCGCTGCGTAGTGCAATACCGTGCGAACGCAGCCAGAGTGTCCCGGTTCATTGTAGATCGGTTACTCCGACTCGATATCTGAAGGTAAACCCCACTCGTTGGTTTCACTCTTTCCACGTGCTGCACATACTAAAATGCCAAAGCCACAACGTTGGATTTTTAAGCTACATGTCAAGGCTCATTTCCCGGGTCCCGTTTTACGGACAACCTTCGTCAGAGGCTGACCCTGTTGTAAGACATCAGATCCAAATGGGGAAAAACTGGATGGGCCATCCGGATTCATTACCAGTCTTCCAACTCTACGAAACTGCTTGGCTAAAGCTCTGTCTTTCCATCTGACAACGTTCTACGAGACCAGGAAGGTTTCTGTCAAACTTCCAAGAACTCAAAGATCTTTTTCACGGCGATCTCGTCACCCTCCACCGTCCCGCTCAGTTCCGGGGTTACCCAACCATCTGTCCATCCGCCACCAAAGTCAATGATCCAAGCATCGTCGGTGTCGCGATGAATCAGTACGTTTAATGCCTTGCCATCGCCCCACACGACTCCGATTTGATGCAACAGGTGGACAGTCTCCTGGACCTGCAAAGCCCACTTCTTGCGACGATCCTTTACGATCTCAGAAACCGCCTCGATATTTCCAAGTGTCGTTAGCTCCCAGGTAGCCGAAACTGGGATAAAATCCTCCACAAACCCAACGGCTCTCTTGTCGTCGGATACTTCAATTAGACCGAGGAGTTTTGGGACGCGGATGGTGGTTGCATATGGAGAGGCAGTGATCTTCCAGAGGCATTCGAGCTCCCTTCGCGCGGCTTCCGGGCCTTTGTTGTCTCCCGCCTTAGAGCACATCTCTTTCCCTTCAATCGCCACACGTGCAATGTAGCCGTTGTAGAGAATGTTCTCGAGGACTCGAATGTCCTTGGTGGAGAATCTCGGCAAATTGAAGTCCTGATTAACGTTGAGTTGGAATGGGCGGCCGAATGGGTCAAGAGAGGCGTCATCATGCGTGCCATTGCTGTCACTGCGAATCAGCTCTGCCTTGCCGTCCAAATTTCGAAAGCAAAACGCGAATTCGTCTGGAAAGAGGAGAGTATGAAGATCGGTCGAGATAGTGGCGCCGGGCGCAGGCGGCGGGGCGATTTGATCAAAAGTTGGCCTTCCCGCCTCAACGATAGCGTCTAGGATCTCATTTGAAAGCGTGTCCGCTTCGTCGTCATCCTCGGCATCGCAAGCGACATTGTATCTCTCGATAAATGAATTCTCGATCGGAGGGAGAGCAGTGCCCGGAGGAGACTGGTCGAGGTGTACGACAAGGCGTGCGCTGTTCCAGCGGATGTACAAGGAGACGCGCTCACTACATCCGCTTGATATTTCCTCGAGGTGATGAGTGCTCATCATTTTACCGGCTTTTGGATGAACGAAAAGGTGCGAAGCTGGCTCACGGGGAGCAGAAGTCGAGGAATCGAGAGGCGGGTGGGGTTAAAGTGATCTGTGGAAAATGGGCGGGGCCGGGTATCCGTTGCCACGCGGTTAGTGCTTCAAGCTGCTACTAATAAAAGGTTTAGGCGCCCGCCACTGGAGCTCTCAAGCCCAATGAAACAGCACAGTGACCAACTATACAATCTTGTGCGTTCCGGCAGGCCTTGAGTCCACGGTTGTGATTTAGTTTAGTTAGTTTAGTTTGGGCCTGGAACAAAACTAACTTAGTTAGTCAGCGCCTAGACTAAGAATAAACTAAAAAACTAAAGACTAACTATTACTTACTAAATTAGTCTATTACGTAAGCCGATTTTGCTTATATAATCGGGTTTAAATTTTTAATATACAAGTTTTACTTATATGAGCTTAGAATCTACTTATATAATAGACCTCTCTTAAAGATTTAAGGATAAGTAGTATTTAAATAATTAAGAGGCTATATAGAGTCTATATACTAAGTAAATAGCCTATATAAGCTTATATTTATAAGTATAAGAATAACATTCTATAGTATTCTATTAGATTCTATAGTATTCTATAGTATTATATTTATTATATAATCTCATATTCTATTCTATTCTAGTCTTTTCTAGAGTATTCTACTATATTCTATTAGTATCTATTAATTTATAATAGAGTTAAAAGATTTATAAGCCTCCAGAACCTTCTTTAACTAGGAATCTATCTATTATAAATTCGGAAATAGCCGAAAATATTACTACCTTAGGGTTCTTTTCTTTAACCCTCGATATCTAGACCTCACAACCTCAAGATGCCTAT
This sequence comes from Verticillium nubilum, assembly GCA_002851675.1. Taxonomy (NCBI): domain Eukaryota; kingdom Fungi; phylum Ascomycota; class Sordariomycetes; order Glomerellales; family Plectosphaerellaceae; genus Verticillium; species Verticillium nubilum. Next base: position 63,003 of record NMXI01000038.1, on the reverse strand, counting down.
CTAGGTATAGTTCTTAGCTATATAGATAAGAACTATAACCTTATATATAAGCTTATTAGCTTTAAGCTTCTTACTAAATCTTATACGGGGATATATATCTTCGAGGAATTTCAGAAAGCTCTTAGTCAATATCCAATACTTCAATTAAATAATATCTTTAGGTAAGTAACTATATATATTTACTTATTTATATATATACTAACTATATATAGTATTACTAGAGATAACGCCTTAAATAATATAACGTGTCTAAATTCCTTAAAAAATAGCTATAAATTAGCTACTAAAAAGGAGTTTCAGAACGATATAAGGTATATAGAATATATTATTAATATTCTAGCCTAGAATATTCTCAAAGACTTCCTTTAGAACTTAAAATTCGAGTCTGATTTACAGTAATATATTAATATTAGGCTTATAGAGCTTAATATAGTTAATAAGGATATTCAGGACCCTTAGTTTAATACTACTAAATTTAGTAGTAGGTATATCCTTTATATATATATATATATACTCATATACTATAGGTCTTATTAATAGACTACGCCGAATTTCCGTCCTTATAAAGTATATATCTGAAATTCAGAAATTACTTCTAGAAGGAATTACTAAAGCCAAGGCTGACGGCGATCTTCTATAAGACTATAAAAAAACAGTTATTCTACTAGGTAAGTAATAGACCCTAAATATATATATATATGTAACTAACTAGCCTATAGATAATTCTACTAGATGGAATTCAACCTACTATATAATAGCTACGGCTATAGAACTACGAAAACCCCTCGAATATATCAATAGAAATGCTATAAATAAGGAGTATAAGAAGGTATTTATTAGCTCGCTAGAGTCTTTAGCTCTAGGCGAGCTAAAAGATATCTTTAATATCTTCTTAAGGCCCTCTATTAGGCTCTAGAGTCAGGCCTATATAAACTTTAATAAGGGCCTACTATATATCTATACTATATATAAGAAACTAGAAGAGCTTCTTTCTAAGTTTAGATATCTTATCGAAGTTTAATAAGAACTAGTAAGTACTTTATCTTTCTCTATATATATATACTAATATCTATAGTACGACTATTATAGTCTATATACTTCTGCTATTACTACTGCTATAGCGAAGCTGGAAAAATACTTCCCTAGGTCTATTACCTATAATAACCTTCAGGGTTATAAGTAGTATATCCTTAGTACTATCTTAGACCCTAGGTTTAAGCTAGTATATTTTAGGCCTCAAGGCCTATTAACCTTCTACGAAAATATCTATAATAATACTAAAGATCTACTAGAAGAAGAATATCTAAAGTGAGTATATCTCTCTATCTATCTATATATATATACTAACTATTAATAGACTTAAAAACGAACTTAAAGAGACTAATACTATAGGCCTACCTCTAGAGGCTAGGCCTAGTAGTATAGAGTCTAATTTAGAAGACGAGCTATATATAGCTCCTATTACTACTACTACTAGTACTACTACTAGTACTAAATTATCCTTCTATCTACTAGAAGCAGTATTATAGGGAAAAGTAAGTCTAAAATACTCTTTTATATATATATATATAATTACTAATAATTACTAGATGGACCTACTTTAATACTAGAAGGATAATAGCTATAGATTCCCTATATTAGCTATATTAGCTAGGCGATATCTAGCTATTCCGGCTACTTCTGCTTCTATAGAGAGGGCCTTCTCTATTAATAGCTTTATTATTAGTAAGAGCCGGAATAAGCTCTTTCCTTAAACAGTTAAACAGCTTATATTATTAAAAAGCTAGAAGATTAGTTACCTTAAAGAGCTAGAAGAGCTCTATAGTCGGGAAGATATAGACGAAGTTATTTAGATAGTTATTATTTATTAATTTACTTCTTTCTATTATATATTAATTAATCTTATATATATAACTATTATACTTAGTATATATAAAGCTTCTGAGTCTTAAAGTCGATAATCTAGATCTCTACTAACTTCCTAGATAGATAGATAGATAGATAGGTAGATATATAGATAGATAGATAGATTAATTAATAGGTACTTTACTAGATCTTAAAAAATAACTCTAACCCTTTAGTTACTAAGAAACTAACTTAAGTAACTAAACTAAATTTAGTTTAAAAATTTACTAACTAAAACTAACTAAACTAAGACTAACTAAACTAAGACTAAAAACTAAGGACTAACTTTATAACCCTGGATATACCTGGCCGATACGGAGCTAGGGCAATATAGGGGTCGTACTATTATATCTCGTACGTCGTCGTCTAATTACTAGAGTGCTGTCTTATTGCTAATCCCCCGCCGATAGTATGCGCGGACTCCTAAACCGTCGACTAAGTGCGTAGCCTCGTACGGCGTAGGGCGGACGCTAGGGTCTACGTGAAGTATTTAGACTTTTACCTAGAAACCGCGCGTTATACTAGCGCACTTCTAGTATAGAGTAGGACTAATTTAAGCCTATTAGAGGCCGATAATAATCCTTTAGTAATCGCTTTACGGGTTCGCGCTAGTCTATTTCACTTAGTAAGTCTATAGGACTCGTAACGCCTAGGTGCGCCCTATAGTCTTATAATTAGGTTCCGTATCTCTAGGACGTACTAAAGAGGCTTAGTTAGGCGGGTTATTCCGCTATAGGCGGATAAATATAGCTAAGCTTATTCTAACTATACTTTAGAAGACTAGTAGTAATATTATAGGCGTTATAATAGGAGTAGCTAGACGTATTTTAAATAATAGAGGCGAGTTAAGAGTATGAGTTTCGCGAGAAATCGAAGAGGTCGAGATTCGCGTTTCTTAAATCTACGAAGGTAGTTATTCCGTATATCTCGGGATATTCTAAGTTTCGAGACTTTATATTCTAAGATACTTCTTAATTTAGAATAAAGTAGCTTAGGATAATTTAAATCCGAGGATAGTCTATTATAAGATAATCTATATCTTAGGCTACTATATCCTAACTCGTACTATATCCTACTATAGTCTGCGTTTTAGGATAATCTATTATATACGATATCTAATATCCTATAATAGCTAGTAGTTTAAGATAACTAATATTCTAGGATATTTAATATTCTAGGATATCTTAGATCTTATTATATTATAGTATCTAGAATAACTTATACCTTCTAATCCCTAATATCCTATTATTATTAATATACTAGAATATTTCACGTCCTATTATAAATTATATTCTAGTATATTTAATATTCTAGTACTATATATTTTAATATATTCTAAATCCTAAGACGATATATTATAGTATATTCCGTAAGCTAAAATACTCCGTCCTAGTATACTTTACGACTTAAGTAGTTATATTATATAATAATTTACGTCTTAGAATACTAATAACCCTCTTAAATAATATCTCTATAGGGGAAACTAGAATAATTTATACCTTAGCGGGATATAATATATAGGGAAGCTACTTATATATATAAGCGATACTATATCTATAGCTATACTCTACTAATTATACGGTATATAACTTCGAATAATATTAAATATGTTTATAGTTAATTAGGTATCCTAGCGCTTAATTCTAGAAGGATACTTTATATCCTCGGCTTAACTATAGATTAATAAGAGAAATAATACCCTTAATCTAGCTAGGGCCCTAAGAGTACCGTAGTTGCGCGTACTACTATACGTTAGATAAATATATAGCTAAGACGGAATATATCTTCTTATATTCTAGAGTTTACTTATCTTTATTTTAAACGTCGTTATCGATAAGAATTAAACCGCGTCCGAGTTATATAGCTAGTAACTTAGATTATCTATGCCTACTATACTATCCTTCTTTATATAACCCTATATAAGCTCTATTATAATAACGCTAAGAGCTTTAATATCGGGCCTAGGCTTTAAAAAACGCTATAACCGTTTATAGCCCCCTTAGTAGCTTATATAAGCTAGGTAGCCTTTAATTTAATAGTAGTTACTTATAAATCTTAATATTCCCTGAAGTATCGACTAGTATATTTAAAGCTATAAGATAGCCGTACTTAAGATAGTTCTTTTCTAGATAGGAGAGGCCTTCTAAGATCTACGTATATTAATATAGGAAACTTTAATAGATTAGACGCAGACTTTCCTATCCGATAATCGACGTAAGTACTAGCTCGTTTAGGAGAGGGTTACCCGTAAACTCCGTAAGTAATACTAGTATAAACTCGAATACGACTTTTTAAAACCCTCTAACTGAAAATATGCCCTAGTATTTTAAAAACCGGGGGTATTAGATTCTTTAAATATACTATAGTTAGTTTTTAGTATTAAGCCCTATTAGAGTTTAGATTAAAATAAGTTCTTCCGAGGCTATAGAAACGGATTATACGATAGGGAAGAAGTTACTATAGTAAAACTAAGTCTTATAAAGCGTTTAATATCTCTTATACGTTAGTATAGGAGTAGCCTTTACTAGTTATATATTATAATTACTTTATATTAATAGCTTCTTTAGTTTATTAGGAAAGGGGCCGACTAGGCTCTTACTAACTTAACGATTCTTATAACTAAATAAGGCAGAAGCTTCTATTATATAGAGCTTATCCTAAGATTAGATCTATTCTAAATTTCCTAGTCCTATAAGTAGCGTATTAATCGAATCTCTAGTCGAGTCTATTAGTATATAATAGGCTCCGGGAAACTAAGTTCGACGGTTATCTAATTTAGACGCTATTATAGGAAAAGGAAGGCCTAAAAATATTTCGTTTAAGTTATATTCTACTATAATAGCTTAGTACTTATAGGGTTATTTTAGAGTAGGTAAGTTAACGTCTATAGATACTCTAGTATAATCCTTTAAGAATATCTCGCTAGAGATATATAACGTATTTATTACGTTAAAAGGCTACTATTAAGGCCTTTTTTTAAGACCTTATTTAAGGCCTTTTTATATTAATTTATTTAAGGCCGGAATCCTATCCTACTTAAAGAGCTAAAATCGGCCCTTTCTATACCCTAAGAAATAAGTCCCTTACCCTAAAACCTATATCCGCGAGGCGGGACGCGCCTACTTTAAGCTATTTAATCGTAGTATTATAGAATTAATTAAAATCGCTATAGCTCTTACTAGTTTTAAGTACTTATTACAGTAGATAGAGGCTAAGAAATCCCTAAAGTACTTAGGAACCGTAAGTATTAGCCTCGATACCCTATTATTTCTATAGTCGGGGCGAGTAAGTTAAGAGAATATCGAGCGACTTAAGCGTATATTCCGTCTTAAGAGGGGTTACTAGCCTAACGAGCTCGTAAATCGGATCCTAGCTATAATCGACGAGAGCTAGCTTCGCTAGTACCTCGAGCTATCCGGCGTATCTATAGATAGGATCTTATTAGTTTTACTAGAGAAGTATCTTAAGCTTAACTTTCCCCCGGAGTTCTATTTAGAGTATCTTAGGGGTAGGTACTAGGTAGAGGCCGCCCGATAAGTAGTATAGTATCTAGATAAGTATTAGATAGTTAACTTATATCTATTAGGTAAGTCCTTTACTTAAGTATTACTTAATAATTACTAATTACTACTAGAAAAGATATTAGCCTAGAATTAAGATACGTATTAATAGATAAATATACTAACGAAAAGAAGCTAGATAATAGCGAGTTCTACTATAAGATTCGAGAGTTATAAGGGCGTTTCGGGATAAAGAACTTATAGTTCGAGATACGGTAGTAGGTACGTCTAGCCTTATTATTAGAGTCGACTAATAAGAAGGAAACGCTTTAGTAACTTTATAACTACCCGTAATTCGCCCTAGCGTTTAACTCGTTCTAAAATATCCTAGTATTATATAGGGGACTACGACTTAGTACTATTAATAAGATAATCTCTTTAAAATACTATAACGTAAGCTTAATCGAATACTACTATAAAATATAGCTAATAGAGATAGCTACTTCTCTACTACCTCGAAGATATAAAAAACTTCTATAATTATATATTTAAAAAGAATAAAAGTACTATACGAAGACTTATACGAGAAGATATAGAGGCTATATAGCTAAGCGTACCCGGCGTATCGGCTAAGGATACTAAAAAGCTTTACGGACGTATTAAGGGTAGTATAAATTTCAAAGCCTTTACCGATTAAGAGAGAGAGAGTATATAGTCTAATCTTTACATAGCTACTAAGGACTACTTAATACTATCTCTTTTCGGGTTTTTCGAGAATTTAAAGTATTTCTAGGGGCTATTAGACTATATAAAGCTAATAGTACGGCTACGGCGCTACGAGACTATATAGTCTGCCCTAGAAGAGGTATTCTCGGAGCCTTTACCTCTAGCCGTTAGATATCCGGTCTAAATATCTAATACCTCTTTTAAAATTATATATCTTAATATTTCGGACTAGTTTAATATTATATATCGATAACTCTAGCTTTTTACTTTAAGGGAATATCGAGATATACTAAAGTAGAGTAAAAGGAAGCTAGTAGGAGTTAAAGAAGGCGAAGTTAACTCTATAGTATTATTTTTATTCGCCTACCTCGCTAAGGACTTTAGTTTCTATACTAAGTAGACTTAGGAATTATAGCGACGTAACTTAGACTAAGAAATAACCCTTCGGTTCCTTTATATAATTAGGAAGCTAGGTTAATATAGTTTTAAGGGCCTTAATAATAGCCTAGCGTAGGTTCTTTATATTATTAGTAAAGTAGAGCCCCTGCCTTAGTATAAGGTTATAGAGCTAGACGTAGACGATATCGTAGTAGTACTACTAACTCGCTATAGAGTTCCGAATAACCTTAATTAATATCGAGATAAGGTATTAATATTCTTATATAAACTATATAAACCTATTACGCTATAAGGTATATCGCTAACTACCTTATTTATCTAACGATCGGTCTACTTTTTATTATTTAGTAAGACTATTAATATCGATATTAGTAACCTATAAGAGTTTCTAGAGAGCTATCTATAGAGTTAGTTCCCTCTTATATAAAGATAGCTACTAAGGAGCCTAGAAGTAGATTATACGAACGATCTAGAATATCGATAGCTAATAGTAGTAATAGAAGCTTCTAGTATTATATTAAATTAGGAAGAGCGTTATTAAAAAGCGGAAGAAAATACGTATACTATAGAAAATCGATTAATAAATCTAGCGGAAGAAGAAGAAGAGACTAATTTACGCTTAAATTAACTAGAAGTATAAGAAGAGAAGCTTAGTAAGAGGACTCGAGAACTAGAGTAACTATAGTATAATCTTAACGAGGGGATAAGAGCTAATCGACTAGTAGCTAGTAACGCTATTAACGTAGAGGTAGCGGAATAGTAAAGAAAGCTTTCCGAGCTCGTAGATAATAAGATAAGTCTTTAAAATAGGCTAAGCGAACTTATATAGAGAGAAAATAATAAGATTTCTTCCCTAGAAAGACTTAAAGACGAAGAAAAAAGGCTCCGGGTAGTACTAAAAGACTTTAATTCTAGCGTTAGCTTACTAAGGGTATAAGAATAAGACCTGAAATCGTAAACTAAACGGTTAACGAAGAAAGAGGACTAGAATCTATTAAAAGCTAGTTATAAAGAGGCTTAAAAGCAGTCTAGTAAAGTAAAAGTAGTATTTAAGCGGATAGATTAGGTTCTAGCGTATAGGATATAGGTTAACCTATACTATATAAAAGAAGGAAAAGAAAATAAAGTATCTAAGATTTAGCGGGTCGCTACGAAGTATATTAGGAAAGGAATAATTCTCTTAGATAAAGATTAAAAAGTATTAACTACTCGAGATTATTTCGAAAGGATTAGTTAGGATAGATCCTATACTATATACCTACGTCCTCGGGCTAACTTATAGAGCGGTATATAGTATTTCTAGGATTATCTACTAAAGAAAAGAAGTAAAAGGCAGGCGGATAGAGGAGAGCCTTAACCTAACGTTTACCTAACCGTGCCTTCTAATAATAGAGTAGGCTTAGTAGATATCGTTATAATATCTTCTAATAGTAATAGCGCGGAAGCTAAGGCTAGCTCGAGTAGAAGAAAAATTAGGCGAAATAAAGTTAATAAGCTATAACTTACCGATTAATATTAGACGTTACCTCTATACTATACTAGTATATATACGATATAGTTACGAGTAGTCCTATAGCTATTACCGCAGTTAAAGTAACCGACTCCTTCTCCGGGTTATTAGGTATCGCGACGTAATATAGCCTGCCTAGGCGGTTAGTACTTATACCGGTTCTAAACGTTCTAATATCCCGAACCTATTTTTAATCTTATAAATAAGCTATTATACTAATATAAAGTCGATTAGGGGTATTTTAGGCTATCTTACCTAGGCTTAATATTTATTTATAGTTAAGGGAAGGTAGAAAATCTAAAAGTATATTCGATATATAGGTCTTATAAGCTAAGTCTAAGGGAAGGTCTAAAGTAGTTCTTAGCTTTATATTTATTTATTTTATAATACTATATATATAAATAGCGCGTTAGTCGAGTATAAGATTAGTCTAAGTAAAGTCCTTAAAATAGTTTTTTTTAGTATATAAGCTAGACTTTACGTCTAGCTACGGAATTCTTACTTTCTTATTACTAGTTAGTTAGACCTAGTCCGCGTTTTAGGTTAATTAAATAGTATAAATAGGATAACGTACTTAATTTCTACTTAGGAAGCAGGGCCTATAATAATATACTTAGAATATCTTAATATTTCTATTAGCGATATAATATATCTAAACGATAACTCCGACCGTCGACTTTTGCGATTCGCTATAACCTACTATCTAGCTCGCTAATAGAGAGTTCGTCGACTAAAGCTTTATAAAATAGAGGGTAACGCTCGCTAACTAAAATCCGAATTAGTTAGGTATTTTCTTTATAAAGTTTCTTAGTAGATGTTATAAATAAGTAGTACTAGGGAACTATAGAGATAAGGGCAATAGAGTTTTAGGAGTATTACTACTAGAAGACCCTTAAGTAAGTAACCTTCCTATAATATATACGCGAGCTACTAAGATCTACTATTAGTATTATAAGCTCCGAGAAGCCGCTATCTATTTCGAAACAGCGAGTATTTATAACTTAGTATACCTTTAGGACCTTATAGAAAGTCTAAGGCTAAATTATCGGAGTTAGGCGGGTATCGCAGCTAGTATAATTCGAGATACTCGAAGTTATAAGCGGCTTAATAAGTTATTATTAGAAAATCTTTAAAGTTCTAAAGTTCGAGTCTATATATATAGAGGACTAATAGTATAGGACTAATACTTATATAGGTAGATACTAATAGTATTAACTAAGTAGGGCTAAATCTAATTTACGGATACGATAAAAGTAAAATTCCTATCCGGCTCTACTCCTTTAGAAATTATCGATATTTAGCCTTCTACTATAAATTAGTTTTAATACTATAAATAAACTTTACCCTTTAAATCCGTATACTCTTCGCAGGATTCCTAGTAACTAAGTCGCCCGGAGTAATATTCTATTAATAAAAGATTTATCTTCCACCTTCTCCTTACTTATTAAACGAGCTTATTTACCTTAGTTACGATAGCGCTAGGTAAAATAGTACTTCCTAGGCTAATATATACCCTAGGGTATAGGGTACCCTATTATTACGACCTAATTATTTCTATAGAGGAGAATAGATAGTACTAAAGACGTAGGGTGCTTAAAAGCAGAAGCTTAGGTTATAATAATAAGCAGGGGGTATCGTAAGGCGTTACGCACTCATTATAATAGATATATAGTAAGACTTAGATTAATTACTATCCTTAAGAAGTACTATATTTATAAGTATAGGAATACTCGTCCTTATATACTTAATTATCCTATCCTCGTTAGTTAAGTATAAGGCTATATTAGATAGCTTACTATTAGGTCGTAATCTTATTATATTAGATTATAGATTATAGTAATCTAAACCTAACTATAATCCTAACTAGGGGATTACCTAATTAGCTAATTCTATTACGTAACCTAATATTCTATAGGTCTATACGTAATATCCCTTCCTTATCTTTTCCCTAATATAGGGGTTCTAATACGGGGCTGCCTATAACCTAGTTAGTCGGCCCTTAGTCGTTATACCTATCCCCCTATCTAGTATTTATCCCCTATTACGACGCCCCGAGAAATAAGAAGGCTATAACTAGCTTTATAGCGCTCGGGATTAGTCGGTAGTTCTATTAGAATAGAGACCCTAGGTCTAAGGTTATAACTATTACCGATAATAATACGGCCGGTATTATTAATTATATAACGTCGCCCGATACGTACGTTATCTCCGATCTATATATTAAACCTATACTCGCTTATAAAGGGGGGCTCTATAGTAATATTGCGACCTATCTTTCCCCGAGGAAGTACTAGAAGGGGGTCGCGTACGGGGAGCTATAAAATCCTCTAGAAAAGCTCTAGAGTAGTTTCCGTAAGATCGTTCTCCTCTATAAAGATATTATTAAAACGCTAGTAAGCGCGTAAGTATCTTACTCTTTCCTCTATAAGTAGTAGGTCCTAAAAATAAAATAGTTATCCTACGAGTATTACTCTCTTTTAAAATATTAATAGAGTACTAGTATTTAGTTTTAGTAGTCTAGGAGGAGTATAGACGATAGTATTTATTAAAGATCGATATTACCCTATATAAACGTAACGTTAATTACTTTCTTAGAAGGGAATATTAGGGGTTATAGACTAAAGATTCGCTACTTCTATATAGATTCTACTTCTAGCTTAAGTAAGCGAATATAAATACCCCTTATTAGGCGCTCTCTCCTCTATAGTAGCGCTAGAAAACTAAACTAGCGCCTCGGCGGCGATGCAGGCGTTAAAATAAGCCTGAATTTCTTAAATATAGCGCGGATTATAGATTATATTAGCTATTAAAGAAGAAAGGTTAGTTAAGGAGATATTATCGCTAACGGCTAGTATTGCTTATAGATTAGTTAGGCTATTAAGATAGAAATATATTATACTAGAAGACCTAGTATACCTTATAGTTAATAGTATAGGATTATTACTAAGGGGTTCTATGGCTTTATATATTTAGGTAAAATCGCTAACGGGAGAATATCTATTATAGCTTCTTTAACCCTTTTTAGTAGTAAAAAGAGGAAGGTAATCTATAAAGATAGACTAAGGGATAAGACTCGTAACTTAAAGTTAGGGAACGTAGGGAGCTAAAAGGTAAATAATAAGAGGGGATAAAGATTTTAAGGAGTAAAGGAGCGAGAAAAGGACGAGATAGAGTCCTTTATATATTTAGCTACTTTTAGCTATTAGCTTTACCTATAGTAGATACTATCCTAGCCTTACGGTTTTAGCTAGGAAAATACCGATAGATACTATTAAGTAACGACTAATAGGTGCGATAAGCATAGTTCGGTTAGAGCAGGATATATAGAATAGCGAGACGGGGCTCTTATACCTAGTATTAGATAGCTTAGAATTAACGAGACCTAGGGGACTATATTACCTCCTGACCTCCTATCCTGACCCTAAAGTATTTAAAGCTCCTACCCCTCCCCCGTGCCCCCTCGGGTTCTTTTATAGGCAGGGATTATAGAGAACTACGGTAACGTAGTACTCTCAGTCTACCTATTAAGGGGTAAGTCTAGTAATAAGTAAAGGATAAGTAATAAGTCTATTAGTAGGTAGCTATAGAGACGTAGAATAATCGATACCCTCCTTCTCCTTATCTAGGCCTCTAGCCGCATCTATATATATATAATTCTACTAACGCTCGGCCCCTTAGTCTACTAGTAACCCCTAGGGTCCCGGCCCCCTAGCCCGTAGTCGTCCGTAGTTATAATACTACCTTACTAGTATTTAGGGGTTCAGGCCTCCTAGCGGTTAAAGATATCCTAGTAGAGCCTTCTATATCTCGTTATAACGTACTCTAGTAAGTACTTAGCTAATATCTAGGCTATAGCCGGCTATAATTTAGTAGTCCTAGAATAAGTATATCGATCGGACGTCCCCCGTAACTACTAAGAAGATAATATTAGTTTCGCTATATATATTTAAGGTCTCGAACCCTAAAGTTAGATTAATTATTTAAGAACAGGAGGATATTCTTTTCTAATTATTATACTTTCTCGTTTACTATAGGCTTCGAAGATTAGTTCTATCTCCTTCTACGCCTCTATTATTAGTCTAGCTTTAGGGCCTCGATCCTTCGTTTTTATTCTCTCTATTATATCTATAAAAAGGGCCCTTAGCCTTTAGGTCCTTCCTAGACTTTAAGTATTACGTACTACTACTATTTTATTCTAGTTATATCTCTCTATACTATAATTACCTTATCTACTACTCTTTCGTTTAGAGTAGTTATTAAAATCGAGTAAGAGTTATACCTAATAATTATCTTAATATTAGTAGTAATCCTTAGTATAACGGGGCAGGTTAGTACTTTTTAAGTAAACGGAGTTCTATAACTAATATAAATAGGGCTTCTAGATAGGTAGAATATAGTATTTAGGCTAGCGTGCTTTTTACCCGCTTATTCTATTATATAGTCTACTCGTCTACTCCGCTACCTTAGTCGCTAGCGCCTTCCTACTTAGTAAAAGCTAATTAACTACTAATAAAATATTATTTATTAGCGCCGGCCTCTTTAAATTTCTTATAATTACTTAGTAGGCGGTATTTATATAGGAGGTAAGAGGCTCTAAGGGAAGGCTAAGTAGAAATACCTTATATAATATACTAGGGATCGTTAAATTAGTAGGCTATTTTTTAATATAGGTAACCTTATTTATTAGCTTACCCTTAGTATATTCCCTTACCTCTATCGAGATCGATATCTAGGGTAGCGATACTTTAAGTAAACTTACTATACTAACTATAAGTCTACGAAATATCCGCCCGAGTTAGAGTAAAGCTAATAGACTAGATTATTTCGGCTACCTATACCTTTTATAATACTTATATAGAAGCATAGATCTAGACTAACTAAGTTATAGAAGATATGCGGCGGTAGTAGATGCAGACTTTAGTAGATTCTTCGGACGGGTTAGAGCTCCTAAGTTAACGCCCTTTTATAATAGGAAGATAAAATACTAGAGCTACTTTATATAGTTTAACTATTTATAGAGTCGAGATCGCTTTTGATAGGGAGAATTAACTCGTAAATTATATATTACTTATCGTAGTATTTAGGTACTTTATAGCTAGTAGCGTAAATATACTAGTAGTTAGGCCCTAATAAAATAGAAGACTCTATAGACCTTTATTAGCTAAGAATAGCTAACGCTAGTAAGTAAATATAATACTCTCGCTCTATATAACTCGCGAAATATTCTATATTACTAAGGATAGCTTAGTATCCTCTATAAGGATATATAAAAGGTATAGCCCGATCCTAAAGATATATATATTAAATATATCTTACTAGGCTATCTATACGCTAAGTCTTCGTCCGTTAACTTATCCCGATTACTTCGTCTTCCTATTTATAGAACGGATATATAAGTAAGGCTTTAGGTTAGTATAGACTAGCTAACCTTATAGGCGTTTAGTAGAGTAGGTCTTTAGCTACTAGCTTAACCTATAAAGAGTAGTCGACTTAAGTATTAGTAGACCCGTTTTTAACGCGTAAAGTAGTTCTAATAGACCTTTTCTATACTCGATAGCGGTAGGGACTCTCGCGCCGTTTATAAAGATAAGAGAGTACTATAATAGGTTTTAACTATAGTTAATAAAGCCCTTCTCTACTCTTTATATCCGTAGCTTAGGAGAATAAGCGAGCTACTTTAGCTCTCTCTTAAAGCTTATATCTAATTATTAAGGGCGCAAAAAGCTTAGTATCTAGCTTAGCTCCCTATAATTACCTATCTACCTCTTTAGTATAAATCGTATTATAGAAGTCCTTTATAGCTTAATTAACTCGACAGATAGTTAGAGTCTTCCTTAAACTCTTAGCCTTCTTCTAATACTTATTATATTACTTTCCTACTAGAGTATCCTTTATAGTAGTATACGAAAGGTAGCCTTCGCGTTTAAATTTCTCTATAGCTCGGTATCGTCTCTAATAATAGATCGCTAGGTTCGGGTCATTAAGAATAGCGAGCCTTTAATTATCGGTTAGTTTTATAGGAGCGCCGCCGTAATACTAAAGTCGTCCTATTAGATATATTAAGTCTATCTAGAAGTCGCTACTAAAGATAATAGACTATACATTAGTACCGATAAAATCGCCTATATAGTATCGCACGTATATTAACGAGTCCCTAAGCCGATATCCTATAGCCTTATTTCGCCTCTCGGGAGAAAGTACTTCTATATATTATTAAAAAGATTCTCCTACTTTAACCGTATCGACTTACTATTTAGCTTCTTACTAGATCTACGACAAAGATCGTAGAACTCGAGCTTCTTAGTATAACCTAGCGCTCGACTAAGTCGGATTAAGTCCCTACGCGTCTTATAGTAGGTTAGAGCCTTATTAAGAGCTATCTATAGACTATTAGTATCGCGGAAGATAGGTCGCTTACTCTAAGCCTCCTTCTATATAAGTCGAAGTCAGTCTAACTTTAGCGGTATAACGAGATCGTATATCTACTTAGTAGTATAAAGCTTATTCAGGAATGCGTTATCTACTAAAGCTAATACTAAGGTATATAGTACTAGATCGTATAGTAACGTATCCTCTTCGTAAAAGCTAAATACCTTCCTCTCCGATATATCTACCGATCTCTTAATATAAGTTCTAAACTAATCTAAGACGTAGACGTTCCCTCTTAGTAGTAGGTAGGAATAATTAGAACTTAATATATTTATATAATACCTTACCGATAAGTACGTCGGGTATAGTAGAAGTAGTACCCGTAATAATAAGAATAAGTGCGAGCTATACGCGCAATCTCTTATAAGCGTATATCTCTTTATTGCGAACGTAATAATAGTAATAATTTAAATCTAAATCCTTAATATAGAGACTAGACTTTACTTTCTTAGATATATCTAATCTAAATTCGGGCGTAAGAGTAATATAAATCTACTAATATAGGTATTAGTATCTCGAATAAGTATAACAATAAATAGGGAAAATAATATTACCGATATCGAAAAGAACCGTACTATCTATATAACGGCTTATATTTTCTACGTAGACTATACTAAGAACGTTCTAGTATATTATAATAGAAGACTCTTTCTTAATCCTAGAGTTCTTAACTCTCTAGTATAAGTAGGCTTTAAAGATAGAAGCTTTATATACCTCTATAGATTCTTCTATATATAGTTTAATAGCTCAGTAAAATCTAAATATAGTTAGAGTTAAGTCCCTAAGGCAAAGAAGGGATATCTACGTTCTCGTTCTACTTCTTTTACTCCGGGTAGGTTATTTTCTTAGTATTATCGCTATAGTTCGCTATAGCAGGGCCCTGCTCCTCGTACTAAGCGATAAGTTTATTATAATAGTTAGCTTTATTATCCGGATTTTCCTTAGTAGAGAACTATCCGGACTCCGTAAAGCTCTTAGTATTAGACTCCGAATCTATAGCCGAATCTAAGTCGGACTTTAAGTATTTTATACTAGAAAGGTCGATAGAGGCCGAGGAGTTTAACCTGCCTCTAATAGAGCCTATTATACGAGCCCCTACTAGGATTATACTAGGGGCTACGCTATATCTTCTATTAGTATCTACTTTATAGTCGGATAAAGAGCTAGAGAACCGATTATTAGTATTAGTATAGTAATCGGTTTAGGGTATTAGTTATTTTATTAGTATAGACGGAGTCTAGATAACGGAGGCTATACTTCCCGCTAAAGCTTTATTTTAATAGATATTTCATCGCTATATAGCCCTTCTAGGGACCTTAGATACTAGGGCTATCGTAAAGGCAGCTATATAGAAGTAAAAGGGATAGATAGTAAATAAAGGAGCGAAGGTCTGGAAACCCTAAAAATAGGTGTCGCGAGGATATAGAAGCGAGCAGTTACAACTACCTTAGGGGGGTTAGTAAGGCCCTTAATAAAACCGATATCTCGCTATATAAGACTATAACGTTACTACGTAAAGGAATAGGGTCGTAAATTAGGAATATTAGAGCTTAGAAATACGGAGGCCGAATAGAATATCTAACCGTTTAAACGTAAAACGGAAGGGAAACTATTAGTCAGGGCTAAGTTTTAGGATATTACTTAATTCGGTAAGCGGTAACTAAAGGATATATTCAGGGACCTAAAAGGATTAGGAAAGTATTAACTCTAGGACAAAGTACAGGAACTCAATATAGAAAGCAGTTAAGACATAGGCTATTTTAGGAAAGCGGTCTCTGAGTTAACTTATTATAAGGGATTCCTTAACGTAGGGAGACTACCTATAATAGCTATCTATAGCTACCGAATTAGGCGGCTATTCTACAAGGAATTACTTACTATTAGATAATATATAAAACGAGCTAGTAAAACGGCTTAGGATACTTATGGAGTATATACTAGTCTTTAGAAAATAAAAGTATCTATAGTTCTTCCTCGATAATAAAACCTATATAATAGTAGAGATTATATATATAGTAGGGGTAGAGAGTAATAGAGTAGTATTCCTTACTAAAATAGAGCTCTAATAAGTCTATAAACGTTTCGGCTATCCCTCGGTCGAGAAACTATAGAATACGCTCTAAAGAGTAGGCTATAATAAGCTATTCGAGTACCCGGAACTAGTACTACTACGATACTAAGGCTGCCTATAAAGATTAAAGATAGTCCGAAATTATATATAATAGGGACTAAAAGATTATAAGAGTAGCCTAATAATTAATAGGATATTTAGGGAAGTAATAGAAACCTAACTTATCGTTAAATAGGAATAATAAAGGTATAAATTAGCTATTATACTATATAATAAAGGAAAGATTACGACCCTAGGTAAACTATTAAAATAATCCGACTAAGAGGGAATTAAGTCTCTATTAGTAGCTAGAGTAATTATATTAATTAAACGAGAAGCGTTTCCTAGTACTAAGATCTTTAGTTACTAATTAGTACGAGAGGTTAAGAACACCTATAAGTACTATACGAGAAGTTAAGGCTTATCGTCTAGGGGTATAGTAGCTAGGACAAGACGTTAATACTAATATAATCGCCTACGATTATATAATATAGCTAACGACTAATCCTCGCCCTAATGCCCTTATTATAAAAAATCAGCTACGAGTTAATACTCTAAGATATTAGCTAAGCGTATATATAAAGTACTATAGAGCTAGTAAGGGACGTTTTACTACGCGTACTAAAAGAACTCTACTACTAATACCTAGAAGGTATCTTCTTCTATATAATAAAACTACTTTATAGGATTACTAAAGTAGGACTATATTAGTTTATAATATATTAATAGTATTATAGAGAGCGGCTAAAAGTAGTTCTAATAGGATATAATCCCTGCCTCCTATTAATAAAAGCGGGGGAGAGCTTTAGAATTATTAAAATATAAACGGATAATACCCTTAACCTTAGAAAGCCCGTATTTATTATAAAAGAGGCTAAAGGGCTCGAGAGAGCATAGTTTAGGGTAATACTAGCTTCTATTATTAGTATAGGAAGTAAAGGGGTATTTAATAGCTATATTATCTATATTAGAATAAATAAACTACTTATTTAGTAGAAAGGATAAGACTAGTACTTAGAGCTAGTAAAGCTAGGGAAACCGAGCTCCTAGGAATAGTATATTTCTTAAAGGGCGTATAGCGCCTATATCGTCTCTACCTACTACCCTAAGGTAGTATTCGACTATTTAATTATAGCCTAGGTATAAGGCCCCTAAGAGGATAACTATATATAACTTAATAAATAAATTAAATAGTAGATCGTATACGTAGACTAAGAACTAACTTATATCGCCCTAGAACTATTAATAGCCTAGCTCTATATATTCGTCGATAGCTTAATTATAAATAATAAAGACCTTAGTTTATAGATTAGGTTTATTGTCCTCTTTCCTAATAAAAGAGCCTATAAGTAGAAAAGTTATTTTTTAATATATAGGAATATCTTCTACTATTAATTAGTTAAATATAAAAGGGTTATAAGGTCTATTCTTACTAGTAAAATATATAGAATAGTTAGCGGATTTAATACTACTTATATAATAAAATAGATATTCTAAGTAATTACTTAAAGACTACGTTTATTACTTATATGAATAATAATTTATACTACTAGCTTCTCGCTCTATTAATACCTAGTTTAATTAAGTATAATAATAGAGAAACGCTTTATAATTAATCTTATAGTATTATAGTAAAGCTATAAAAAAAACGAAATAAATAAAATTAAATAGATTATAGGAGAGCATAACCTAATAGATATAATAATGAAAAGAGCCCTAAACTAGGCCTTAGAAGCTCTTATAAGTACTAATAAAGTAAGTATTAGGGTTAAGAGATAAGTTAAATATTTTAAGAAGAAGAGTAAAAGGGAGAAAGAATTATAAGAGTAAAGTAAAAAGTAAATAAATATTAATAAGAGTAGAAAAACCCTATTTAATAGGGCAGAGAATAGCTAAAATAGACTAAGGCGCTCGTAAGAGTATACTATTTACTCGTAATCCTCCTCCTCCTACTCTTACTCTTCCTCTTCGGGAAAAACGGCTTTAATAAGCTATAGAATAGCCGAATAGGCTATAGCCTTATATTTAGAAGCGCCTAAACCTTTAAATCTAAGTTAGAATTATTACCCCCCTCTTTAACTTCTTTATCGTAGATAGCTAATATATTATAAGTAATAATTCGATATTTAGTAATCTCCTAAAAATAATATTAGTAGATCGTATAAATAGACGATAATAATAAATAAAAGACTAAAAGCTTATTTTACCCTTAATAGCCTTAAAAAACGTTATTATTAGCTTAAAAGCTAGTACTAGACTATTAGGAAAACGTTAGAAGTATTTAAAAGGATTTTTAGTAATTATAAGAGCTTATATAGGCTTATACGAATACCCTAATAAGTATTTAGTATAATAATTACTCTTAAATACTATATTAAAATAGATACTTAGGGTGCCCTAGTCATTATTTTTACTTAGAAAGTAAGACTTTAGATAGCCTAAATAAAGGACTATATAGGCCTCGCCTAAGACGCGTACTAGAAAGCGAATTAATAGAGCGCGCGATTAGATAAACGAAAGACCTATACTTATAGGCGTACTTAGTAGTAGGAGTAGGGGTAGTAGCGGCTTTACGCTTACTAGCTATAGTAGATAGTAGTAAGGGGATAGTAGAGTAAGTAAACTATATTTACGAGATTATAGGAGCGTAAAAAGGGTAGGGGCGGGCTTAATATATAGAAACTAATATAATAGATTAGTTAAAGATAGTAGAATTCGCTTTTAGACTAACTTATTTTTTAAGCTTATAAGGGAGTACTAAAACTAGGTTTAAAGCTATTTAGGAGTAGAAAACCTATTTAGGAATAACCTTAATAAGCTTACTTTTTATTTATAAATAAACGGAATAATAGAATAATAGGATAAAGTAGCTATTAGCTAAGTAACCGATTATACGAGCTTCTATTAGAGTATTAAAAGAGCGTTTTTATTTATTAGGGATTTTCCTTATTATAATAAGTAACTTACCTTTTATTTCCTATTATCTCCTATTATTTACTTTTATTATTCGATTTATCCTATAAACTATTCTATAGAGTAGGTATACTAAATCTTATAGCTCTAGAGAGTAGTAGAGAAGGGTCCTATAAAGAGTATAGTAACCCTATAAAGAAATAATAGTTAGTATTTAATTAGATAAGATAATAACCTTAGACTAAGCGGGAGATTATATAGGTATAAGCCTATATAATCCCCCGATTAGTTAAAGGGCGGTCTTCTATTCTCAGGAGTAGAGGGACTTAAAAGAGATATACTTATAATACCGAACTAACTAATCTAAAAGCTCTAGGCATAGACCTTAGTAGAGGATTGGGTTCACGCGAGCTATAAAACCTATATAATAATAACCGTCTCTACGCCTTATAGCTTAGAGAGGCTATAATATAAACGAGATTATCGCAGGAGTAGTATGACCAGGCCCGATTTTCTTTATCCTTCGTCATTATCTTAGGGTGGTCGCGGAAATCTGAGCATTCGAAAGAATCCCCCGCAGGGCCCGCACAACCCGTGCCCGATCCAAGACAATATTTCAATATCCATTAATAACACCTGCGTATAATACTTTCAAATGACTAACGATTAATGTCACCTAATAGCCTATCCAGGTAAGGCCAGGGCCGGTAGTATAGAGCCCATAGTACTATTAGAGAAAACAGACCTCGCACTACCGCCGTACGGCCCTATTATAACTACGGACGACTACGGGCCAGGGGGCCGGGACCCTAGGGGTTACTGGTAGACTAAGGGGCCGAGCGTTAGCAGAATCATATATATATAGATGCGGCCAGAGGCCTAGATAAGGAGAAGGAGGGCATCGATTATTCTACGTCTCTATAGCTACCTACTAATAGACCTATTACCCGTCCTTTACTTATTACTAAACTACTCCCTTAATATAATAATCGATCTATTCTTTAAGAGGTAACGACTATTAGATACGATAGTAACTAGAGAGACGCGAAATACTAGAAGCTAGACTATAGTAGGGTACTAAGAGGATATTAATACTAGGAGTAATACGCTGCTAACGGAGTATAGCTAAGCGACCGACTAGGAGACTACGGGAGATACTCTAATAATAACCGATAAGGAACTAGATAAGTAACTAGAAGAGGAAAGACGGAAATTCGCACGTAAGAGGAAGATCGAGGAATTAACTTTACTAAGAAGGGGGAGGACCCCTCGGCCTAACGGCCGACTAGTAGTAGAAGAATAGCCCCTGCCCTAAGGATAACCTACGACGAAGAAAACTATAAAAGTATATCCTTTACTAAGATCTAACTACTACCTATCCGTTATAAGGGAGCTAGCTAGGCAGAGCTTAACTCGTTCTTATTTAGTCTAGATATAAGGTTCTAAATTAACGATAAGAGCTTTCGGAGAAATATTAATAAAGTAATATATATAAGTAGCTACTTTATAGATAACCTATAACGGAGATAGATAGTAAATATATAAATAAGCTACGGCTTAATTTATAATATTACTTAGAAGGTAATAGAGACGTAGCTATAAGAAGACGCGGACGACGATAATACCCGAGTACTCTAAACTATTATTAAACTATATAGCCGTAACTAACGTTTCTAAAACCCTAGGTAGAAGTATTAGGGCTTCGCGGACGCATACGATAGCCTAGAAGCGGAGCTACTAGAGCCCCTACTATAGATCTATAGGGTTACCCTACTCCTTACTAAGTTAGACCTAGACCTCGTTTAGTAAATTATAGCTTAAAGTATTCCCCGTATAAGAACGGAACTAAATAGTACTACGAAACGAGCTAAGACCCTACTATAGACGAAACGGACTCTAAGATAACCCTAGTACGCGAATAATTAGGAATAGATAAGGAGATAGTCCGAGTACCTAGTAATATACTAGGAACGTACCCCCGACGCGTATATAGATACCTACTAGCGAGGAAGTAGGGGATAAAGTATAGAATAGAAAGTACCTAAGATATAGCTATAGTCCCTAAAGATATAGCTAAGGTCCTTAAAAGTATATTAATAGTAAGCTACTAGGAGGTTAGGAAGCCTAGAAAACGTCCGATACTATACTTATAATAGGTTTAGCTACTATATAAGTAACTACTCGGAAGTAGCCTATACTTTATATAGCGAATAGGGATATATATTTAAGAGCTACTAAAGAAACTCGAGGACGAACTAGGAGCTAATTAGTAGTAGGCTACTAGTAAATAGTAACTAGGAATAGGATAAGTAGTTACGACTATTACGAAGAAGATTCGAAGTAAGGATTAAAATACGGCTAAATAACTAATAGGTCGTAGTAGAAGTAATACTAGATAATAGAGTAGATATAAATATTATAAGTAGCGACCTACTAAGGAGGTTAGGAATATAGCTTATACTAGATAAGGAATCTTTAGCTACCCCCCTAAGTAATAAGCGAATCCTAACCTTTAGTATAAGGAAGCTTATTTATAGGGTTACTAATAACCCTAGGATTACGAGGATCTAGTCCTCTAAGTATAAAGTAATAGACGAGATCCGAAATAGCTATAATATTATACTAAGTAATCCTTAACTAACCTAGACGAACCCTATAAAAGACTAGTAGTCGAGGTACTAGAGGTACTTACTATAAAGAGAAGATATTAAGATCGTAGTATTAAGGAAGGAAATTAGGAAAGTAGTAGAGGAGACGGATATAATTACGATAATTATCCTAGAAAACATTAAAATACTATTATACGGGGTATAATAGGATACCTACTATAGAGATAAAGCTATAACCTTATAAATCCTATAATAGTTCTAAGAATTCGGAGATATATTCGATATAGAGAGAGCCGCTACCCTACTATAATACTACGAGTAAGACTACGCTATCGATATAGAAGAAGGGAAGAGAGTTCTATTCGGGCCTATCTACGTACTCGTAGAAGAGGAACTTAAAGTACTCTGGGAATATATCGATAACTTCCTAAAGAAGGGATAGATTAAGCCCTCTACTAGCCTAGCTAGAGCCCTAGTACTATTCGTCCTAAAGAAAGGTAGTAAACTTAGGATATATATAGACTATAGAATATTAAATAAAGTTATAAAAAAGGATCGTATAGTACTCCTCCTTATCTACGAGATACTCGATAGGCTATCTATAGCTAGGCTCTTTACGAAGCTCGACTTTAAAGATATATACTATTACTTTAGGATTAGGGCTAGAGACGAATAGAAGACTGCCTTTAGGATAAAGTACGGATACTTTAAGTACTTAGTTATACTATTTAAACTTATAAACGTACTAGCTACCTTCTAGGCGTATATTAATAAGGTACTAGTAGGCCTTATAGATATAATTTACGTAATCTATATAGATAATATCCTAATATACTCGAAAATAATAATAGAATACTAGAAGAGTACTAGAGCTATATTATAGAGACTTAGAGAATAGAGGTTATACGTAAACCTAGATAAGTACGCCTTTAATATAACTATAATAGAGTTCCTAGGGTTTATAATATCCCTAGTAGGACTCTCGATTATAGACGAAAGAATTACTATAGTACGAGACTAGCTAATACCTAAGATACTTAAGGAACTATAGGGTTTCCTTAGATTTATAGGGTTCTATAGGCGCTTCGTAAAGAACTACTTAAAGATTATAGTACCCCTTACTAGTAGAAGTAACTATAACCCTATAATACCCCTACTACTAATAATAAAGGAGATTATAGTATTTAAGAAACTAAAAATTATCTTTATAAGAGTACTAGTACTATACTACTTCGATCTATTACTTAGAACCCGAGTCGAGCTAGACGCTTCGAGCTTCGCGATCGGATCTATTATCTCCTAGCTAGAAGGGGATAGCTAGAGACTAGTCGCCTTCTTCTCGAGGAAGCTCTAGGGGGTAGAACTAAGATATAATACTCTAGAAGTAGAAATAATAGCAATTATAGAATTATTTAGAATATAGAAGTAGTACTTAGTATATAATAGAGATACTATAGAAGTACTAACTAATTACTTAAACTATAAGTACCTCCTAGATAAACTAAAGATATTAGGAAGATAAGCTAGATAGCTATAAGCCCTAGTAGAGTTTAACTTTAGAATCGACTTTAGAGCTAGTAGTAGGAACCTAGTAGAGGGCCTATTATAGCGACTAGACTATAAGCCGTAAAAAGGAGAGTAAGATAAGGCTCGAGCTAGATATCTACTATCGTAGTTATAACGGTTTAGTAACCTTATTAGCGTAGTTACGGAGCGCTACTAGTAAAGAGATAACCGGCTACTATAAGAGGTTATTTATAATGAATAACGAAGAGATAAATTCTATTAATCAGGGAAATAGAGAGGGAAGAAGGACTAGGAGGATACGGATAGGCTACTATAGTACCGAGGGAAGGTATTTATACTATAGAATAACGACCTAAGGAAAGAAACCTTATAACGAGTATACGATAGCCTAAGAGTAGGGTATTAGAGATATAGAAAGACGATTATACGACTACGAAATACTTACTTCTAGAATAACTTATTAAAGGATATTAGGACTTATATCCCGACTTACTTAACCTACTAAACTATAGAACTACGATAATATAAGCTCTATAGTACCCTCGCTAGTCTACTACTACTAGGTAGGCCGTTCTAAGAACTCTCTATAGACTTTATAATAGGCCTCCTATTAATAGTAAAGTAAGACTCTATACTTATTATAATAGACCGATCTACGAAGTATATATAGTACTTCCCTATAAGTAGTAGAGTTATAGTAGAGGGTCTCGTAATAACCTTATAGGATAACGTCTTTAAGATATACGGGCTCCCTAGAGGAATAGTATCGGATAGAGGATCCCTCTTTATAAGTATGTTCTAGATAATACTTTATAGACGGATAGGGATAGAGAGACGCCTATCTATAGCGTTTTACCCGTAGATAGACGGCTAGACGGAACGATAGAACTAGAACCTCGAATACTACCTTAGAACGTTCTATAATACGGAATAGTCGAACTAGGCCTAGATACTCCTATTAGTAGAGTTCGTATATAATATATCGTTCTATTCGACTATCTAATAGTCCCTAATAGAAGCCCTAATAGGGTATACCCTAGCTAGTCCTAGTAACTTATTACGATATTAGTAATACTAGGGAAACGCGGTCGTAGTAGAAGAATATAGTATAGAAAAGGAGACGAATAGGAGAAGGATACGAGATCTATTATAGGAATATAGTAGATAATAAGCTAGATACTATAATAAGGACTATAAACTAAAGTAGTACGAAGAAAGTAATATAGTCTTACTATTAATAAAAATAGTTAAATAGTAGCGACTAAGTAGGAAGCTATTAGATAAGTATTTAGGACTATTTAAGATCGTTAGGAAAGTCGGGGGCTATAGCCTCGTATATAAGCTATAGCTACCTAGTAGCTATAAAATCTACGACGTCTTCTATATATCCTAGTTAGAAGACTAGAAGCCGCGACTATAAGAGCCGATACTAAACCTATAGACGATAGAAGTTAATCTAATTACGGGGATAGAAGATATATACTTAGTATAGGAGATCGTAGCTTATAAGGGGCCGCTATATAATAAATAGTACCTTATTAGGTAGGCTAGTTACCCCGAGAGCGAAAATTTATAGGAGCTAGCTAGAAATATTATAGACGATATAATCGATAGCTACTAGGAGGAATAGAATAGATAGAAGGATTATAGTAGCGGGTTACTAGGAGAGTAGTAGCGGATAGTTATAGGGCATTAATAGGGGACTAGCCCCTACCCTACTAGAAGCTAAGTAAAAGTAAAGTAATAAAAAAAAGAAAAATAGATAGTAGACTATTAGTAGGCTAGTAATAGTAGTAGTAGGAGTATATAATATAATTTACTTATCCTAGCTATCCTAAATATCTAGGCTATCCTTACCTCTAAGGCTATTACCGCTAATAGTATTATCCTCTACCTCCTCCTTATTAGTAAGGGCATTATAGTTCTATAGTAAGTTAGTAGCGGATTACTAGTAGACTACTAAGAAAAGACTTATAACGAGGTTATAGCTCTTATAGACTTCGGAGAGTATAGTAAAAATATTACCGACCCTACTAGTAATCTACTATAGGGTAGCAGCGGAGGCCTTAGTAGCCTAAGCTAAGCGCTCGGCGGCCTAGGCGAGGCGCTCTATAGTAGCTAGGCGGCGAGCCTAGTACTACTTAGCGTCCTTATTCTCCGAGGTAGCCCGTTTCTTAGTACTAGCGGCCTTATTATTCTTACCCTACTAGAGGGCCTTAGTAGTATCGGCCCTAGCCTTATTAAGGTTAGCTTATAGGGGGATTAATAGTAGATTACTAAGAGATAATAAAGGAAGATATACTTTAAAGTTACTAGTATAGCTATTAGCGGCTATAGCCTCTATAGCTAGTTAAAGAGCCCGAAAAATAGGCTAGTCCTTAATAGGGGGCTATAGCGGGTTAGCTATAGACTACTAAGGGGGTACTAGAAGTACTTACGGGGATATACGCTTTCCCTTTCTAGGAAATATTATAGTACGAGTATTTAGTAGAGGCGGCTACCTATAATTAGTAGGGTACGGGGGGGTACTAGTAGACCGCCTAGAAACTTATATCCGTCGTTCTTATAGTAGGGGTAGTCCTAGGCACTAGCCGGGACCTACTACTTAGCTATATAGTCCGCGTAGTAGAGGCATAGTATACCTCTAGTAGTATAGGGCGTATTAGTAGTATTACGGGCAGGGTTCCGGGTAAGGGGAGCTATAGTTCTATAGCGGATTAGTAGCGGGCTACTAGGGGATTACTAGCGGACTACTTACGAGAGAGAGGGTATATAATTAAGTTTAAAAAACTATAGTAATATTAGTAATATTAGTACTTAGACTACTACTAGACTATAATAGACTTATAAGTAAGTAATTAAAAATTCTAAAGAAACGAAAATCTATACGAAATTAGTAGGAGAACCCTAGATAACTAGCTACTAGGACCTAGGACTTCTAGACTAAGGCCGAGATAGGCCTAGGGAAGAGCTACTTACTATCGTTATTATTATTATTATTAAAAAAGAAGACAATAGGAGACTCGGAGACTAGAAGAGGCCGTTAGATATACGGGAGGGCTATAACTAGACGAAATAGAATAATACGCTATCCTTTATTACAATATTAAGATAAATAGGAGTAACGACCTATATAATAACTACGGAGAGCCCTAATAGGAACTATAAGAACCCCCTAGTAGACTACTAGAAGATATAACTACTAAATAACGACCTAGAATAAAGAGAGAACGTAGAATTAGAAAATAGAAAGAGTAAAGATATCCGTAGTAGACTAATAGTAGAACCCCTAGGGGCAGCTAAGTACTAAGGCGCACCTAGTAGACTAAGAAAAGAAGAAAGACTAGAATAGATAATAAAGATAATAGATAATAAGACTAATAGAATAATAGAATAATAGAATAATAGAATAATAGAATAATAGAATAATAGAATAACGGAATAATAGTAGCTAGTTAAGGCTATAGGTACTATATAGCAGGCTATAAGGAGAGGAAACTACTAAAGGCTATTACTTCGAGATAAAGTAATAAGAAAGGAGGGCCGTTATATTATAACCACGGACGACTACGGGCTAGGGGGCCGGGACCCTGGGGGTTACCGGCAGACTAAGGGGCCGAGCGTTAGCAGAATCATGTATATATAGATGCGGCCAGAGGCCCAGACAAGGAGAAGGAGGGCATCGATTATTCTACGTCTCTACAGCTACCTACCAACAGACCCATTGCCCATCCTTCACTCATTGCCAAACCACTCCCTTGACAGGCCCGTACCCATCCAGTGCCGGCCCTTCGTCCAACAGACCTCCGGCGACAAGCGCGAGAGCAGCACATTCGGCTCCTGTCCAAATGAGTGTTCTGGCCACACCCTATCAACGCTTACCGCCCGCGTTGAACGCCTACTATCAGTGGAAAATCACTCGCACATATCACCTGGGGGATAGTGACAACCACAAGCACTTCGCTGTCTCCAACTTTGCCGGCGTGACAGGCAGGAGCCCCGGAAAGAACTTGTTCATCCTCTACAACGGGCCTACCAGCGACGGTCCGGCACTTGCGATCGCGAACGACGTGGGAGAAGGCACAGACTATGACAGGCACGATGCCACCACCGCTGTGACTCTGCCACCGCTGGACCCTACCTCTAACTCTATCGTGGAGCCTGAACCAGGCAACAAAATGAAAGGATTACAGAAGCCAGATGCCGTGATAGAAATCATGCATGTTCTGAAGCCTGCAGGCGGAGGCGCATCGGCTTATCGGTTTTCCATCGAAGTCGGCCAGGACCCTCCGGCAATCCTCCAACGAGAGTGCTTTGAATGGAGAAAAGAAGATGACGTTGATATGGGTGCTGCCTTTAAGTGCAGCTACGTACTTGTACGAGTCGAAGAGAATCCTTCCGATGCTTGTCACAAGTCAAATTTCGGACGCTGTAAAGGGAAAGAAGCTCGTGACCGCTCAACCATTTCTGCATCAGGAACAGAACCGAAAGTTGTGGCCGTGTCACGATGGAAGTCTTTGATATCAATGAACAAGCCCTTCTCCTTCATTTTTGTAGGCCAGGGTTTATCAGGAGCATTGGGACACAGATAGGAAGTAATGGCTGTGGCAAGTGCTCTGAGACTCTGGTTCATAGACATGCAGTCCAGGCTTTGAGTCGACTGCGTGAGTCCATTTCATACCGAAACAAGAAATCTATCATTTCGCCACCTCTCAGTACTCAGTTCTCAATCTCAAACCCGGCGCCGCTCACACGTGAAGGACCTGCACATACGGCCATGGTAATCTACCTTCCATGACTCACTGCCGACGCCCGCAACAGCATACAACAGTCCCTGCGGATCAAACTTCTCTTTGATCCGGAGAAGCTCAGGGTAATTTTCTCCGAAGAACGTCTCCTGCCAGTCAGGCTGCTGAAAGTCCGCCTCGTTCATGTAAGCTCCGGCTCCGGGTGTGGCGGCCTCAATGACCGGCTGCACCTCGTTCGTGATGCGGTCTTGAAGTGCGACCATCTCTTCGAAAGGTGCCTCAAAGTCCCAGGGAAGAGTCAAAGACACTTGGACAATCGAGTTGCGCCACTGAGGCAGAACGGCATTGGCGTTGTTCTTTCCGAATGGTGAGACGTTCAACCCGACTCCGATGAATACAACCCCCAGCTCTACAAGTTGCCGAGCCGTAGAGGAGAAGTTTGGCAGAACAGAACGAGGAAGTAGTCGGCCTCCGAAAAGATCAGTCCCGACCTGTATATTGCCAGAGGGTAGTGGACCCCAGTAATGGTCATAGTGGTCGGCGTAGCTTTCGTACTCGGTGTACGCCACGTCGAGGTTTATTCCAAGCGCAACGAGGGAATGCGAGAACGGCCTGAGAATCTGTTCAGTCTCTTCTCGGGTCTTGCCGTACGCAGTCATTGCCGCAACTTGAAAGAACCCAGGGCCGAAGAAGTAGATGACCATGACTCCAGCGTCCACGATGTCGGGAAGTGCTTCGTGGAAAGTATCAATGACATCGTAGAGAAGCCCCGACTGGTTGGCTGGAATAGGCACCGCGAAACTGGCACCCCCTACTTTGGCGTCGGGGTGAGCTTGAACGACCATGGATACTACCACGCCGAAGACACCACCGCCTCCACCGCTCAACGCCCAGTACAAGTCTTGGTTCTCGGACTTTGAAGCAGTTATAAGCTCTCCAGACGGCGTCACCACGTCGAAAGAGAGCGTGTTGTCGGCGGCTAAACCGAAGCTTGAGCTCAGGGCAGAATGTCCGCCGCCCTGGGTATAGCCGCCAGCGAGACCGACAGTCGGACACTCTCCAGTCACAACTGTAAGACCCTCGTGACGGGCAACCTCTATCGCCTCAAATCCTTGAACTCCAGCGCCCAATTTCAAGGCTTTACCAGTATATCCGACATCGTCCCAATCAATGATTTCGATGTCCTTGAGGTGATGCGTCCATACGGACAAGGCGCCAGCTCCTGTTGAACGGCCATGATAGTCGTGACCTGTGTTCCGAATAACGAACCTGATGCTGTTTTCCTCGGCGAACTTCAGTGCAGCAATGATATCCTCGGGTCCTGACGCATCAACAGCGTAGACCACATAGTTCCCAAGCTCGCAAGGAGAGTCTCGCGGCTGAAAGGGATCACAGCTCTGGTTCGCGAATAGAGGCGCCATGACTGAGGAAGACGACTTGACACTAGCGCATCTGTCAATATCACAAGCAAATATCCTCGCTTTCGCAAGTGGAGCTAGAATAACATACTGGACCGCAGAGAAACGCCATTCCTCACGCAGACGGTCGCATTCCTTTTCGTCGTAGCTCTCCCCGTGACAAGCATTGCCCAAAGGTACTGTAGCAATCAGTCTGCCACCGAGTGTCGCATTGAGTCGGTTCCATTCCGACTCGACAGGCCAGCAGCTGTCGCCAGGGAAGCACTTGCAAGAGTCCTCCGTGAGTAAAGCTTGCCTGGACGACGGATGTCCGAAGCCAGCCGCATAAGCGACAAACAGGACGTGTGTCAGTAATGTCAATCGCATGTCGAATGGAAAGGGCGAAATGTGTTGCGGTGCGTCGCCGGCAGACTGAATATGAACGCGCTGAACAGGCTTGACAGGAAACACAATCCAAAGCTTTATTTCGTCCACACCGTCTATGAATGGTAACATAAGCAAATTTTGATTGGCGGCAAAGCCCTTGTAATTGTCCTCGGTATGCGTATCCCGCCCTGCATGGGACCTTGTTTGGATCTGAGGCCACGCAAACAGGAGACGAGTGACACTGGGCAAGACCTTGGCCTTTTGTGGAGTTGAGAGAAGGTGGGGAGATCATACCGCATGAGGGATGCCAATCACCACCTCAACAGAGTGAAGTCCGTCTTGGCGGCGGAGTCTTGGATATCCAGCAATGCTTTGCCACGGCGGCGCCGCAGCGTGGACGTGGACCGATAACGATCCCATATCCCTCACGTTGAAGAGGAAGCTTGCGTGTCAGATTGACCTTTGTGGAGGTGACTTATCATTGAAAACGATTGAAACACAACGTTTAAAATAGAGATCCAGCGGCGACCGAACCATTGTCATTAAGCAGTTGTTGGGAACGAGAACAGATCACCCCTCAAGATACAAGCCCCTTGAAGTTGAAGCTTCATGGAGTTGCAGCGTATGTGCTTCTTCCACGGATAGCCCTGCCTCAGAACCCGCCGTTCGGGTGAATCAGAACCTTCGTGTAGCCATCAATCCTCTTGTCGAACTTCTGGTAAGCAACCTCGACGTCGTCAATGCCAATTTCGTGGGAAACTACAAAGCTCGGCTTGGCCTTTCCCGCGATGATCAGGTCTCTCAGGTATCGGTTGTAATGCCTGACATTGCATTGTCCAGTGGAGAGACTGAGACCCTGAGTCATGTTAGTTTAGACCGACTGGTTGTTACGATCTCTCCAGACTCACCTTCTCAAAGAGTTTGCCGAAGCTGAGACTGATCATTCCCTTACCCGATGCATCATCAGGCGCGCCAGGATCGCTAGGGTGTTATGCGTCAGCGGCGATCTCGCAGTCCTGTCAACATAAGACAAACCTGGGAACATAGAGGCCGGGAATGCCCATCCCACCGCAGGCCCTTGTGACACGAATCATGCTCTCGAGAACGATGTTTGGCTGTTCTTTCGAGCCGCCCTTGTCTACAGCCTGGTAGCCAACAGCGTCCACAGTTCGGTCGACCATCCCATCGTTTGCCTTGATGATCTGGTCAACTGGATCACTGGAGCTGAAGTCTATAGGCACACAGCCGATCTTCTCTGCCGCTTGAAGACGTTCGGGAACACGATCGACAACGTACACCCGAGAAGCGCCGCGCAGAACAGCGGAGTAAGCGGCCATGAGGCCGACGGGGCCGGCACCGAAGACTGCGATGCTCTCACCGGGCTTGAATCCAGAAAGCTCAACGCCGTGCCAGCCTGGCAATGTCAGCATAGGCGAATCTACCCCAGAGATTCGTGTTGAAGAACGTACCTGTTGGGAAAATGTCTGGAGTCTGTGGTTAGCAAATGACCAAGAATTGCAGCATTGCGAACCAATCTAGACGGTATGCTCACCTGCAAGCAGAATGAAGTCTGATTCGTTCTCCTTGCCCGCCGGCAGTTTCAAGGCGTTGAAGTCGGCATACGGGACGCGGATGTACTGTGCTTGGCCTGTCGTCTGAATTTAGTCTTAAATCGTATCACGGCACCGACATTGGAAACTCACCACCACGGTAGGGGCCCATCGAGACATATCCTGACCGAGTCAGCACGAGCAACTCATCAAAAATCAAAACTCCGCGTCACCGACCGTAGGCGCCTCCAGCAAAGCCAGGGTTCACTCCAGTGCAAAATGCGGTGCGCCCTTCCTCGCAGTTCCGGCAGCGACCATCAGCGACATTGAATGGCATGACGACGCGATCGCCCTTCTTCAGCAAAGTCACACCTTCTCCCAGCTCCTCGATGATTCCCATATTCTCGTGGCCTAAGCACCGTACTTGTCAGCACGCATCACTGTGGCACTCGTCACTGTGGCACTCGTCAAATGTCACTTACCAAATGTGATGCCCGCCTCGGCGGCCGTTCTGCCCTCATACATGCTGCGGAGGTTGATCAGATGTGTTTCCGAATTACTCTCCCCAGAACCCCCCTTACTCACTGCAAGTCACTACCACAGATAGCTGCCTGTGAGTCTGTCAGATGTACTCAGGATTTCTGATGATCATGTGTCTGCTGACCGTTGTGACTTTGACAATGACATCGTCGGGATGCTCCAGCTTGGGCATCTCGACCTCCTGGACCTTGACCTCGAAAGGCCCCTGGTAGTTCACAGCCTTCATGGTCGCCATATTGTACGGATTTCTTGGAGCGTTGAAATAAGGTAGGAAGGGCGATGACGAGGGATGGAGGAATGGAACAACGAACGAACAAAAGTCCCCCGGCACCCTTCTTATTGATGCTTTCGGACTACTCTACCCCGCGTTGACTGGGCGAACTGGTAAGCATGACGGGAACTCCGGGTGACAATTCTCGGGTTTCGCCCGGTGTTCTATCCCCTCGATGACGCTTTCGTTCCCAAAATGGAAACTTGGCTGCCACATCGCGGGGAACAAAACGCGGGGAAGATGGAGACCAGACCGAAAGACGTCCCGGCATTTGGAATTCGCACGCGGACGTGTGGGGAAATAAGTGTTTTAAGTGTTGGTGGTCCGTGCCCCACGCCCTGGGGTCCGTGCGCCCCGTCGCCCACTAAGTCCGTAGTTCCAGGCCCACCTGCCTGCCTCTAGGGGAATAGACACACATTACTAGTTCTGTCCCTTTTTGCCTCTATAGGTTATAAGCCCCTAAAACGCTCCGCGTATTATCGTTACTACGACGATTTTTACACCTTTATTAAGAGCTTTATTAGCTCTATCGTTAGATATTATTTTCATCGATTTTAGTATAGTATTACAGGAGGTATCGTATCTCTAATAACTACCTATAAATTTTCGGCTCTTAGTAGCTAATTTCCGGTTTTCTCGCTACCTACGCTCGGCTTCTAATAGCTACCTTGAGCTACTTTTAGCTACTACTCCTTAATAGGCTCTAATACCTGACCCTTTATTATTATAGCTTCTTTAAACGCTTATAACGTTCTAGTATTAGTCGGAGAATCGAATTTCCGGGCTTAGTAACTTAATATTACTATTGCCTGTAAATAGGAGGACGTCGAGGAGTTCCTCGTAAACCCTGTTCCCGCACCTACTGCTATAACTACTAACGCAGCGCCGCAGAAGCTATGGAAGGCGAGACGCGCTACTACTATACGCCTCCTAGTTAACTCGATCGATCCGGTACTTCTCGACCGCCTTAAAGGCGCTAGTTAGGATATCGCTAACTAGGACCCCTATAGCCTCTAGAACGTAGTTATTTATATAATTCCGAAGGTCTTAGAAGATGCCGTCTGCGACCTTATTCGAGAGATCGGTACCCTCGAAAGCGGTGACTTTCCGATACTTTACGCCTTCCTCGCACGCGCCCAGACGCTTAAGAGAAGGCTCTGCGAACTTACTAGAGGCGACTCTCGCCTATATACCTACTACCTTCTAAATAGTATTAGGAGGTAGTACCCTACGTTATTCGAAAAGCACGCTACTACTACTAATATATAGTAGAATAATATAGTACGTAATATTAGCTATAAGGCTAATACGTAGGAATCTATATATACCTCCCTTACCGTAGTATAGGGTTCTAGTAATTGTAGTAAGAAGAAGGGTAATTCTACGCCTAACGCTGCTCCTATAGCTAAGAGGAAGTACCCTGCGTGCCTATATTACTTTAAGGAAGGTAAGGAGCTCTTTAACTACCTGCCTATAGACTGCTTTCTTCTCGAGAAGAATATACCCTCGAAGTAGTCTACGGATATCCGCGAGAAAGCTATAAAAGCCGCACGAGCTTACTATTATAATACTACGTACCGAGAGTCTGCCTCTATTCCTAACGCCTCTAACGATAATAATAGGCAGGTCGTAGTAGTCTCGTTAGATATTACTCGATAGAATACTATTACCTATTCGGTAATATCCGGTTAGGCCTACGCCGTAGCTAGAGCTCAGGGCCGAGATACTATTATCCTCGACTCCGGTAGTAACGTTAATATCTTTAATAACCTCTCGTAGTTCTCTAAATACGTCGAGAACGCCTACCTACCTCCTATTAATATAGCGAACGGTTAGGTTATAAAGCCTCTTAGTATCGGTAAGGTATTCTTCTAGGTCCGTAATCCTCTTAATCCTTCCGTAGTTATTAATTAGGTTATCTCGGATATCCGATATCTCCCGGAGAGCCCTAGTAACCTTCTATTACTAGGCCTCTTAAGTACTAACGGAATCGAATACGACTATCGTACTAATTTAATAGTTTACGTTAGTAACGGCCTTCCTATCGCGGCAGCTACTTAGATTTAAGGTATTATAGTTATACCTACGACCCCCTTAAAGTTACTGCCGCTAGAGACTGCTTATAGTATAGCCTCCGTTACCTAGCTTACTACGAAGACCCGGGTGCCTTTTCGCGTTATGCACGAACGCCTCCTTTACGCTAGAAAACGCTGCGTTATCGATACTTATAAGAAGGTCGGTATCCTCTTCGATTAGTAGGAGGTTAGCGACTTCTACTATAAGGCTTATTACCCCGGAAAAAGTACTAAGATCGTAAGCCGTTCTATTCTTTATAAGGCTCTTGCCCTAGGTTATAAAATCTTTATAGATCTTATTAAATTTAAGCCCTCGAGTCTTAAGGATAGCTTCCGTTATACCCTCTACCTAATCGATAGGTATAGTAGCTTCTACTAGATCCTATTTATAAAGACTAAGACTAAGTAGGAGTCCTACTTTACTATTAAGAAGTTTATTCGATACTTTAAGGCCTCTACTAGTCTGCCTATCGTCTCTATAACCTATGATAGAGGTAGCGAATTTAATAACCTCGAGGTTAAGCTAATACTAGCTAACGAAGGCGTCGCCTTCCGACCCTCGGTACCGAATACTCCGGCCTAGAACGGCGCGGCGGAACGCGCTGGCCGTACTATTTCGGAGGGCACTCGTACTATTATTATCGCTGCAGGTCTCCCGGAGACTCTATAGCTATATACTATAAAGACTATAGTAGAAGTTATTAACCTACTACCTACGGCCTCTAACCCCTATAGTAAAGCTCCTTAAGAGCGTCTTACTAAAGCTCTCGGCCTACCGTAGTCCTATTAAACCCTATTTATTTAATACCTCCGTACTTATAGCTGCGTTACCTATATTTATAAGAAGGGTATTCTCCGCCCCCCCCGCGTAAATAAGACTAAAGTACGCGCCTAGAAGGGCTTCCTTATAGGCTTCGATAGCCCTTACGGCTATATCTTTAACGTATACGTACCGGAACGCGAAGCTATTATTCGCTATAGGGATATACGCTTCTTCGAGGGCTAACTCCCTCCCGTACGAGATCCTTCTATAGAAATCGTTAAGTACGACGCTATTTTCGCCGACTACGATATCTCTAAGTTTATTAAGATTCCCTTTAATAACCGTACCCCTAAGTAGCTTCTTAAAGAGCCTGTAGATAGGGTTATAGCTAAGGTTACTAATTCCGAGACTATCGGGATTAGCTAATAGGAAGTTATACCTCTACCTAATAAGTTAATTCCCTCGATAACTTCGATTCCTTACCCTCTCTAAGAGAATAGCCTAGTAGCTTCTGCTAACTTAGATACCTCGTACTCTAATAACTTTAAGGATGCCGTTATAGAACCGGACGAAGTCCTCCCCCTAAACGTGACCCGTTCGGAGTCCCCAGACCCTCTTACGGAGGCTTCTCCTCCGTCCCCGGAGCCTCGCACTACTACGGCGCCTCCGATCCGCAGATCTGGCCGCAACGCCCTATACGTCAGAGGGCAGTATACTACTACCCGCATTAACGACAGCTTCTTAAGCAGCCGGGCTCTCCTCTTAGTAGAGTAAGCTACCTATTATAAAGAGGATCTCCTCGTACCTCCGTTAGAATAGCCTATTACCTATTCCGTTCTCTAGGCTACGGCTATCTCGTCGGATATTAACGCCCCGAAGACGATTAACGCTACGAAGAACAGCCCTAACTAGTACCTCTAGAAGCCTGCCTTTAATAAGTAGATTCAGAACCTTCTCGACTATAAGACTTAGTCCCTAGTAAGTCCCCTAACTAGTATTAAGGTCCTTCCGGGTATATAGGTACTAGATATTAAGACCTCGCCTTAACGCCTGCGAGCTAGGTAGGTAGTATACGGAAACCGCTAATAGGGCGAATAGTCGGCTTAAGATCTCTATGCTATAGTAGCTTACTCTATATCGGTACGCCTGTTTTTTACCTTAGTAACGCACCTAGGCCTTTACTTTATAGTCGTCGACTTTAATAGCGCATTCCTCGCAGCCCCTACCCCTAAAGGTAGTCGTATTTACGTTTAATAGCCCCGTAGATATAAAGATAGAACTAATAGGGTTTGCCTTCTTAATAGTACCCTCTATAGCCTCCGCGAAGCCCCCTTATAGTAGTTCTAGTTCCTATTTAGTAAGTTAGAGAACCTTAGGTATACTAGTATAGCTGGAAACCCGTGCCTTCTACGTAACGAGTCTACTAACGTTATTCTTCTTATATACGTTAACGACGTCGCTATTACTAGACCCTCTTCTATAGCTATTTATAGCGCTATAACGATACTAAAGACTATCTACGACCTTAAGGAAATGCCCTCTATTAATAAGTTTATCGGCATATACGTTATTTACGACCGCGCGGGAGGCTTTACTCTATTATACTAACGAGACTATACTTATAAGATCCTATAGCGTTTTAGCTTTAACTAGGCGAACGCTATTAAGACTCCTTAGGCTATAGGCACTGTACTGCCTCTTCCTAATCCTACCTATAATACTAATATTATAAAGAAGTATTAAGAGATAACCGGAGCCCTTAATTACCTTAGCTATAATAGCCGCCCTAATATTAGTTTTACGGTCTCGAAGCTCTACGAAGGCAATAGTAGACTAACTTACGAGTACCTTACGGCTATTAAGCGTATATTTCAGTACCTTAAAGGCACTACCTTAATAGGTATTAAGTATTATAAGGCTCCTAATATCGAGCTCTTTACTATAAGTAATGCCTTATACGGAGACTACGCTAGAAGGGTTTCTACGGGAGGATACGTTATCTTCTTAGCTAGTGCCCCTATCGCCTAGAAGGCTCGTAAGTAGTAGTTCGTTGCGCTTAGTACTTTAGAAGCTAAATTCATTAACCTTACTCCTACGGGCATTACCCTTAATTAGATTAGGGATACGATTTCGGCCTTTAAGGTAGTAATTCTAAAGCCTCTTATCCTCCTAACTAATAGCTAGAATGCCCTCGTAATTGCCCTTAATCTACTAAACGCGGCGCGCACTCGTTATATCGATATTCGGTATAAATAGGTATAGGAACGTATAGTAGCAGGCGATTTCGAGCTTCGCTACGTGCCCTCTGCGGAAATGCCTGCCGACGGCCTTACTAAAGGCCTTAGAATTAACAAATACGTCGAATTCGTGCGATAGTTACGCCTCGTCGCCGTAACTAGATAAGTCCGCTAGGGTTCGATTCCTATTACTATTATTTATTTTTTAGGTTTCCTGTTTTTATAGAGGAATCCTACGTTCTAATTAGTCGGGAGATAGTATTTTTAGAGTACTAGAATTAGGGAAGTGGCCTGTTATAAGGTGCCCACGGGAAGCCCTTACGGCTATTATTAGCTGGCAGTTTTGCCTGTGGGGGGGTGTTAGTGGTCCGTGCCCCACGCCCTGGGGTCCGTGCGCCCCGTCGCCCACTAAGTCCGTAGTTCCAGGCCCACCTGCCTGCCTCTAGGGGAATAGACACACATCACCAGTTCTGTCCCTTTTTGCCTCTATATTAAGCACGCAACGCCACGAGGCCGCGAAGCCCACGAGGTCAAGTGTTGCACAACTCGGTCGACAGGATGGAAGGTAATTCGATGGACTGGTCTAGCCTCGGGGCTGACGCGCGATATGGCGGCACCAACATGCACATGGCTGATCCCGATGGTGTGGTCGTCGACTGAGGGTTCGGATCGAGGGTGAGCTAAAAGCCCAAATACTGACGGGTCATGACGGATTTTGACCACCTGTTTTAGAGTTTTTGCTATCCTCTAATCGACGTGAGTCCAGCTGCCTATGATGGCTTGCACATGCTCTCTCCGACAATTTGAATCTGATAAGCGTCGTCTCATTCATGTTGAGGACTGCATCTCACTATCTTAAGCTTCTGAAGCACTGAACAGAGTCCAGGGACTCCTTTCTTTTACCAACGAAATACCTTTTTACCCAAATATGCATTGTGGAGACACATTTTCCAGGGAGAAGGAGGTGTAAAAGACGCGAACGAGGGTTTCGTGTGAAGATCACTTGCTACCATGACGTGACTTAAGACAACAAACCTAATGAAACCAAGCAGTATCCTACTTCGACCCGTTGCAACTACTGCAATTCCCATCTCACCGCATTATGCTTTCGTGCCGCTGTCTTCCGTCGCATCGAGGGTTGTCTCAACATTCCTCCGCATCCAACCCGAAGTACAGACCGATTGAGCCCAGCTCAAGCCTCAGCCTTTTCATCGTGAGACACCATACCCTTAATTTCATTATCGTCCGACGCCCGGTCCCTCTTCCTCGGTGCCGTAACCGCGCGCGCCAAGTCTGGATAAAGGAACACAGTACCTTCCTGGACATCTTCGTTCTCGGTCGAGTCGGCGTCGATCACCAGCCACTTTCCTCTCTCAAAACGTTGTCGAACATAGGGCGACATTCCCACGAATCGCAACTCGACATTCTCTCCACCGTATTTGCGAATGCTCGCGGCAAGGTTCTTGAGATGGCTGATGGCGGTGTAGTCAATATGATTAACCCTCGAGAAGTCTAGGATGACAAGGCCAATCTCAGGCAGCGACGACGGATCATGTATGCCAGCCTTCTTCCGGAGCCTCGCAACTCGCTTCTCGCCCACGACGGACCAGTTGCGGTCCGTCTCGGGTCCGTGGCTGCCATTGTAGACAGGTGCGTGGAACGTCTGAACGTCGTCCAAGACGCGAGATGTGTTGCCGAAAGCATTGGGGAAGAAGAGAGATTCGTTGAAGCGGAAGATTCGGGTGTCGTCTGGGAGGTTCCTCGGGATTGTGCTTGATGCATGAAGCGAGCGGGCCAGTTCGGACTGAGAGCTGGAGGAACCACTGGACGAAAGAGTCGTGAAGACCTGACGCATCAAGACGTAGACGATATTGAAGCCGACCGCGGCGCCGATGCCGATCTCTGTGGAAACAAACAGCGAGACCCAAAAGGCAATCATGGAAGAGATAAAGTCGGCCAAAGACGTTTTCCAGTACCGGTAGAAAGTCGATGGCGGAGAAATCAGGGGCCACACAGCAGTAATAATGATCGCAGCGAGCGTCGCTTTGGGGATCCAGAACAGCGTTCCGACCAACTCGTACACGCAAATGAGAACGACAGCCATGGTGATGAGGCCAGAAAGAGGCGACTTGACATTGCAAGATGAGTTGACAGCCGTCCGCGACATGGCACCGCCGACACCCATGGCGTGGAAAAAGCTGTTGAAGAAGTTGGTCACGCCAAAGTAACAGAGTTCTTGGCTCTGGTCGGTCGTGTACTGGTTTCTGACTGCAAAAGCGCGGGCGATTGCCGTATGTTCCACTGCTGCACCGATGAAGACTGCGATACTGCGTCCAGCTACCTCCGGGATCAGATCCTGGGGAGGGAACTTGGGGGCCTCTTGCCCGTTGGCTTTGACTTGAACGACCTCAAATAAGTATTCTGATCTGTTCTTGTTGACACCATAGCTGATACCGGTGAAGAGGACGAGTGTCAGAAAAGCTCGGGTAATGGAAAGGAGCCAGATGGTCTTGTTCTTCTTGCCCCATCGTTTCCCAGCTTGGTCAAGGATGGTCAGGAAGAGGATGCCCGAGAAACCGATTAGGCAAGCCCAGCCATTTGCATTAGGCAGCTCGTTAAAGATGTCGTGAATCTGAGTGGCAGCGCCATCGCCGACGTTGTCCTCTCCAAGAAGAGAATCCATCTGGTTCAGGATGATAGTAATAGCGACTGCGGAGATGAATCCACTGAGAACGGGCAGAGAGATGAACTCCAAGAGAAATCCAAGCTTCAAGAAGCCAAGGATCATTCCGTAGACACCCATCATGAGTGCGGTGGCGGAAGCAATTTCTGAGGGTGTCCATCGATCTTGTAGGGCGTGGACGTTTTCGGATGTGAGGAGACCAATGAGAGAGGTTGGTCCTGTTGACAAGTCTTTGCGAGCAAGGTTAGAGAATTCCTTGGCAAAATCAAATTTCACAGAGCAAACCTTTTGTAGTTCCCATAAAGGCATAGATGGTAGCGGGAAGCCAACTAGACATGAGACCATACTCAACGGGGATGTCTGCGATCTTGGCGTAGGACAACCCCTGAGGGATGAGCATCAGACCGATGGTCAGGCCTGCAATGACATCGTTGACGATCCATCGTGGGTTGTACCGAGGGAGCCATCCGATGATTGGGAACTTTTCGGCAACGTAATGGACTGAAGCGGAAGGGAGAGCGCGAGCACCGGAGGCTCCGAGGCGACCAACTCGATTCCAAGTCACGTCAGTTCTGAAATCCGACTTGATCTTGTCCAAGACCTTCATGACGGAGATTTGCGTGTTTAGCTGATGATGTTGAT
Source organism: Verticillium nubilum (assembly GCA_002851675.1). Classification (NCBI taxonomy): domain Eukaryota; kingdom Fungi; phylum Ascomycota; class Sordariomycetes; order Glomerellales; family Plectosphaerellaceae; genus Verticillium; species Verticillium nubilum. Next base: position 22,082 of record NMXI01000038.1, on the reverse strand, counting down.
AGTTTGTGCTGATGAAATGAATAAACAGAAGGCAGAGAAGCCTGTAGCCTGTTAGTTGAGAAAGGAGTTGGGAACTCGAGTGAACACTTAAAGGATATTTGAGGCCGCCGCCTGCTTGGAAACGCCCTAATCATCCAGAAGCGGAGTTCCGGTCACTTGCTGATGCGTCGTTAGCTTGAATTACTCAAGCCCAAACAGCGGATAGTCAGGCTGACGTTGCACCGTTGGAGCAACTTGTTGCATCAATCACTTCTCAAAGCCTGGCCCTGGACTTCGTCTCGCCGGTCAACTTCGGTCTTCGGGATCGTCGTTTGCTCGATAGATAAACATTAAAAGGGTGTGAGCTATGCAGCATTTACAGAAGAGACAGGTGGAAAGGGATGCCACACCAGTAGCATCACAAGATAGGTACTTTGGTGGTGTAGGGTGAGTGGCCGTCAGGCAGCATTCCGTGAAAGCCGTCAAAAGAGGGGTAAGCAGGTCAGCTCTGTCCAACGTCGTGAAACGAGGGGAACATACATGATGCACCGAATCAATACCCAATGACCAGACGGACTGACGGTAGTGTTTTCCAGGTGAAGTCATCCATGATTTGGCATGTCGGCCGAGTCCTAAGTGCCGTCCAACCGGGGGTTCTCCGCATGGAACTTCGGTCTGTGGCCCACATTGGGACGATGAGGACCACGGTAGAAACTAGGCTCGATCCTAGGCGGCCGGGAGCTAACCGGGGTCTGTGATGGAGGTACCGTGTTTTGCAGATCTAGTCCGACGTAGCGTGTCCTATTTCGGTCCTACTTGGGTGTCATCGGCTTGTTTATGCACCGAGTAGAGGCTGAGGATCACCAAGTCGAGACTGAAACTGCAGATTCAATGATATGAGGTGTGATAAAGGGTTATTGTAATTTCAATGATGTTGATCAGGTTTCATTATGAAGACCGGCGTATGCTTCGTCCAAATTGATTGAGCACCAGCAAGCTTTGGCATTGGCACCTGGCCTGGCCTTCCCCAAACTGGGTTTGCGTACATGATAATGTCCATTGAGCATTACTCCCCAGAAGGCCATACAATCCAGGCTATGACTATGAGGGACTTCAGAATTGCCGCTATCCACAGAGCTCCAGCTGTGCCGATAGCACTCTTCGCAATGAAACCACCTAGTAGAGCACCCCCCAGAAGGAGACTAGGTGCCGCCACCCTCCGGTTCCGTTCGGCATTGGTAAAGAGCTTCTCGAACAGCTCAGCATCGGAGAACAGGTCGCAGTAGATGCTGGTCAACACGACGCTCGTGAGAGCGTTGTACTTGAGAGCTCTGCTAGCGACTGCTTGTCCGCAACTCTGAAAAGCCACAAGTGCGATGGGCACAAGGACGTACCATGGCACATCGTCCGGGCCAGCATCCTTTGGACCCCACGTCACTATTGAAGCGGCGGCGATGATGAAAAGAGTCTGTATGGTGAATGAGAGACAGAGAATCCATCGTCGCTTGGGAGAGGGCGAGAAGTGTCGGTGCAGGCGGCTGAACAGGAATGACCCTGCACAAAACGATAAAATCGAGATGCCGGACTTCTTCCATCGGTTACTCTGTGCCGTTGGTCCAAGTCCTAGATAGACCGTGTTGCCTGTGAGTTTCATGACTTGTTAGTTCGTGCTCTGCTAATCTGGGATTTGCCCTTCGGTGAGCGACTTGCCGGTCTGCATTGATACGAAGGCGCCCCAAGTTGATATGGAAGCACTGTCCAAAAGACCAGTGATGATGTAACAAGCCAGGAGGACTAAATCAGCCCAATCTCGCCGAACGTCGCTCGCGAGTCGTTTTTTGAGGCCGGATCTCTTTCCTGGCGTGCCACCCAGTAGTGGTTGTTGTTCATCTTGGACATTGGTGATGGCATTGCCCCTAACAGGCGTTGAATCATTGAGTGTACCGTAGGGGTTCGATGTTGATACGGAAGCCATTTCGCCTTGTATGCTGTCGAGAGCTTGTCGCAGATGAAGGCTGAGAGGAGCAGAAGATGGGTCAAGTGCTTCGTGACGCTTAATGTTGAAGAGGAGAGAAAAGTGCATGCGATCGCTGCTTGTTTCGCAATGTCCAAGATAAACAAAACTCCACGGGAGGCTTTGTTCCCTCGGTGTTCGGACTGTCCCAATCCGCCAATAATCCTCGGCATCCATTGCGTGACTGCTTTGATCTTGATGCAGTGTGATGGTCGTTCTCGTTTGACGCGCCATGACGTGGGATGAGGTGGGGGTGGTCAGCTGGATGCATGTATCCAGAGGCGTATTCGACTGCAGTGTCTCGATAGTTCGCGCTGTAACCCCCTCGAAGATCGTCCAACGCAGTGTGCCGTGAGCCGTACCCCTCACGACATGATGAGTGGCCGCGTTTCCCCCATCCTCTTGTACGACTATCGGCATGTAACCCCATGGAAATGACTCGGCTTTCGGGGTCGAGGCTTTGAGAGGGCTGGCATCGAGAGTAACAAACCCAAGCCTTGCCGTTTCGATGAACCTACAAAAGCGACCTGGCTACTGTGGTGATAACAAGTAGGCACATGCCCACATCGCACATCACCCACACCAGTTCCTTACCTGCCTGCCCTTACATCGACAAGTGGTTCCGATTCACGCTAGCTTCATCTCACTCATCCGTGTTGTTTGACTTTCACTCGCTCACCATGCGTTTTGGACTCACCCTCCTTGCAGCCGGGCTCTGCGCGGCCATCCCAGTCCAAGACAGCCCTCGACAGCGGTTACTCGATGGCCTTGGTATCTCATCCGGTTACCGCAGTGTATCTGGCGGAAAGCCTATGCCTTTCACTCCTGGACACAGAGATCCAGATGACAGCGCAGTCGACTCTGTTGGTGAGAAGCTGGACCCTCTGCCATGGCGCAATGGTTTTGGTGCTTCAGTGCTAGGGCCATGGAATGAGGAGCGTTCCCGTCAGAGCCCCGATCTTGTGCGACCGCCGAGCACAGATCACGGCAACTTGGGGAACATGCGGTGGAGTTTCGCGGACTCCCACATTCGCATCGAGGTCAGTAACATGATTCTTTCATCAAGGGCACTCATTGCTCTCTACATCTTCGTTTGAGCCGAGTTGACAGTTTGTAGGAGGGTGGGTGGACCCGGCAAACAACTGTCCGCGAGCTACCCAGCAGCTCAGAGCTCGCCAGTGTCAACATGCGACTTGGAGAAGGTGTCATCCGCGAGCTGCACTGGCACAAGGAAGCTGAGTGGGCCTATGTTCTTGAAGGCAAGGTTCGGGTTACGGCACTGGATTACGAGGGCGGCAACTTTATTGACGACTTGGAAAAAGGTGATCTTTGGGTAAGCACCTCATCTCTTGAATATCTTTTGCCCTCATCCTTATCTTTGGTGTATCAATTCTGACTTGTACCGACAGTACTTCCCCTCTGGAATTCCCCACTCCCTGCAGGGTCTCAGTGAGAATGGAACTGAGTTCCTTCTGGTCTTCGATGACGGTCACTTTTCCGAGGAGTCGACATTTGTGTTGACGGATTGGCTCGGTATGTACAGCTTCTCACATTACCTCTCCACTTCTAATGAAAATAGCCCACACCCCCAAGTCAGTCATCGCAAAGAACTTCAACTTGGCCCCTGAGGTCTTCGCCCACATCCCTGCGAAGGAGAAGTACATCTTCCAGGGCACTGTGCCTGGGTCGATCGACAAGGAAGCCCCAAGCGGCAAGAATGTCAAGAAGTCAAAGCACAACTTTACGCACAAGATGCTGGCTCAAGAGCCCCTGAACAGCACCAATGGCGGCGGTCAGGTTCGCATCACTGACTCCAAAAACTTCCCCATCTCCAAGACCATCGCCGCAGCCCACGCCATCATCGAACCAGGTGCGATCCGTGAGATGCACTGGCACCCGAATGCGGATGAATGGTCCTTCTTCATCAGGGGCCGTGCCCGTGTGACCATTTTTGCGTCCGAAGGCAATGCGAGGACTTTTGACTATGTGCCTGGAGACGTCGGCATTGTCCCAAGGAACATGGGTCACTTCGTCGAGAATATTGGTGACGAGCCTATCGAGATGCTCGAGGTCTTCCGTGCTGACGAGTTCCGCGATATTTCTCTGTTCCAGTGGATGGGTGACACCCCCAAGAAGCAGGTCATTGACACTCTCTTCGCGGAAGACCCTGAGAATGCCAAGCTCTTCTGGGACCGCGTCAAGGATGCCGACAATAACGCAGTTACGAAGCCTGACTTTGTCCGCTCTACTGATTCTCAGGCCGAGGAGCTCTGAGTTTCGTCCGTTGCCAGCTCTCAGAAAAGAGGCGATATGATATTTCGTCTATGTCTTGAGTTTGCGGGTTTCATATTTGGTTCCCGGTGAACATGAAACCCGATATGTACATCTAGTAGTCTAGCTACTCATTATGAAATCAAAGTATCATCAACATCATACTCAAGTGATCAGCAACGACGATGCAGCTCGTCCTTAGGGTGTTGTTGAGAGCCTTCACAATTCACAATCGACAGTATCGGCTGCCAGGGTGGTCTTCACGTGTGTGTTGCGATAGGCCACGGCAGCATCACAGCTGCGACATGAACATCGGACGCAACCTAAATTTGGCAAAGAGCAACTGAGCATCTTGACTTGATGCGACTCCAAGGAAGGCCACTCTCGGGAATTCCCCACCAACCTCTGGATGCTATGCAGAGCACCGGCAATTACTTGCCGATTATGCGCCTCCCCCACATAGCAGGTAACCATTCACACACCATCAATATCGCGAAAGATGAGTGAAGGTCGCATCCATACCACCCCGCCTCCTGCAAGCATCACACCTTCTGCGATGGGGCGTCACTCCCGGAATGCATGTCCAGCTCGCCTACCGTCCCCGCACCCTTTAATCCTTGTTTGGGGCTCTCATGGAGTGCTAGTGACTATCTGATACGCAAGCTACTCATGCAACATGGTGCGGGGCCGAAGTAGCGCAGATCAAGTGCGCGTTCACAGTACTGGGCTTCGCATCGCGACGCATCCTTCGACTCTGAAATATTTCCTTTCTTGGGATATTCTCACATCGGTTGGGCAGAGTCGGATTCTCGGAGAGTGGAAAGCCTCTCCGAAAACCGAGCGAGGCCGATGGAGGGTTGTCGTTTGCATCGGGCTAACCAGTCCGCTGCATCGCGACGAGGAGAAAGGGGCACAGCTCCACCTGTGCTCGAGGTGACCGGGGAAGCAATCCCAAAACATCACGGAGGATACCAGGAGAGGCATAGAAAGACAAGTCTTGAACACATGACCATTTGAGCTGAGAAAGACATCAGATATCAGATTGCACAATACTTGAGATTCTTCGCAACGGCCTTGAGTATCCTTCATTGAGGCTAAAGGGCGTTTTGGAGAGCTTGATGGACCTGAGCAGGAGGAATAAGAGGCTCAACTGCGACTGTCAAGTCCCATCATCACTCTCTGACGGGTCTCATGGCTCTTGTTGTGCCGCCGAGAATCAGGCTTCTTCACCCACGAAATCCCAAGCTATCCCAATGTATGACTATCCACGTTCTGTCATGTTGATCAATCAGAGAGTCGATACTGAAGATACGTATGCGGGATTTGCGGGCCAAATACCATTCGTTCCTGTCTGAGTGACTTCAGAAACCTCGTTTCGACTGGGGCGTTCGAAGTCTGAGCGCTTCAACGCTGTCAAGGCTACCGCATGACGGCTTAAGGGGGTCACTTCGACGACATGGGCGGGTCAAAGACAGCCCTCGATAGCCACGTTGGATCAGAAGCGCTGGCTTGGTTTGCTTCGCGATGTCACGAGAGGGGATACGAGCACGATGTCACTCACCTGCCATCAACAACTCTGAACAATCGTTGACATTTGGCCTTTAGGGCTACCCTGCAGAAGTATCTAAAATGTAAACAAAAATGATCGAGCGGTTCTTGCATGTGCCCATATACTAATAGCGAGAGCTGGGTTCAATGAAAAAATGGACGTCTTGGGTTGTTAAAAACAGTATTCCTTGCAATTTAATTTGTACCCGCAAAGCGATATGCACCTGTTAAGGGAGTAGTTCAGTAATAAGTATAGGATAAGCAATGAGTCTATTAGTAGGTAGCTATAGAGATATAGAATGATCGATGCCCTCCTTCTTCTTATCTAGGCCTCTGGCTACCTATATATATATAAATCCGCCGACGCTAGGCCCCCGATCTACTAGTAGCCCCTAGGGTCCCGACTGCAGGGTCTATAGTCCTAATAGCACCTTATTATAAAGTTAGACAAAGTTCGCGTCGGATATATTTCGGCCGGTAGTAGGACAAAGGGTCTCTTTTAATTAACTCTTATATATAAATTAGACCTTGTAATATGAAATCCTGCGATCCTGAAGTCTATAGAAGTATAAACGGTAGAGTGTAAGGTCTATCCTGATCGTCATGGGTAGTCTGTTCCAGAACTGTCCATTCTTTAGTCATCCACTGCCAAGCGCATGTACTTCGCGCGCCTTTCGTGTTATCTCAATCGTGAATGACCCCTTATCAATAGCCACTTCCTCATTGGGTCGTGATTCATCATGTTCGTGTCCTTCACACGGAACTGGTCTCGACTCTATCATCCATTGACCGTCATCCAGTCACCGGTTTCGACCCTGAATATCTCCTGTAGACCAATCATGACCGTCCCATCGCCGGCGCAAACAGGACGCGTGGTTGGCGCGCTGGCCTGTCAGCAAGACTCGTACCTGCGAACCCTGGAGAGCGAGGTACTTTCATGCGTCAAACGGCCACCACCAACGCCGCAAGAGGGCGGCAAAAGGAAGTCCAAGGCTGCCACTGACGCAGCCGAAGCGAAAGATATTTGGTTTATCGAGTTTGCCGATTCGGTGCTGTTTCCAGAAGGTATGTGAGTCACTCGGCGCATGAAGGACAGCCCATGCTGACCCGACCTCTCAGGTGGTGGACAGCCCTCCGACTCAGGGACCCTGAGACCGCTAGATGGCGACTCGGCGGAGCCCATCAAGATCGACTTTGTCCAGCGCCAGGGTCTGCAATGCATCTATCACTCACCGCAGCCCCTTTCACCCGGCGCCCGGGTTCGTCAGGTCGTCGACTTTGACCGTCGCTGGGACCACATGCAGCAGCACACAGGACAGCATCTCCTTTCAGCCGTCATGGACAAGTGTGAAAACCTCGAGACTCTTGGCTGGGGCATGGGCAAGGAAGGCGAGGCCAATTATGTCGACCTGCCACGGAAACCATCGCCCGAGGAGATACAGGCTATCCAGGATCGTTGCAACCAGATCATCCGCGACAGCATGCCCATTACGGTGGATGTCCCGCAGAACGCAAAAGACGATACACTGCCGGACGACTACGACAAGTCCAAGGGCGTTGTTCGCGTCATCCACATCGGCGACGTCGACAGCAACACGTACGTTGAAACCCCCAAGTCAAGACATAAAATCAACGACTGACAAGCATAGCTGCTGCGGCACTCATCTCGCCAAAACATCACACATCTCCCTCATCCTTTTACACTCAACGCAGCCAGTCCACGTCAAGCACTGCCGCCTCTTCTTCACAGCCGGCGACCGCGCCATCAAGCTCGCGGCAAACTCCATCTCGGCCCTCAGCTCCGTCGGCAAAATCCTCTCGTGCGGCAGCACGCCCGACCAGGTCATCGCCAACACGACGCGACTGCGCGACGCGGGATCGGACCTGAAGAGCAAGGAGAAGAGACTGCTGTCTGAGCTGGCGCGGTTCGAGGGCGAGCGCGCGCGGGCGACGGTCAAGGCGGGCAGGGACGCGTGGGTGTACCGCACCGAGGACGGACTCGACTTTGCGAACCTCATCGTCTCAGAGGTCAAGGAGGCTGCGATTGGGGCGGGGCGGGCCGTTGTGATTGCAACGGGTGAGACGAAGAAATCAGGGCCTGTAGTTGTCGTCGGCGCGAAAGATGCTGTTGACGCTCTTGTTCCTAGGATAAAAGAGGCTGTCTCGTCGGTCAGGGGGGGTGGCAAAGGTGAGAAGTGGCAGGGCAAGGTGACGGAGTGGCAAAAGGGCGAGCTTGAGACGTTGCGATTGTTGATAGAGCCCGAATCCCCTATGTAACCGCAGATTTGATCTCAATCCTCCCAACGCTCGCCACCTGCCTGTGATAGCGCAATGCAGCAATGACATTAGAAGCACCCTGCTATCCCACAAGTCTCATCAGTGGGCAAATGAGGCCTGATCATAGTTGTCGACTAACTTTACTTCAAGATATCCGTCAACTCTTTCTTTTGGCTTCTAGTTAGTGTGGTCGTCAGTCTAGAATAAGCCATGGTTGGCGAAGCAGTGATAGGTATTAGTGTTTCCAAATTGGGTGTGATGTCGCCTACATCGGTACCGTCGACGGGAGCCTCGCGGGAGAGTGAGCCGTGAGCATGCCATATTGAGAGACAGCAACGTATGAAGCCGGCGCTCACCAGTATGATTGCCCGAAAGCAAGTGCAGAGCAAGTGCTGTCAATATTGTGGCTATGCTGAAGCAGATTTCCCACTCGGGTTCCATGAAAGACACCTTGCTCTCGTCATCACTACAGTAGCAAAAGATACTTTATTAGCCATTGCCTTAAGTAGCAAAGCGGTTTCGATACAGCGGTGAGGGCTTGTCGGCCTTGAGAAACCCAGCGCAGGCCACCACCCACTTACAAAGGCAGCACCCCAGTGCTATCGACGACAGGTACAATCGATTACTCTTCGCCGGGAATATCGCAATTCCATATCATGTTGGCCCAAGTTTGTTCGGTCCACCCACTAATTTAACGACGCCAGAGTCAGCAACGCTCCAGACAACCAGTCGATCAACAGTCAACTAAGTCTCAGATCATGTGTGCCCATTGACTTTGATGGCCGATGGCAAATGTTTTCCTAGTTAGAACGTATTAACTGGTACCAATGGACGCTTCTGGTTGCCGAGTCTCCGGCAAAAGTACTTGCCAAAAACAGGGGTGATGCTGAATTTCGACAGGATATCGTCCTAGCCCAGGTGTGCAAAGTTTTCTAGACTGTGTCGCTGAGAGATCTCAAGAACATGGCTCCTGTCCGTATAGTAACTACTGGCGCCTAGCACCTCGGTCTCAAACACTGAAGCATGAACATCTTTATGTTCGTTAATGTCGAGCTACTGCATCCACTCCGATGCCCAGCTCATTTCTTCCAAAGTGAGGCATTTTCCTTGGGCGTTATAAAAGCACTTGGCCGGTGTCAAGGGAGTGGTTTGGCAATGAGTGAAGGACGAGCAATGAGTCTGTTAGTAGGTAGCTGTAGAGACGTAGAATAATCGATGCCCTCCTTCTCCTTGTCTGGGCCTCTGGCCGCATCTATATATACATAATTCTGCCAACGCTCGGCCCCTTAGTCTGCCGGTGACCCCTAGGGTCCCGGCCCCTGGCCCGTGGTCGTCCGTGCTTATGACAGCCGGATTTTAAGTCTAAGGCCACGTCGCTGCCTCTGCCTTTTTCATGGCCTTAATATCCTACCTTAGAATCCTATTAGCTTACTCTCGTGACTATATATATTATAGCAGGAAGAGAATCCTTTACTAACGTTAGGATAATCTCCTAGCAAAAGCATATACTTCATTAATGTTCTCTCGAGCATAACAGCTCTGTTCTTTATTTAATAAGCTAACCGAAATCGGTAAAGGAAAGATTACCTATCTATAGAACTAAAATATCCTCCTAGCAGCTAGTAGACAGCCTATTAGAAACCTCTAGCACGTCCGATAAAAATGCGGACGATTATAGTCTCTCTAGTTCGTCGATAATTATATCTTCTAACTCTTGTTAGCTTTTTCGGTCCTAATATCTTCTTCCTAGTTAGAGGATATCTATTAAGGGAGTAGTTTAGTAATAAGTAAAGGACGGGCAATGAGTCTATTAGTAGGTAGCTATAGAGACGTAGAATAATCGATGCTCTCCTTCTCCTTATCTAGGCCTCTAGCCGTATCTATATATATATAATTCTGCTAACGCTCGGCCCCTTAGTCTGCCGGTAACCCCCAGGGTCCCGGCCCCCTAGCCCGTAGTCGTCCGTACTTATAATATAACGGCCCTCCTCTCTTATTACTTCGTCTCGAAGTAATAGCCTTTAGTAGTTTCCTCTCCTTATAGCCTACTACGTAGTACCTATAGCCTTAACTAGCTATTACTATTCCGTTATTCTATTATTCTATTATTCTACTATTCTATTATTCTATTAGCCTTATTATCTATTATTTTTATTATCTATTCTAGTCTTTCTTCTTTTCTTAGTCTATTAGGTGCGCCTTAGTCCTCGGCTACCCCTAGGGGTTCTATTATTAGTCTACTACGGGTATCTTTACTCTTTCTATTTCTAATTCTACGTTCTTTCTTTATTCTAAGTTATTATTTAGTAGTTATATCTTCTAGTAGTCTACTAGGGGGTTCTTATAGTTACTATTAGGGCTCTCTATAGTTATTATATAGGTCGCTACTCCTATTTATTTTAAAATTATAATAAGAAATAGCGTACTATTCTATTTTATATAATTATAGCCCTCCCGTATATCTAACGGCCTCTTCTAGTCTCCGAGTCTCTTATTCTCTTCTTCTTTAATAATAATAACGATAACGATAGTAAGTAGCTCTTCCCTAGGCTTATCTCGGCCTTAGTCTAGGAGTCCTAGGTCCTAGTAGTTAGTTACTTAGGGTTCTTTTACTAACTTCGTATAGATTTTCGTTTCTTTTAAATTTCTAATTACTTACCTATAAGTCTACTATAGTCTAGTAGTAGTCTAAGTACTAATATTACTAATATTACTATAGTTCGTTAAACTTAATTATATACCCTCTCTCTTATAAGTAGTCCGCTAGTAATCCCCTAGTAGCTCGCTACTAATCCGCTATAGAACTATAGCTCCCCTTACCTAGAACCCTACCCGTAACGCTACTAATACGCCCTATACTACTAGAGGTATACTATGCCTCTACTATATAGACCGTATAGCTAAGTAATAGGTCCCGGCTAGTACCCGGGATTACCCCTACTATAAGAACGATAGATATAAGTCTCTAGGTAGTCTACTAGTACTCCCCCCCGTACCTTACTAACTATAGGTAGCCGCCTCCGCTAAATATTCGTACTATAATATTTCTTAGAAGGGAAAAGTATATATCCCTATAACTACTTCTAGTACCTCTCTAGTAGTCTATAGCTAAACTACTATAGCCCCCTATTAAGGACTAGCCTATCTTCTAGGCTCTTTAACTAGCCGTAAAGGCCGTAGCCGCTAACGGCTATACTAGTAACTTTAAAGTATATCTTCCTTCGTTATCTCTTAGTACTCTACTACTAATCTACTATAGGCTAACCTTAATAAAGCTAGGGCCGACGCTACTAAGGCCCTCTAGCGGGGTAAGAATAATAAGGCCGCTAGCGCGGAGAAGCGCGCCGCCTCCGAAAAAGAGGACGCCGAGTAGTACTAGGCCCGCCGCCTAGCTACTACTAAGCGCCTAGCCTAGGCCGCCGAGTAGTCCGCCTAGGCTGCCGAGGCTACTACTACTACCCTATAATAGATTACTAGTAGGGTCGGTAATATTTTTACTATACTCTCCGAGGTACGAGAGAGCTATAATCTCGTTATAAGTCCTTTCTTAGTAGTCTACTAGTAGTCTACTACTAACCTACTATAGAATCGTAATACTCTTATTAACGAGGAGGAGGTAGAGGATAATACTATTAATAGTAATAATCTTAGAGATAAGGGTAGCCTAGATAGCTAGGATAGCTAGGATATATAAATTCTATACTATATACTTATACTACTACTACTACTAGTCTACTAATAGTCTCTTATCTATCTTTTATTTTCGTTTTTTATTACTTTACTTTTACTTAGCTTCTAGTAAGGCGGGGGCTAGTCCCCTATTAATACCCTATAACTATCCGCTACTACTCTCCTAGTAACCCGCTACTATAATCCTTGTATCTATTCTACTCCTCGTAGTAGCTATCGATTACGTCGTCTACGATATTTCTAGCTAGCTCCTACGAATTTTCGCTCTCGGGGTAATTAGCCTACCTAATAAGGTACTATCTATTACGTAGTAGCCTCTTATAAGCTACGATCTCCTATACTAAGTATATATCTTCTATCCCTGCGATTAGGTTAACTTCTATCGTCTATAGGTTTAGTATCGGCTCTTATAGCCGTAGCTTCTAGTCTTCTAAGTAGGATATATAGAAGACGTTATAGATTCTATAGCTAGTAGGTAGCTATAGCCTATATACGAGGCTATAGTCCCTAACTTTCCTAACGATCTTAAATAGTCCTAGGTACTTATCTAATAGCTTCCTACTTAGTCGCTACTATTTAACTATTTTTACTAATAGTAAGACTATATCGCCTTTTTCGTATTACTTTAGTTTACGGTTCTTATTATAATATCTAGCTTATTATCTACTATATTCCTATAGTAGATCTCGTATCCTTCTCCTATTCCCCTCCTATTCTATACTACGTTCTTCTACTATAACTACGTTTCCCTAGTATTACTAATATCGTAATAAGTTACTAGGACTAGCTAGGGTATACTCTATTAGGGCTTCCGCTAGGGACTATTAGATAATCGAATAGAACGATATATTATATACGAACTCTACTAATAGGAGTAGCTAGGCCTAGTTCGACTATTCCGTATTATAGAACGCTCTAAAGTAGTATTCGAGGTTCTAGTTCTATCGTTCCGTCTAACCGTTTATCTACGGGTAAAATACTATAGATAGGCGTCTCTCTATCCCTATCCGTCTATAAAGTATTATCTAGAACTTACTTATAAAAATGGATCCTCTATCTAATACTATTCCTCTAGGGAGCCCGTATATCTTAAAGACGTTATCCTATAAGGTTATTATAAGACCCTCTACTATAAGTCTATTACTTACGGGGAGGTACTATATATACTTCGTAAATCGGTCTACTACGATAAGTATAGAGTCTTACTTTATTATTAATAGGAGGCCTATTATAAAGTCTATAGAGAGCTCTTAGAACGGCCCGCCTAGTAATAGTAGACTAGCGAGGGTACTATAGGGCTTATATTATCGTAGTTTCGTAATTTAATAGGTTAGGTAGGTTAGGATATAAGTCCTAACGTCTTTTAATAAGTTATTCTAGAAGTAAGTATTTCGCAGTCGTATAATCGTCTTTCTATATCCCTAATACCCTACTATTAGGCTATCGTATACTCTTTATAAGATTTCCTTCCGTAGGTCGTTATTCTATAGTATACATACCTTCCCTTAGTACTATAGTAGCCTATCCGTATCCTCTTAGTCCTTCTTCCCCCTCTATTTCTCTAATAAATAGAATTTATCTCTTCGTTATTCGTCCTAGATAACCTCTTATAGTAGCTAGTTATCTCTTTACTAGTAGCGCTCTATAACTACGCTAATAAGGTTACTAAGCTATCGTAACTACGATAGTAGATATCTAGCTCGAGCCTCGTCTTACTCTCCTTTTTATAGCTTATAGTCTAGTCGCTATAATAGGCCGTCTACTAAGTTCCTACTACTAGCTCTAAAGTTAATTCTAAAATTAAACTCTACTAGGGCTTATAGCTATCTAGCTTATTTTCCTAATATCTTCGGTTTATCTAGGAGGTACTTATAGTTTAGGTAATTAGTTAGTACTTCTATAGTATCTCTACTATATACTAAGTACTACCTCTATATTCTAAATAATTCTATAATCGCTATTATTTCTACTTCTAGAGTATTATATCTTAGTTCTACCCCCTAGAGCTTCCTCGAGAAGAAGGCGACTAGTCTCTAGCTATCCCTTTCTAACTAGGAGATACTAGATCCGATCGCAAAGCTTAAAGCGTCTAGCTCGACTCGGGTTCTAAGTAATAGATCGAAGTAGCGTAGTATTAGTACTCTTATAAAGATAATTTTTAGTTTCTTAAATACTATAATCTCCTTTATTATTAATAGTAGGGGTACTATAGGGTTATAGTTACTTCTACTAGTAAGGGGTACTACGATCTTTAAATAGTTCTTTACGAAGCGCTTATAGAACCCCGTAAATCTAAGGAAACCCTATAGTTCCTTAAGTATCTTAGGTATTAGCTAGTCTATTACTATAGTAATTCTTTCGTTTACGATCGAGAGTCCTACTAGGGATATTATAAACCCTAGGAACTCTATTATAGTTATATTAAAGGTATACTTATCTAGGTTTATATATAACCCCTATTCTCTAAGTCTCTATAGTATAGCTCTAGTACTCTTCTAGTATTCTATTATTATTTTTAAGTATATTAGGGTATTATCTATATAGATTATATAAATTATATCTATAAGGCCCGCTAGTACTTTATTAATATACGCTTAGAAGATAGCTAGTATATTTATAAGTCTAAATAATATAACTAAGTACTTAAAGTATCTATACTTTATCCTAAAAGTAGTCTTCTATTCGTCTCCAGCCCTAATCCTAAGGTAATAGTATACGTCTTTAAAGTCGAGCTTCGTAAAGAGCTTAGCTATAAATAGCCTATCGAGTATCTTATAGATAAGTAGGAGTACTATATAATCCTTTTTATAACTTTATTTAATATTCTATAGTCTATATATATCCTAAGTTTACTACCTTTCTTTAGGACGAATAGTACTAGGGCTCTAGCTAGGCTAGTAGAGGGCTTAATCTATCCCTTCTTTAGTAAGTCGTCGATATATTCCCGGAGTACTTTAAGTTCCTCTTCTACGAGTACGTAGATAGGCCCGAATAGAACTCTCTTCCCTTCTTCTACGTCGATAGCGTAGTCCTACTCGTAGTACTATAGTAGGGTAGCGGCTCTCTTTATATCGAATACGTCTCCGAATTCTTAGAACTATTATAGGATTTATAAGGTTATAGCTTTATCTCTATAGTAATTATCCTACTATACCCCTTATAGTAGTATCTAGACGTTTTCTAGAATAATTATCGTAATTATATCCGTCTCCTCTATTACTTTCCTAATTTCCTTCCTTAATACTACGATCTTAATATCTTCTTTCTATAGTAGGTACTTCTAGTACCTCGACTATTAGTCTTTTATAGGGTTCGTCTAAGTTAGCTAAGGATTATCTAATATAATATTATAGCTATTCTAGATCTCGTTTACTATTTTATACTCGGAGGACTAGATCCTCGTAATCCTAGGGCTATTAGTAACCCTATAAGTAAGCTTCCTTACGCTAAAGGTTAGGATTCGCTCGTTACTTAGGGGGGTAGCTAAAGATTCCTTATATAGTACGAGCTATATTCCTAACCTCCTTAGTAAGTCGCTACTTATAACGTTTACGTCTACTCTATTATCTAGTATTACTTCTACTATAACCTATTAGTTATTTAGCTATATTTTAATCTTTACTTTAAATCTTCTTTATAATAGTTATAACTACTTATTCTATTCTTAGTTACTATCTACTAATAGTCTATTACTAATTAGCTCTTAGTTCGTCCTTAAGTTCTTTTAGTAGCTCTTAAATATATATCCTTATTCGCTATATAAAGTATAGGCCGCTTCTAGGTAGTTACTTATATAGTAGCTAAACCTATTATAAATATAATATTAGACGTTTTCTAGGCTTCCTAACTTCCTAGTAGCTTACTATTAATCTACTATTAGGGACCTTAGCTATATCTTTAAGGACTATAGCCGTATCTTAAGTACTTTCTATTCTATACTTTATCCCCTACTTCCTTACTAATAAGTATCTATATATATATCGGGGGTATATTCCTAGTATATTACTAGGTACTCGGACTATCTCCTTATCTATTCCTAATTATTCGCGTACTAAGGTTTATTTTAAGGTCCGTTCCGTCTATAATAGGGTCTTAGCTCGTTTTATAGTACTATTTAGTTCTATTTTTATATAGGGAATACCTTAAACTATAATTTACTAAACGAGGTCTAGGTCTAACTTAGTAAGGAGTAGGGTAACCCTATAAATCTATAGTAGGGGCTCTAGTAGCTCCGCTTCTAGGCTATTATACGCGTCCGCGAAGTCCTAATACTTCTACTTAGGGTTTTAGAAACGTTAGTTATAGCTATATAGTTTAATAATAGTTTAGAGTACTCGGGTATTATTATCATCCGCGTCTTCCCGTAACTAGGTCTCTATTACTTTCTAAGTAATATCGTAAATTAACTCATAGCTTATTTATACGTTTACTATCTATCTCTATTATAGGTTATCTATAAAATAGCTATTTATATATACTACTTTATCGATATTTCTTTAAAAGCTCTTATTATTAATTTAGAACCTTATATCTAGACTAAATAAAAATAAGTTAAGCTCTACCTAGCTAGCTCCCTTATAATAGATAAGTAGTACCTAGATCTTAGTAAAGGATATACCCTTATAGTTTTCTTTATTATAGGCTATCCTTAGAGTAGGGGCCGTTCTTCTACTACTAGTCGGCCGTTAGGCTAAGGGGTCCTCCCCCCTTCTTAGTAAAGTTAATTCCTTGATCTTCCTCTTACGTACGAATTTCTATCTTTCCTCTTCTAGTTACTTATCTAGTTCCTCGTCGGTTATTATTAGGGTATCTTCTATAGTCTCCTAGTTAGTCGCTTAGCTATACTCTATTAGTAGTATATTACCCCTAGTATCGATATCCTCTTAGTACCCTACTATAGTCTAGCTTCTAGTATTTCGTATCTCTCTAGTTACTATTATATCTAATAGTCGTTACCTCCTAAAAGATAGATCGATTATTATATTAAAGGAGTAGTTTAGTAATAAGTAAAGGACGGGTAATAAGTCTATTAGTAGGTAGCTATAGAGACGTAGAATAATCGATACTCTCCTTCTCCTTATCTAGGCCTCTAGCCGTATCTATATATATATAATTCTGCTAACGCTCGGCCCCTTAGTCTGCCGGTGACCCCCAGGGTCCCGGCCCCCCTGGCCCGTGGTCGCCCGTGCTCATGACAATATCATACTCAGCGCATAGTCGGGATATGTCAACCCCAGCACCGCGCCCGGACATTCCAGCTCGCTGTTGAGAGCATCATTGCAGGCATCACTGATCTGAGTACTTTTAATAAAAACCCGATCGGCGCTGTTGAAATATCTCCAAAGCCGAGACGAAGCTCAGCCAAGGAATTACCAGGCAGAGAGCTCCAGCCGCTGGGCTCGCCATGCCATATGCCAACATCTTGCAGCCTGCTGAGGCTGGCTGAAGAGGCAAGAAGTCTTGAGGATTCAGCAAGATGGATCGAAGGACTAACAAGCGACAAAAGTTGGCTGCCGAGTATTTGATTGCGGAACAACGAGTCCATTGATATCGTGAGAGGTGGACGAGAAGCTGAGCAGGTCAGCCTCTTCTGGTGCTTGGAACAATCACGTCCCATGCCGGGGAACTTGAAGGATTCATGGCTGACTTGCAGACCGTCGCAGTGCCATATTTTGTTTAAAAGGCGCATTTTGGGTGGAAGGGATGGTACATACAATCTGAAAAAGGGTTGTGCTGGATTTATGGCGCATCATCTTGCCCAAGGTACCCCAGCTTGGCTATCGTTGTCAGTTGGTGATCGGATTTTAGTCAGCACACTTTGAGTCAGCAGTTGTTCTTTTGGCTGGGAAAGCATTTTTCCAAGAGAGCCGTGCATTTATTCCTGTGATTCGTAATATGGCTGGCTGGTAAATGATAAAGACCAAGTTGAGGGCCTAGTACTTGAGGTGTTTGGAGCAAATACTTCACACATTGAAAGCAGACAACTCGGCATGCGAATGCAACCTGCACCACGTGCCTGGAAACGCATCTTCTCCTTTCCTTGCCCCTGATCTAGATCTGGGGTAGAGTCTGGAAAGCCCATTGGCGGGAATGGCCCTGTCAAGCATCCGCCCGCCGATAACGCCATATCTGGATGAAACATCCCGATGCTTGATTGGGACGGAAATTGGAGGGAGATGGAGAGGGACAGAGAGAGGTCTTGGACCTTTCGACACATTCGGCCACAGTCAACCCAAGCTAATTCTCTCATCACTTCAACGTCTGATGCTGCCATCTGACAGAAAACTCAAAGGAGACGGGCCGGCCCTGGCAGGGAATGGTGGGACTCGATCGCATGGCGTTCCCTGCTGTCGCATTGTCAACAAGATCCAAGCTCATCTCTTGTTTCGTTCTCCGAGGCGAGGCGAGGGTCGGGGGGAGCTGGACCCAGCACCCGATCATATGGCGCTACACCAATGGACAATCTTACCAACAATCAAGCCATTCCCCGCCACGAGGCCCTGTAATCTGCTCTCCGCGACTCTAAATCGCCAGCTCCGTTGTCTAGCACTTTAGCTGTATCAGACAAATCTACCTCCGCCGGCGGAAGAGGACATGGCCAAGAAGCTAGGCTGGAAATGGACGTTGGCATCGTGATGCTTACTCGGTAGTGTCGGCTGGGAACTGGAATCTGACACCTGGACCATCCCATCCCGGCCGAAGAGGACGAAATAAGAATCAAGGCCAAGTGAGGGCTAGAACGTTGGGACGAAGACCGTATATGAACCTCAGTCTCGGCACCAAAGGCCCGGATCGTGAACCGTTCTTTCCAAGTTTTGAATAATCCAACTTGATCAGCCATTCTTTTCTCTCTCTATATATTCGTTAGTTTCTTGTCCTTCGCACCATTCTGTCACCATGAAGTTCTTCAGCATCCTCGTCGCAGTGGCGCCGGCCGCCCTCGTCTCGGCTGCCGACTTTTACGTCTCTCCCTCCGGTTCCGACAGCGCCGCCGGTACCCTCGCCGCCCCCTACAAGTCCATCCAGGTCGCAGTGAACAAGGCCGCCGCCGGTGACACCATCTACCTCCGCGGCGGCACCCACGCCCCTACGACCAACATCCAGATCACCAAGAGCGGTACCGCCGCCAAGCCCTACACCATGACGGCCTACAACAATGAGAACGTTATCATCGACGGCGAGGCGCTCACGGGAACCCCGGCCGCTCTCAACGCCGCCCTCGCCAACAAGGACCGCGGCATCTTCCACATCGAGAAGGCCAACTACTGGAAGTTCTACAAGCTGACCTTCACCAACGGACCCTACGGCGTCTACGTCCGTGACGGCACGAACCACTACTTTGAGCGCATCACCACCCACAACAACTACGAGACCGGATTCCACATGGAGGGTGCCCTGTCCAACAACCAGGTCGTCTACCTCGACTCCTACCGCAACCGTGACCCCCGTAAGAATGGCGAGAGCGCCGATGGTTTCGCCCTGAAGCAGGGTTCCGGCAAGGGTAACATCCTCAAGGGCGCTCGCCTTTGGGAGAACGTCGACGACGGTCTCGATTTCTGGTAAGTCTTTACAAGCGCCTCATCAAGCCCAGACAAGTCATACTAACGAGGTGCAGGGAGTTCAAGGACCGCGTTACCGTCACCGACACGATCTCTTGGGGCAACGGCATCAACCGCTGGAACTTCACCCCCTTCCAGGGCGACGGCAACGGCTTCAAGCTCGGCGGTCTCCCCTCGGGCAGCACCGGCAACGCCGACCACGTCGTCAACAACTGCATCGCCTTCGACAACGCAGCCAAGGGCTTCACCGACAACAAGCAGACGGGCACCTTCCTCTTCACGCGCAACACGGCCTTCAACAACGGCGCCGTCGGCTTCCAGACCACCGCTTCCAAGTCCACGCTCCAGAATAACATCTCGGCCCGCAACTCCAAGACCACGGCCCAGTCCGGCCAGACCTCGCTCACGGGGGCCACCAGCACGGGCAACTCGTGGAACAGCAGCCCCGTCTGGATGGATGCCAGCTTCAAGAGCGTTGATGTTTCGCTCGTCAAGGGCGCGAGGCAGGCGAACGGCAAGATTGTCGCGAGCAACTTCCTGCTGCCCGCTTCGGGCGCCAACATTGGTGCCACCACTAACTGGCAGTAAATGGGCGCGCAAGCCTGGATGGCAGTGATGACTGCAGAGCACCTGGTGTAAGCATCATGAGAGTATCATGAGAGTAATTGTCGGATTCAGCTGCTGCTGAACCTCTTCATCGTACATAATATCTTCACTTGTATATGGCATCTCGTACATACATCAATAGACATGGCCATGTTTATTCTATCATCTTCAGTCCCCGCCCAAGATACACTTTATCCTGCACCGCTGCTCATCCAGACCAGACCTCCGGCCCAGGGTACTCATACGGCTGACTGGCACCGTAGATGTTCACGGCCAATCCCGGGTCTTCCATGGAATACTCCCCTGGAAACGCGACCAGCGGCCCCGGTGACCCGGAACCCCCGCCCGAAACCTCAACTTGGGCACAGGCAATGTAAAACTGCGGCGTCCCAACGGCATGCAGCCCAATGTGCTCAGCCCTCAGCAGATAATCTCCATCCGGCAGAGCCTTCGGGATCGTCGTGCTGATCTCCCGCATCTCCGTTTCGAAAGCGGGATACTCCCCGCCGAGGTCGCCGTGCTGGTCAATCTTGAACCACACGTCGCCGGCGGGCTCCCAGGTCGTGACATCTGCGCCGTCGGGCACACGCGCCATGTAGAAGAGGACGGGTCCCGGGTGGCCCATGCTGTTGCTGGAGGTGAAGCCGACGGTTGAGCCGGCGGTGACGGGGAGGACAGCGGAGGGGCCACGGCTGGGCTTCTCGAAGCAGCGGAGGAAGTTTGAGGATAGGTCTTCGACGGGCTCGGCTCCGGGGTTATTGTTTGTTTCACGGATGAACTCCCACTCGGCGGATTGGACGCCGTCGACGACTGTGTTGGGGAAGAAGTCTGCAAGGCGTCAGCGTGATTCGTCAGGAGCTGTAGGTGTGTTGACGGACAGTGAGTTAGAGCCCCAGAGGACAGCAGCGGCAAAAGGGCAAGGGTCTTCATTATCACGGATGGTAAATTATTGAGTCTTCAACAATAAAGCTGATGGTCGGTTGAGGTCACCTTTATCCATCACTCACTTGAAAAGCTGGCATGCCTTTTATAGACTGCCATTGTTGCCAAGCCGCTGCATCACCAGGTTATCCCATTCTCAAGACGTACCAAGTAAATGGAGTGCACCGTGTAGAGGGCTGTTCATCTAGAAGATCTGCAAATTCACATTACCCAGGTCTGGGCGAAAACAAGACAGGCAGTCTTTGGTAGGACACTCAGCCAGTCATCGACTATCCAAATCAATGACATGCAGTTGTTCAGCTTCCGAAGATGAAAAGAAGTCGGTGACACCACTGGAGACTCCGTTCTGATTGTGGTGTAGGTTCATCATGCCTCAGATCTGCTGGGATGATGATCACTGATCAGCCCGTTTTGATTCCCCGCTTACCCCTTTCCGTTCCCATCACACGACGATCTCCAACTCCATGTTACAAGTTGAGAAATAAGCCCTGTCCCGTGCTCTGAATGCTGCAATTTACATTGGGGATCGCCGTCTCTGTCCGATACCAGTGCTTCTTAAGTCCGAATGACCGCCCTTCCTCTTTTTTCGCATCTTTTTACCCCACCCCCCCCCCCCCGGCAGCAGGATATCTTGGTACGGGAAAACCTGGTAAAGCGATGAGAGACAGCATAGCAGACTCCAGGCCTGTCAAGGAGTGCGACGTGCATGTTTTGTATGACCTTCTTCGTTCCGTCACAACGACAAACTGTGTCTCTGCTTCATAAGTTGCATGCATCTTACTTACAATGCACCTTACTTGATACTTCGCTGGCATCATCTTTTCCTCGTCAGAGGCAGTTTCTTCTTCTTCGTAGGGAACACAAATAGACCAAGCCAGTTCTATAAAAGCTCAGCTGTGTTAACGTTGCTCACCCACTTACGGGCCACCCCCCCATGTGGGCCACCCCAAAATCCCTCACCGCCACCCCAACCACCCTTCTACAACCTAACGTATCTTTACTAATTCTGCACCAATTCCTTCCAAATTCAGGATATCATTACTTCAGTTACCAATGCCTCGATATACAGAAGATGAAGTCAACCAGGCCCTCGAGGCTATTACAAACGGCGAATCTATCCGGAAGGCTTCCATACAGTGGGGAATTCCGAGGGCTACCCTTCAACGCCGTTTACAAGGAACGCAACCAAGGAATAT